>JAABNX020000052.1:5629269-5641339 GCA_015163995.2 Mormyrus lacerda | reverse complement strand
CCCCGCCCCCCTGGCTCAGGCATGTTAACATTAAGGAAGAAGAAGGAGTGAAGCTCGCTCACTAAAAGCAAGGTGTCGTCTGTGGTGACGGTCAAAGCCAAAGTCCATCCATGAGTCGCATCTTCACGCCGGCCTGTGTAGGGGGGGGATTGATTACAGTCCGTCACTCGCATCCACGGCGTCACCCCTCCAGAGGACCGGACCGGGACTCCGGCTCAGATGGTGCCCATCCCGGGCTCCGTCCGGACTCGTGGGAAGAAAGGCAGAGAACATGGGCGGTCAGAACATGCACAGACGCATTAATGGACAAGCATAGCAGACAAAAACGGCGTGTACAGCAGCATCAGTAGCCATAGTTACAGCGTGTCATGTGTTAAGTTGCCGGGAAGCTAAAAGGAAGTAATAGGTCTTCTGGCAGACCATTGCACAATGAAGAGGCCTTGGAGCTGAATGCTTTACTGCCAACTGGCACTTTATATGCGGAGAGAAAAGGAAACCTGTATTTTGTTAGGTTGGCAGGTGCTGGACCTTTAAGTGCTTTATATGTGAAAAGGAGAACTTTAAAGTAACTTGCCTGCAAACAACAGAACCTCAGTTTTCTGACCATGTAGTGATAAAAAGTTTTGACTCATCCAGGACTCAAAAGCAATAAAGGACCAAGAACTGATCCCTGTGGTACTCCATATTTGACTGGCTACATAGATGACAGAGTACGGTTATTAGGCACTAGAACATATTGATATATTTAGTCAAATGGGATGTGAACCACTTCAGCACCATCCCACACAACCCAACATGAAATTGAAGTCTTTGTAATAAAGCAGGGGTGGTGAACCTATTCCATGGAGAGTCACTGTGGGTGTACGTTTTTGGGATGACCTCTCAATCAGCCAATGACAGTGGGTCCCCTGGACTGGAGTTGAGAATCACTGCTTTATTATTGGCTGATTGAGAGGCCATGCCAAAAACCAGTACACACTCCTGCCCTTCACGGAATAGGTTTGCTACTCCCATAATAGAGTAAAATAGTCAACCGTCAACTTTAGTTAAGGCAGTTTCAGTGCTGCGTCCCAGGCTGGAATCTGTCCAGTATGTTGTGTGTCTCCAAGTATGACTGGAGTCTTCTCCAGAACTCAGGACAGGAACATTACGGACAACTGCTAAGCTCCAAACTTGGTCAGGCACATCACCTGAGGACAGGGATGCATATGGGAGGTAAAGGATTTGCCGGAACTCCCAGGGATTCTTTAAGATGTTGAGTGAGGATTTGGTCCAGGGGACAAGTGGTCGGTTTGGTTTTAGCTACTATTGTTTTTAACTCCAGTCGATTGATTAATCCAAAAACGTTTAGGCTTTGTGCACATTGTACTTGCATCAGAGTTATTTGTGAGCCATCGGAATATTTCAAATCTATTGGCTGTAATTTTATCATTATGAAGTCCATAAAACATTCACTACCAATATTACTTAGTAGCAGAAGTTCAGCCTTATTTGCTAGATGAGCTATTGTCTTAAACAGGTAGTGACTGTTATTTCTATTGTAATCAATATGTTTAGGGCAATAGGCTGAATGCACCCTATATAGGGATTGTCGAATTGTTACAGGCTGTTGGACCATGCCGACTTGAACACCTCTAACCCTGTAGATTTCCATTTGCGCTCTAACCTTCAGCACTCCTGTTTGCAAGAGCGTGTTTGATCATTAAATCATGGGGAATGTCTGGTGGTTTTGGCTACTTTATTTTTTCAAAGGTGCCATTTCGTCCAAATAATGACTCACTACTGTATTGAAGTAACGTGTTAATATCTGTATGACATGTGAAGCTCACATTACTTACTGCATTAATAAATAGAAGGAAATTTCTACGATTTAGGTGACATGTCATAATAATCTTCTCCACCACAGTCAGAGAGGGCGGCTGGTTCACGAAGGTGATTAGAAAATGGTCAGATTTGAACTTATTCACCTATTAGCCAAAACTCTGAGAGTGAGCATTGAGTCTAGTGTATAATTATGCACACATGTCGGTCCCGCTATGTGCTGGACAGGAAACCTTTGCTGAAGCCACCAGTATCTATGGCCACGTGTATTTTGAAATCTGCAATATAATATTTTCTAAGTTAATGATGAAGCCAGTAAGTAGTTCCCCAAATTCAATCAGAAACGAAGTGCATGGTTCAGCTGGTCTGTATACTATAAGAATATAGACCGGAGGGTCAGATCCCATTTGAATTGGTATTGCTTCAAACATTGTAAAATCTTCCATAATTTTGTGTTCAATGTTTAAGAGTAAGTTACACATAGCTGTCAGGCCGCCCCCACACCCAGAGCCACGTGGATTCTCTACGAAACTAAACCCATCAGGTGAGGCTTCAACAAGAGATATAGTGTCTGTGGGTCTGAGCCAGGATTCAGTTAAAAAGCATAGGTCTGTACCGGTGCCATGTCATTGACAAGAAGTGATTTGTTTCTGTTATTGTATTTTGTTATTAAAAGACAGAGTATTTGGTAAAACTTTAGAAACTATGTCATACATGGTGATCAGATGCATCAAAATTCAACCTTGTGTCATCTTGCGCTTCCATTTGGGACAGGGGTCACTGGTCGTAAGTCAGTTTGACGCATCTCGACATTGTAGCTGTCCATCACATATATGGTCGTGTAAGCATGCTGTATTACAAGTTATATATGGACAGTGGGTCATTATACGGCTGGCGGTGGTGCCCATTTTCCTGCAATGTCCACTTTCAGGTGTCTCTCCAGCAGTGTTTATTTTTTACTACGGACCCTGGACATAAATGCAATCGGATATGACTTGATCAGGCATCACTCGCCGTAAGACTGTATTTATGTCTATATTTTCTTTTTTACAGAATGTTCACAAAGTGCTAACATCCACCAGTTTATTTGGGTCAGATTTGGGGTGAGTTATTTGGGTTTTTCAGTCATTTCTTCAAAAGAGCGTTAGAGCCACCTAAAATGGAGAAAAATATAACTCATTTTGGGATTAAAATCAAACGTTTTGAGATTAAAGTTGAATATTTTGAGATTAAAGTCTAAATAAACTTTCAAGATTATAGTTGAAATTTATTTTCGAGCTTAAGCTCGCAAGTTTCGAGATTAAAGTTGAAATTTATTTTTGGGCTTAAACTCGAAAGTTTCAAGATTAAAGTTTAAACAAACTTCGGAGATTAAAGCCTGCTCAAGGTTTTTGAGGTAAAAGTTGAATTCTACAGATACTTTCATCTAGCACAGCGATTACCAAAGTTGTGGGTTGTAAGATGACTTGCAACAATGTCTATAAATATAATGTGAAAAATATCTAATTTTAACCATTACTGCAACTGGGCTATCACGATAAATCTATCGAGGGCGTCCCCCCCGGTCAGGCTCAGTCGATCTCACTATTTGGGGACGACTAATATGGACCTAGTTTTGATCATAAATTTCTGTCCCTGTTATTTCTGAGTCGTGGGCTTAAAGTTTGGGAAGCCGCGTCCCAGCAGTCCTGAGTCATCATTTCATATGGAATGAACCCAGAAAGCAGCTGAATGTGAGGCATCTGTGTGATGTCATCATGTAAAATGATTCTCCTCCGTTAGACAGCTCACGGTCATTGGTAGCTTCCTAACATTTAACTTTCAACCTTTTTTTTTTTTTTTTTAAATTTATTTTGACTTTAACCTAATTTTTTTTAATCTCAAAGGTTTATTTTGATTTTAATCTCAGAAGTTTATTTTAACTTTAATCTCAATTTGTTTTTTCACTTTAGGAGGCCCAAATACTCTTCCATACATTTCCCATTATCCTTAAAGTTATTGACATAACTATTGAGCCTTTGTTTAAAATGATGTTTCACTGCTCTGTGAAAACGCTACACCAAAGGTATTTCAGATGCTGTTTGAAGCTGGGTTTCTTTTCATTGCGGTTAGCTTGTCTAATAGAAGCTTCGAAGTGGCCCCATCCTTGGAAAATCCCGACACCCCCTTTGTCATCCGGGACCCTGCCGGTCAGCTGGTCGCCGAGGCCAAGGAGCTGGTAGATGGGGTGCGTGCGCTTAACATCGAGGACGGTGAGTGCCAGAACATGCCACTTAATTACTTTCATCCATCCAACCATCCATCCATCTGTACACTCATCTGTTCATTCATCCATTCTTCCATCCATCGCTTCATGAAATCTTCATCTTCTAACTGCTGATCACGGGGAATTAAATTACAAATTAGTTTAACCATTCCATTCACTTGAATCATGTAAAACAGAATGCTCTTACTGTCCTTGAATGCTCTTGTAATTAAACTTGATTTTAGGAAAGAGGCAAAGGTACAATATCGTAAAGGGTAATGAATAAGTATTGAACATCCATCCATTAATCCATCTTCCTTTCATTTTCCCTGCTCTTGGTCACATAACTATTGAACATAACTTTAATCGGTTATTCAAACCACACTTGTGACGTCCGCGGTAAAGGACAAGGCAGGAAGGCGAAAGCCCAAGGGTGAACGGGTTTATTGAAGGACAGACAGGGCAGACGACGACGCATATTAATGACAGATTTGGGGAATACTGACTCTGATGCAGACTAAATACACAAGACAATCCGAAAACAACAGGAAACAGGTGATCACAATCGGGAATTAACACGAGGTAACAAGGTGGGCGTGGCACACATGAGGATCGGACCAACAGCCGGAACAAAAGGGCCAGGAGCGAACAAAGGAACCAGAGGGGGATGAGGATCAGAGACAGGAGGGACAAAGGGACGAGGAGCAGACAAGGGAGGCCAGACAGGAAAGGTCGGGGGACAAAGGGGAGCCCGAGAGAACCTAGGCGGGCGAGGGAAGGCAGCCGGAGGGGGCGCAGGTGACAGGGAGGCAGGAGCAGGAGGGGACCACGAAGGGGGCAAGGAGACAGACGGAGGGACAGACAGAGGAAACGAGGAGGGAGCAGGAGGGGACACCGGCGCAAGCAGGCAGAAGGGGGAAGCCGCAGCAGGCAAAGGCGCTGTTCAATGCCAAGCCAGAGCCAGAGCAGGGGGACCTGGAGGTATCCGACGAGGCGCCGTCGAAGGGACCGCAGGTGGGCGACGAGGCACCGGAGGGGGACCTGGAGACGACAGCCGAGCCGGAGCCGCAGGACCCGCAGGCAGCCACCGAGCCACGGCCAGGGGATGAACGGGCGAGCCTGGGGGCAGGGCAGGCGGGATCTGACCCCTACAAAGGTGTCCTCTGCCTTTTCAGGATACAGGTTTAGGCCGGAATCCACCGCGCTGGGGCGAAGGAGTCATTAAGGAGGTCCCCAAGGAGCCTTAGGCAGAGCTGGAGGCAGAGGCCCAGGAGCCTCAGGAGGTGGCGCCGGGGCAGCGGGCGTAGCTGTAGGTGGCACCAGGGCAGGCAGGACAGGTGGAGCCGGCGAGACAGGTAGGACAGGCGGAGCCACAGCAGGGACCGTCTTGGGTGAGGCAGGAGCCTCAGAAGGCAGCGATGGGACAGCGGACGCTGCCGGAGATGAGGCTGGCACTGGAGCCCCGGGCATAGCTGCGGCTGGAGGCGGCGACGGTACCTCGGGCAGAGCAGCTGCGGGCAGAGCAGCTGCGGGCGGAGCGGGGAGCTCGGGCAGAGAAACTCCGGGCAACTCTGGGCTAGCAAGGGGCGCCGCAGCCTCACTGGGCTGCATGGCAGGGAGTTCAGGTGGTGCAGCAGGGTGCACTGCAGTGACCGCCAACTCTGGGCCAGCAGGGGGAGCCTCAGCAGGGGCCGGGACAGGCAGGACAGGAACGGCAGGCGCCGGCGGGACAGGCAAGACATCAGGGTGGTGCAGCGGGAGTAGCGGCTGCTACGGGGATTCTGCGGGGATTCCGCCGGTCTCTCTCCCGTTTTTGCTTTTCTCTTTTTTCTCCTCCGGCTCGCGGCTGTCGGTTGCAGCGGGGTTGCCTCAAAGAAGGCGCACAGCTGGAGCCACTTCTTCGTCAGTCCTTCCTCCAGCTACCGGAGATTTTCGCACATGGTGGCTATGACCTGCGTGCCCGTGAACGGGGTCATCTCCATTCTTGCTGGCCAGCTCTCGCAGCCCTGGGTCCTCACGGACCTCAGGCAGGTTGAGCCAGCTTATTTCCTTCCGTAGCAGATCGAGGCGTTGGTCTAATTGGTAATAATAACTTCCTGAAATCAAGAGGGAAAAGGTTATAAATATTGATTCAAATTTTGATTTTTGACAGTATGAGGAAGTGGTGAGGTCACTTCCAAACGTATGCCATCATAAAGCCGTAACTGTCCTTTCTAAGTAACCACACTCTTAATATAGTGACATGTATTGTATTACAGACATGACCAAAAACATAATGTCTTCAACAGAGGACAAAAATGAATTGCTGGATCTCAGGATGTTGATTATTTTACTAATGATCCACGGTGATTATGTGTTCTGTGTTTCCAGCACTAGCGTGTGACGTGGGCAAGGACAGGCATCAGGAGGCGTCAGGGGGCGTCAGGAGGCATCAGGAATCTTTGGCAGACCCCGCAGAGTGAGTGACCATCTCAGAACGTAGTGTTAGTCATTGTAGATATGTGTTTTATCATCAGCGACAGATGCCGTCTGGCTAAGCTTGGGTTTGGCCAGTGTTCATCTCCTAACACCAGTGCTGTCGATTAATGTATCCTGCTTTTGTTTTAACCTTCTTTTGCCTTCAGTCCAGCACCTCTGAGCCCTGTGGTTGAGCCCCTTTGCTCACGCTCTGTCCAGGTGAGATCCCTGCAGGACCTTCTCACCAGCTAACACGCCTCCCATTAAATGACCTACAACTTCAGCTGAGGCTACAGCGCTCGCACGTGGTAGCGTTTGCTGGTGTGGTGTGCTGTAAATTTGCACTCTGAATAACAGTTCTGCACTGGCAACAGAGGGTGTGAAATTTCGAAACCATTCTGCTGCTTCTTCCCCTTCAGCCATTCCGATTCACCGTCTCCAGATCCCTGGACCTCTTGCCAAAGAGTAACTGTCAGCTACAGCCTGAACATATTACACATGGATCCATGTGAACCAACCAAGCATTTAAGGGAAAAAAATGAAGCTGGCTGATGTGCATTTCATATATTCATGGTACTGAGACACATTAGTGAGTGTCTGCTCTTCTGTTGTCTTCAGACCTTCAACTCTCTTTTCTAAATACGTCTGTATTTATGACACCTACTTTAAATGTGTGTTTTTATGTTATGTACATGAGAAAAACAGCAACAGGAAATTGTATTGATATAAAGGTGTCACTTTGCACTGTGTATGATCAGAATGTTTAGTGGAATGCTCCAGAACACGGAAAGAACATTCGGGTGGTTCATTCTGTTCTTCTTGTTTATCCGTTTCTCTGTTCCTTTTCCTTTCCTGAATGCATTGGATCAGTGAGCCTGGGTTGTGATGTTAGTGCACTGGGAGTTTATTTCTGCTGCATTTATTTATTTAAAAGATTCACCAAAGTCTTACCTGTGCTGCTTTCATCGCTACAACAGACCTTAGCAACACCAGTGTTAAACAGGTGTTTATATATGTAAGTCATCGCACAATAAGTGTGAATATTTCTGGCCGAATCTTGTAATAGAGCTTGTCCCTGTGGTCCAACAGAGTTTCCTGCTATAACCAACTTATGTCCGAAATACGCCGTGCAGACTTTATCACGTGAAACTTTATGTTTTTCGAAATTAAACCGAAACTAAAGCGTGTGATCTCCAGCACCTCCCGAGCAGGACCAGAGGGGGGCATTATGATAAGACAGCACAGGGAATGGATCTGGGATCCAACAGCTCTCCGTAATCCAAATGGAAAAATCTGTTATACCATTGGATGTAGGACTCTGCACGCAATTCCCTGTATCATTAATTCAGTGTACACAGAAAAAATGTATATCAATTTAAAAAGGTATTTAAAAAAGTATATCAAATAAAAATGTATTTAAAATGTTTATCGATTACTGCTAATACGTTAATGGTTTGTTTTATTACTGATCATGCTATAAAACATAACTGTACTATAACTAGATGCTACAGTATGTTTGGCATCAGTTTTTTGTTTTATTTTTATTAAAGGAATAAGAACTATTACTTTGTCTCTGCTGTATGACTTACAAACCTGTGTGTATATAATAGAATAAAAACCTGTTCATTTGACATTGTGGGGACCATTTTTTTTCAGTCCTCATGAAGGGAAAATACATTTTATAAAAATTCCTGCTGTCCACATCAATACTTAAATAATCTGGAAACCATAACACACTATTTTGTTCTTAATGCAAATCAGTCCCTTGAAGTCTGCGTTACTGTGCGCAAGGTAAAACAGAAATCTCGCCAAACTGCTTAAAAAACCATGAGTGTTTGTCATGACACAAAAAACACCCTCAGAATCCTTGACCAGCATATATATATACAGGTAGAAACTAAATATATTTCTGTAAGGAAAATAAAAAGAACAAGAGTTACTGACTCGGCTGTCTGAGTTCTGATCGCCCACCCATTTGTCAATAATGCAAAAATGCGTGTTCTTTACTTGTCATAACAGCTTTTGCTCTGCCACGTCAAGAAATCACCGCGAGTACTGCTACGATGATACGCTCTCAGGCACCAGTTATATTCATCCCTCCTTACGTCTTAAGAAAGTGTGCAGCTGGTTAGTCTGCTGTATTCTGCTGGGGAGGGGCGTGGTCTGCTTAGGCGTGAATGCTGGGAATTCTGGCCGGAGGCAGGTATTAAAATTACACTATAAATCTGATTTATTTGAATGACAGAATAAGTTATTTATTCGTAGTTACAAACTTTCAATTAGTAATAATATGCATTGTGCAGTAATTTATACTGCTTGTCTGACATGTATTTGTAATAAATTACAGTTAATTAAAAATATTAAAAATGGCATTTATTATCTGTTACTGGGACATTTTTAACATCATATAATAACATTTAATAATTCTTTGCCTCCTGTTCTTTATAAATAAAAGTGGATCCTTTTCTCCAGGGGGTGATATCAGTATATCCTCCAGCAGATAAGAATGGCATTACGTCGCACATCTGGGTCGCCACGGCAGCCGTGACAGTCCGTCACCGTTGACGACCCGCCTCACATTCATCTTTCCCCCACCGGGGCGCAGTGCGGATGACTCGACAGCGGTGTCAGTGACAAACAGTCAGCGAATCACTTGGTGTGAGCCCCAGCTGCTGCTGCCACCGGAGACACTGAGGTGGCGTTAAATTCTCATGATCATTATCCAGGAGAGGATGAAGGCTTTTGTCCGCAAAATGCCTCTGCTGGGCAGGGCCATCCGACCCTAATTATCGGCAGCCACTGACTTGTGATGGTTTATAGGGAATGAATTTGTGTCTTGGCATAATCCGTAGTCCTGGCAGAGTCTTTTAGATCATTGTTCCTAGTCTTGTGCTTGTGGCAGCTGGGTCACCTGACCCCATGACCTCTGACCCCAAGCCATCCATGTTGTCCTTAATTCTATTTTTTTTTTTTAAATATATATGTTGTTGGGCCTCAACTAAAGGTTTAATAATCATATTTAAAAATACTACTTCCTGGAAGTGTTACTTTGCCATTTTTCAATATATCATGGAATATAAGTATGGAATTAGTAATAGTATGGAATGTTTTTCTCATACTGGCTTCTTTGATTTTTCTCTTCACCTCCATCATGAAGAATTATTTGAAGCAATTCTGATTGAATTTTAAGTAAATCTCTAACAGGTATATCTCGACATTTAATGTTTTTCTGACCATTTAAACAACCCTAGGTTTTGTAGAATATACCAATAAGAGTATGTCTAAATAACTGAATCATCATTAGATATGAAATGATCATTTTGGCGTGTTTGGCGTGACTCTGACTCTGCTCTGTACAGAGTCTTTCCCGTCTCTCTTCCCCCACAGCAAAGGCCCACATTCTGCCCACGACAGAGGCTGCACAGATGGCTTCATAAATAATAAATGCAGCATCTCTCCTAAACCTAGGGGGCGTCGTGTCGCCCTGCCAGTCAAACGCTGATAAAATGTTGTGTAAACAGTTTTGTAAAATGAAGCCCTTGACTGTCTGTCTATCACAGGAGTATGTGAGAGTCGTTAGTCTTCCTGGGTACGAGACCCACTGAGGATTAGCTTCCTAGATTAGGAATTTATTGATGGGGGGACAGACAGATAGATAAACTATAGTGTCATATTTCTTACACTGTGGCTTTGTGCTTCCTGCGGGGGGGGGGCTGTTGACTCCCACCTCTGCTCAGTGTGTGTGCAGTTTGAATTTTCTCTGGTTTCCTCACTCAGTCAAAAGACATGCAGGTAGGCATTTCTGAACTGCTGATCGCGTGTGTGAGCCCTGAGATGGACTGTCATCCCAGTCAGGGTGCGTCACATGACACGTTACCCCTCCTGTCCTGATTGTGTTTAATGCCCCCTTGGCATACTGGGATGCAGACACCCTACCTATGGACATTGTGTACCAATATTTGCTGAGTATACAAAATCCTCCCCTGAGTCTTAACTGGTGGGCGACAGTCAAGTAATATTGTGGGAAAAGGTTGTGTGAATTTTGACATCTCGTATCTCATCTTCTTAATATTTTATTTATGGATATAAATATGTACCTTCTTTGAATGCAGTATCTGATAAACAGCCGTCCTTTTCTCCAAATTTGGTTTCCAAATAAAATTACGTCCATAATAACATTTGCCATGTGAAGTAGATTGTAATTGTATATATAACTGTCAGAGGATATGTTTGAAGGTAACCCATATTTTTTAATTAAGTATGGAACTCAAGAGGACATGCCAGGGAACAAGGCATGAATTCTTTTTATGGGGAATTCTTATTTAATTCTTAATTTAGTGATCTGTACTCCTTCACTGACCCTCAGGTTTTGGATGCAGGCCTCTGGATCATCTTGGGCCATCCAGAACCCCCTCGTTAGGTTCCGTGTGGGCCGACCCCTCGTCTATCCACTGCCCAACTGTGTCGCCAGCTCTGGTCGTGTTCTTCTGGATCACATCACTGAGCATGTGGTGCAGTGACATCGGTATAGACCCTCCGCTTCATTAACCCCTACGCTAATATTAGCACAACATACGTGCTAATTTATTACTTGATGCTGGTGAAGGTTTCCAGTAACATTGGTGCGGGAGCTAAATTTAGTCGCCTCTTTCGTGTTGAGGTAATTTGCTGCTGACTGAAGGCTTTCTAGGTGACTGAGGTCCCAGTGTAACCAAAAGCATTTAGGATAAAAGACATTTATGGTTCAAGTAGGATTCTAACCCTAACCCCAACTGAGAAACGTGACAGTTATGCTATGTGCACCCATAGCATGACAGCCGCAGGGGGTACAGTGAGCCGGCGTTTAGCTGCCATTTATGTACTCATCTCCAAGGAAACACTCCTGTTTAAATGCATTGATCGTTCTATGAGACCATTCAGCCTTCTGGTTCAGGAATTTTTCAGGTTATAATACCACTTTCTAGGCTCACCAGCCAGTGTTGTAAGTATTTATTAGCTACATGATATTATTAATTCATAATGTATTTGGAAAAAGTAGAAACGGGTATTTATCCTATACAAATAGCAGGCTCACACCAGTTACTAGTAGTTACACACCACCTAAAATACTAAAACAATTATCAGCTGATTCAAATAAAATAATATTGTCCAGAAACAGAATTTATATTATTGCTATTCAGAATTCAAGTGGTTAAAATCTGTCACGTCTATCCTACCTCAGACGCTACCACCGCAACTATATATAGCTCTGAAATATATGTAGCCACACCTAAAATATCTTGGTGAGGATGCACTTTTTTCAACTGCTAAACTATCGTAACTAAGCCTAATGAACAGATGCAGTTTCAGCGCAGCCGGGGGCTGCGGGGCCATGCGATCGCCGGTGTCAGACGGCACGTCAAACGAGGCTGTCCTGCAGATCGCCGACGGTGCTGAGGTCGTACAGCCTCCGCTTCATCCACAATATTTTTGTCGTTACGAAGTGTGAACTCAGCACTGCTGTCC
Source organism: Mormyrus lacerda (assembly GCA_015163995.2). NCBI lineage: Eukaryota > Metazoa > Chordata > Actinopteri > Osteoglossiformes > Mormyridae > Mormyrus > Mormyrus lacerda. The sequence goes on along the minus strand of JAABNX020000052.1, from coordinate 5,629,311 downwards.
CCCCCCCCGCCTTACTAGCATCCATCATATTACACCTCAGAT
>JAABNX020000052.1:5613906-5629169 GCA_015163995.2 Mormyrus lacerda | reverse complement strand
CCCCCCACAAAACCCCACGTGAGCCCCCCCCCCCTCCCAGCTCTCTCATACTCCTCTCATAGCTCTGCCTCCAGCTATGAGAGGCAGAGCTATGAACAGGCTCCTTTCAAAGGGGCGGGAGATAGCTGAAGTGCCTCTGAGAAACGGAACAAAAAAATGTATCTCACTGTTAGAAAACATGTCTTCGTCTTTCATTTTTGTTCTTGAAATTAACATTTACCCCATGACCCTGACCAGCAGAAACCGCTAGAAGATGCTGGATGAGTAAATGAATGGTTTGATTAACGATAAATGGCAATTTGTCCACCTACTAAATACTGAGATCTCTCTGGGATGTATTTGGTCCCGGTTAGGCAGCACCATCGTCTCCTTCACATGCTCGGTCGCATATCGGGCTTATCTGGGATGGTGAAGTCTGTTCTCCTGCTGCTCAGCATGTCAGCTTCATCCAGAAGAGCAGCATGAACCTGAAGGACAGGAGCATCATGAGAGCCTCCCCAGCAAGGTGATGCTTGTGGAGACCTGCAGTCACAGCACTGCTCTGTCCCATCCATCCTTCCCTCCATCCATCCATCCATCCATCCATCCCTCCCTCCATCCCTCCATCCATCCATCCATCCATGTCTAAGAGTGACGTTATACGCCTGCCTTCCATTACCCATCCCTGTCCCTATCTGACACCGTTATTCCTAAATAACGAATCTTTTGCGAATTTACGCAGTACCTGTGGTGGGAAGCAGGCTGGAATGTCTATGTGCCGCACACTCATCCCAGATAGCCATGTTAGAGTGTGACCTCAGGTGGGGGGGGGGGCAGCACTCATGCCTCACACCTCTGGGTTTGTGGCTCATATCCCGCCCCCGCTCTGTGTGGGTGTCCTCTGGGTACCTACCCACTGTGAGTGTGCGTGTGTGCGTGTGTGTGTGCGTGTGTGTGTGTGTGTGTGTGTGTGTGCGTGTGTGGACGCTGCACTCTGTGCTGCCTGGTGTCGGCTACAGCCCCTCCACCCCCCCTCACCACCACCCCACATCGTCCACATCATCCCATCATCCTATGGCTTTATTTAGCGATCAGGTTAATGCTATAATCCTACCCAATTACTCCCATTTAATCTTTACTGAACAGCACAAAGAGGAATTATTACAGCTGTTGTTTTATGCAACTGATAAAGGAGAAATGATCTAGTAGATATATGTAGGCAAACTGTATTTCGAAGCTCTGAAGTGTGTTTATGTCTCTGAGTTAGGGTGACTATTTGAGGGGTATGTCGTCGCTGTAGTGTCTATGGCTAACGGTATCAGGATGAGATTCACAGCAGGTGAACCCTACCAGGTTCATCGTCAGTGCAGGGATTGGGAGTTATTGGAGCTGAACATCCAATCGTCTTCATCTTTGAAGGGACCATCACCACAGAGCATCACACCACCGATGTCAAGTCGGTAATGGATAACTCGGTGCAAAAGCATGTCCGTTGTCCGTTACGGAATTATTTTGGTGCTAATCTTTCAGAAACAATTCCGCTTGGAGAACTACGAAGCCTTAAGGAAATGGACCGACTCGACATTAAAAGGAGCTTTCTGGCTTTGGCCAGTTTGCCCAGAAGCGGCGATGTTTCCTTGGCCAGCTGGCCACCAGAGGCCGTGTCTCTCTGCTCTTGTGGGAATCGCTGCAGTTTCCGCACGTCTACCCGACGCCACCGAGGCACCGACGATCGTCTTTCCCAGCTGCATATTATGTTTAGTCTCTTTTATTCTCACTAAAATACGTGATTCGATACAGTAAGTTGAAAAAAAAAAAGAATTAAAGGTGTTAGATGCTCACTACAACTAAAAAGGCTCCAACTGCTGCTTTTTACACAAATACCAAATGTTCTGTCTGTCTCTGTCTGTCTGTCTGTCTGACTGTCTGTCTGTCTCTGTCTGTCTGTCTGACTGTCTATCTGTCTCTCCCTAACAGTCAGCATGACTAACATCAATGTGTAGTTTTTCATAAGATAATTTGGTACCATATTCAGTAACACTATGAAATGCACAGAGCCATGACAACTGACGTGTAAGAAATATAAACAAAGTAAAGACATGTTTCCATCCATCCGCGTCTCTGTCTGGACCCGTCTACATCAGCGCATTTATAGAAGAGGGCGGGAAGAGATACCAAAGACTGAGAAGACTGGTTGATTGCATCACTAACAAGATTATCCCGGAATTCCATGGCGGGGTGTTGCCTGGTCAGCTGCTGTGTTTCAGTCTTTTATTTTTTACCAGGATGCTTGACATTTGTTCAGGTGTTGCACTCTTGTTTATTCTGTCTCACACCCCCAGCGACTGGGGCGTTTGAAAGCAAAGCCCTGATCTCCTTATGCTGCTCCTGAACTTCCCTTATCCAGCTGCTTCTGGCCGCCACCATAAATTTACATGTGGTTAAGCCAATTAAACCAGATGCTTAATGATGCATTTACGGGTCACCCACGCTTGAGCTTTCAGGTGCTACTTAGAGCCCATCCTTTGTTCTCACCTATTGTTCCGCTGGTAAAGATATACGTGTCCCTCCTGTTTTAGAAACAAATCATTTATATTTATTTTCGTAGCAGACATGTTTATCCAAAGTGATGTACAGTTGACACAGCAGAACCAGCCGGACCCAGAAGCTGTCAGGGTTCAGGTTCTGGCTCAGGGGCCCAACAATGAAGCTGCTTCCGGTCACATGCTCAGCAGGCAAACGCCACCCCCTCAGCGGAGATGCCTTTTCGAACCAACAAGAGTGGAGCTCTCCGAGAACCCAACCACACATCTGAGCTGGCTTTGAACTGTCTATCTCACTGAGGTCTATGGTCTTCGGTGCACAGTGCCTGGGAGAGAGAAGCGGTCAAGTCCCTAGATCTCTTTACCAGGCTCGGGAAAACACAGACCACCTCAAACTGTGGACAGACACCACCTTCCAGTCCAAGCTCAGGTCTTCAAAGAAGCTCCCCGTGAGGTAGTAGGGAAAAAAACAAAGAATGAATGACAACAATGCCTGGCTGTCATCTGCGAGCATGTTGGGCTGGGAATTCCCTGTTACGGTGTACTGTACTGTGTTGGTGTACGGCTTGCAAGCTGTCTAACCTCAGGATCTAAAGAAAATGATGTATATGTTTTTGCAAAAGTCTGTTAATCACAGTCTCAGCTGAACCGATCAAGCTGTGATTGGCATTGGTACGTCTGCAAGTTCATGCAATTCACCCTCCAGGTTATCATTAATGTCTACTTTTTTAACACGAACAATGCAAACACATAATATCTGGTTAAGGAGCAGTTGGCCGTGTGAGTCATGGCCGTAGGGACTCACTGGCTCTCACAGTCCCACAGCCACTTCCCCTGAAAACGAGTCAGGCTCACTGCAGTCTATTTGCTCATGGGGTTGCATGCGTGCTCCAGAGGGACCCCGTGACCGGCCTCGGGTCCCGTCACGGCGGCTTTTCTCCACCAAGCACCAGCGCCTCGTCCTCCAGCCAATCACCGGGCAGCTCCCCCCCCACGCCCGCGAGAGCCTCACGGCCTGAGGAGCAGCGTTGCCGAGAGCTGAACCGCGCAGAGGACAGGCAGGAGCACATGGAACTGAAGTCACTGAAAGGAACTGAGCTCAGTCCAAGTTATGTACGAAGATTTGTGGTTTAACTGCAGTATTTACGTGAAATCTAGATTTCCAAAGGTTGGAATTTCTAAAGGAAATTTCTAAGGATTATATTCATATCAAAACTAATAATAGTGTAGTATCTCTGTACTACTATGAGAATGCAACAGGTTATTTCAGTGGTGCTGGAACTTTCCTCATGTCTGTGGGGGGCTTCTTATGAGGAGAGAGAGAGTCTGGCAGATCTTGTACGTGTCCCCTGTGTTGTACCCAGGAGCTTCTGACAAAATGTCACCTTTGGTCCCCCTCAGGGAGGGGGGACAGTATAATTCGGGGCTCCTATATGGTGCCAGCCTGGCGTCTGCCTCTGGTCGTACCTTTCACTTCCCGGGACAGGGGGGTGGAATCTGCCCCTGAGGCCGCCTCTATACTTAGGCTGCGATACGCTTCCTAATAACGAGCAGCTGATTACCATCAGCTCACGAAAAGGAGGCAGATTCCCGTCCTGCATATAGAGAGTAGGTGTAGCCATCCGTACCCGTTGGCAGACCACACTGTGTGGAATCTGAAGCCCAGAAGTAGCTTTAAACCAGCAGGCCTTTGAATTACACAAGGGCTGGCATATCTGGAGCCCGTTTCCCACACTTCTGAATCATTTGCTGGATACGTTTTATGAATGGGTTTCTCTGTGTTATCTTAAACAGCCCCTGTTCACCATCTGCACTGCAGACACACACATTTGATATTCACACTCAGAGGAAACACTCTGGCCCTCATTAACATGTTTCATATTCCTTTACGACATGTGAAAATAACACACAGCAGGCAAAGAGGATCAGTTTAATTTATCCATCCACCAATAGCAAATTCAACCCGTTTCCTGGTCAGGGTCGCAAGAAGACCGTTACGCCTAAAAGTGAATAATTAATGTAATGTAAACAACTTACCAGAGGGCGTCGCTGCTGCACTTCGCATGGCAAGAAGTACATGTATTTGACTAGGAATCCGAAAACTATACTTCCAAGTGGTACCGTATTTAATTTTAAAATGCAATTTTTCCTGGATTTAAAAAACGTAAATATTATAAAGAGGAAAACATATTTTGAGTCCATTTAATGCCTACTGGGACGTAGAATACAAATATCACTTCTTTAAATTCGCATTATACGTGTAAGCGGATCGCACATGCATAACACACCACTTATGGACGTGTGATCGATGTTAAAAAGATATTATGCTTAATAAAACAGATATGCTGTAGGCAGTGTTTTATATATATATATGAAATACGTATACGGTATTCCAGAAACAAACGGGTAACTAATGAAAACGTACATTAGAATAAAGTACAAAAATGGTCCGGGAACAAACCAGCATCCGGCGGAATAACAAAACAATCCAGACAATAGGATTTAATGCATTGCAGTGATGCCAGGAAAACATTAATAATAATAAAATAAATAACATTAATAAAAAAATAAAACTAGTTTGGTGGTCTTTTCGTAAGGGGATAAATGCCATAATTAATTAAAATGTGGCTGGCGGGTAATTAGGGTTACGTGAATTTTTCTAACATTTTTCTGAAAGGTCAAAAAATAAATAAATAATAAAAAAAAAAAGATTCGCGACATTTTTATTACATTTCTTTATTGTCCAAGTACCTTTTAAAGATATCTGTACAAGTCAGCAGACTTAAGTATGACCTGGATCCTAAACGTCCAAATCCGCTGCCGGGTAATGACACTCGTATGAAAATGTACATATTTACATAGAAAAATGGCATCTCCAGATTAATGCAGTGACAATTAAGAAGGAAAAAATGTCCTAAATAAAAGGCAAAAAAAAAAATAAGAAGAAAATAAAAAATAAAATAACACTCGTCCCTGGATGGACAGACATCCTTCTGACATTCGGGAAATAACACGGCTGACCTTCAGAGCAGACGGCAACAAGGCACTCTGTGTCATATTTACATAAAACCTAGGTTAAATTAGGATAGATCGCTTTTGGGGGCGTTCACAGTAATCACCGTCAGTTCTTGTTTTAATCACACATGGAAAAGTACATATTAATAACTAAATGGACGAGCTTTATTTTCTGCCATTTGCAGCAGCGCCGATTCTGACATTTAAGTACCAATATAATTCAAGTGTGCTTTCAACGCGTTGGGTGAGGGGGTCGAGATCCATTACGTGCCCTAGTGAATCTCTCACCACGATGCTTTAATTTCGCACAGAAATGCAGTAGAATGTCATATAAATAAAGAGAAAATAGCATCTGGAGAGGATTCTACAAAGTTCCTTTTATGGGTGCAGCCACACGCAGTGCCGCGCCCCGCAGTTTACCAGTTAAAAATAATTCCTACCGATAATTTCCTTCCTAAATATGTTTCTTAAACGCTGAAAATGACCTCCCATTCGCAAAAAAATAAAAATAAAAAAATACAAATATGGGGGAGGAACTTCGAATCATTTAAATGGAAAACATACATTTTAAAGAAACTGAAATGTAATACGTACGGTGCTCTTTGGTGTCTATTGATCTAGCAAAAGGTAGATCACTTTGCACGAAATAGTAATAATAAAATAATTATAAAATAATTATAAAATAAATGAATTACTACCAGGCACCTGATATTTAGCCAAAATACGCTAGAAGGCTATGATTTAGTGTTTCATTTTATTTTTATTTTTTTACATTAAGGCGTAGACGTACATTTTGCATGGGGCTTACAGTGCCAATGCAAATGACAGGACAGCGCTGAGCTGGTGAAACAGATTTATGCTGCCTCAGCTTTTGCTGCACCACTGCTAAGGGGGCAGGGGCTCCGCTGAAGGGTACCGTGGACAGGGCACCTTTCGGGCGGCGAGCCCCCTGCCCACCGCCGGGGGAGCGGGGATAGACACACGGGGCAAACAGGAAGCAGTACTGTCGTCTGTACTAATGTACGACGCGGTTACACCAACATACATCTATGTTACTTTAACCGCGTGATATATTAGCATATGGATATCAGTACAATATATATTAGACGGTATTCGTGTTGAGCAAAAATCCGGCGCTGCGAATAGACACTTTTTGAGAGGGAAGGAAGCAAATCAAAGATGTTCGACTAGGATGGCTGGCGCCCACGCGCACAATTAACAGGATAAAACCAACCGCTTGCCTTTTTTTCCAATAATTAAATATATTATATAAAAACTTCTCTTTTTGCTTTTAAAAGGTCACAGGCATTAGATGGCCTGCACACATCTGGCATACTTAGCAGTACCTGTACATATCAAAATTACAAGAAAGTGTTGTTGCAGTAGAAAGGATACCTTCCTTCTATTAATATCATATCAAAAATATGCAGCTTAGTAAACATATTCATCATACAATTTCTCTGGTACAACTTTAAATGCTACATGACTGAGATAGAAATGTACCAAGGTAAATATCCCTCCTTCCTTCCTTCGTTTGTTCTTTATTTTTTCCTGTGTATAGCAGTTTCTGCTGGTGCCGAGTGGAGGAGGAGGAACGGTGAATCGACAGGGCAGAAACAGGAGCATTTAAGTCCGCATGGTATTCCGCACACCACATGCTCCGACTGTTTGCTCATCTAAAACACTCCCACCAGAAGGTAGACATCTGCTGCACCTTCAACCAGTCGCTCCTCAAACCCTGGTCCAGATCACATTCTCAGGTGGCCTCCTGTGGCGACTTCACCTTCCTTGAGGGCGGGGCTTTGCTTTCCTCGCCTCTTCTCTCTGGCCACGCCCCCTCCCGAGTCAGTCGATCTTCTCCACCTTGCCGACGATCTTCTCCTCGTAGATGGGCAGTATGGCGTCGTCCTCACGCACCTCTTCGAACACCACACCACAGTCAAACTCGTGGCTAACCTTCTTAAAGTAATACCTGGAGAGAAGTATGAAATTAGCTCCTGGAGACCGGCCTGGCGGGGCGATGGCAGGCAGCCGACAAATGCCCATTGAAAACAGCAAACTAGAAAAACTTCAACCACAAAAAAAAAAACGACCAAACACGGTACCTGTAGCTGCCTTTCTTTGTGAGGAGCTCTTTGAACTGTCTGAGTGTGACTACCCTCCCTTTGACGGATGTCCGGTATGGGATGGGCTCTCCGCAGAAGTAGTAGGCCACAGTGATGTTTTCACAGGGCGTCCTCTTCGTCGCCTTGTGCCTGCAAGAGAACGTGAGCTCAAAATGCCGCCAGGAAGTTTCCAGGTCTCCACAGAATCACACCACTGTTCCTACGTGAAACCACGGCCTGCAATATCGCACAACTGCAAACGAGGAAAAAAAAAAAAAACTGCTCTTCAGGTTTCCGCAGATAAGAAGCTTCAGCCAGTTTCTCATGATGCAAGTCTAAGAAACGCAAACCCTGTTTTCTTTTTGAACCATTTCCTGTAGACCTGAATCCCCATACACTGGGCTCTTCACACAACTGACAGCCCACAGTGGGTGAGACGCCGACTTATTAGCGTGCGATTTCACTGCTGAGTTATGGGACAGTGACTCTGAAGCTGCCAGCCTGAGTACAGCGTAAAGGCAGAACTGTGACCTTGTTTTGTCCAGCCTTGTCAGCATAAGGACAAACCCTTCAGAAAAAAATCCATGCACATCCCCTTTCCAGAGCATTCACAGGCAGCATTTCGACATCTGGATGATGGAAAGGTGATATGGGAGTAACGCAATGTCTTCTTTTGGGCCCCGGACATGCCCACCCAACTTCAGCATGCAACCATTCAGAGACCATTCAGAGGCCCTAGACATCCAGTGAAGGGAGGAAGGGGGCGGAGCCATCAGGGGCTTTTTAGTGGCCAATCAGAGGACGGCATCCCTTCGATTTCTGAGCAGGCCAAAATCCCATGCACACAAAAATGCAGCTCAATCGAAGCACTGACAGACAGGATGCTGAAATAGGGCCGTACCAGCTGGAAGGAAAAAGCCACGACATTTTCACCATAGGATCTTATCTTTATGCATCATTTCTTTCAAAGGAGCAAACTTCACAGTGCTACCGCTAACCGCTATTCCTTAAACAATGTTTCGAAAACCGTAATGACTTTCTTAGGAGGGGAAACGTACAAACACGGATTTGTTAGTATGCTAACACGTGTGCACATGCCAGAGCAAGGCTGTTAGGGTTTTATGCTGCAGTGTTTCCCTGCCAGGTCCTTGGCGACCCCCAAACGGTCCACATTTCTGCTCCTGGTAATGTAGACTGGCAGGGAGCAAAAATGTGGACTGTCCAGGGTTCCCCAGCGACCTGGTTAGGAAACACTGTTATACAGGACTGTCTGTAGATGGAGGTCACTGAATGGGGTGGGGGGGTGCAGGCACACAGCACTAGGCTACAGCAGTCTCTCTCAAGCCAGCCCTCAGGGACCACCAGACGGTCCAGAAGTGATGTAGCAGAAATGGAGACCGTCTGGGGCTCTGCAAGGACCTGGTTTGGAAACACTGGGCTACAGCTATGGCAGGGTGAGCAGGAGGGTGGAGGAGGGGGACGGCTATGGGGAGAGCAGCTGAACCTACTCAGGCTCGGAGAGGTCAATGTCGGAGACAGCCGGCACCACGCTGAGGGCGGGGATAAGGGCGGGTCGGGCGGCTGTGCGCCCCCGCTCCATCACCTCCAGCACATACCTGGGGAAGGACGCTGGGAATTAGGCAGCGTCCGCGGGGCGTGGGGGGGTGTGGGGGTCCTACACCACAATGCTCCATTCAAACAGATACTCACACACAGAATCTCTCTCTCTCTCTGTCCCTTCTCTCAGTCTGTCTAACTCTCCCAGAATCTCCCTCTTCCCGTCTCTCTCTCTCCGTCTCTCCCCGTCTCTCCGTGTCTCCCTCCGTCTCAGTCTCTCTCTCCGTCTCAGTCTCTCTCTCCGTCTCAGTCTCTCTCTCCGTCTCAGTCTCTCCGTCTGCCTTCCTCCCCCAGTATCTTTTTCTCCCTCAGTTTCCCTCCATCCTGTTTCCAATACACTGCAAACAAGTACCAGCACCTTCCCACATCGTCATCATGACCAGACCGCCGTGGCCCCAATAGTACTCCAGTCATGAGCCCATACTGCCGTCTACTCCCACTAGAGCGACCTTCTCCCCACCGAAGGAACAGCTTCCCTTGATTGAAGATGGGGGAGCCCCTGCACTGGGCCAGCCGGAAGAACCCCTCTGAGGAGCCCAGCGCGAATCCCCGGAGCCCCACCTCTGCTTGGTCTGCAATGTCCCACTCCTCCTCTTTTCCTCTTCCAGCCGGCGCCGCGCCTCCTCCAGCTGGGTGAGGGGGTTGGGAGCAGGGTTGGGGGGCATGGTTGGGTCCTGGATGAAGGGGTGGGAGGGCTGCACGTTGTTACGGAGCTGAGCGCTGATGCGGGAATGCACCGGGCCGGGCCTCTCCACTGAGCTAAGTCGCGTGGCCTCGTGGCCCGGGGACTTCTTGGATCCTCCGGGGTTCCTGTAGAAAGTCCACAGAACCCAATTAGCTACGTCACGGCTAATGAAATTACTGACAGACCGTCGCCCCCTAGCCAGACTGAGCCGGCCCGCTCACCCGTGAAGACTCTTCTTCCTACACGCCTCCTTCTCCCCCTCCATCATCCACTGGATGATCTGCCGGTTCCTTTCCAGGTCCTCGGAGGGCATGAGCAGGTCAAAGGCCCGCACCTCGTCCACCTTCTCCGGAAGCGCCTTTTTGAGCGTTCGCTTGGAAAGGGTGCCCCCTTTGCCACTGAACAAGCAAGCAAACGCAGTCAGTCCAAAATGGCGGCATGTCCCCTTTAAGAGCCGAGGCCACACCCACGTGCCTTTAACGGCCATCTCGTTGGAAACACAGCCCACTGAAATCAGCAATTTAAGAAATCAAACTTAATAATTAAATAATTTCTCTGATGAAAACCCACAGAATATGAAACCGACTTCAATACTGAATGTAAAAAAAAAAAAAAAAACACACAAAACTAGCTATTTATATATAAACACTTTTACCGGCACAAACAAAAAGGCCAATGATATTGTGGCTAGCACGTTTCGAGGGTGTGATCAGTGCCCACCTGCATGCCAGCGCCTCCACCACGTTGATGGCCATGTTGTCGCCATGGCCGCGGGCTCTGCTTGCATAGTGATGTGCCTCCAGGCCCCAGGCAAAGCCGGCCTGCACGCGGAGCGCCGCCTCCGCCTCCAGCTGCTCCTTGGCGGGCTTACCGCCAGCGCCACCACCACCGTGGTGATGGTGTGCGTGCTTGTGGTGGTACGGGCCAGCCAGCTCGGCCTTGGCGCCCGGCTTGGCGACGTATTTGCCGTAGCCCTGGGGCGAGTGGCGTCCCGTGCCGGGGGACTGGCAGCCGGGCGTCTTCATGACGCGCTGTACATGCTCGTCCAGGATGCTCTCGGGGTTCTCCTCGTGGGCGTCCCGCAGCTGCAGCCCATTGTAGCCGAGATCCGCGTATCGAGTTCCGGCGTAGTGCTGGGGGTGGGAGGCCGGGGGCAGCCTTTGGCTGGACAGGGAGGGGGCCGTGGACACATCAGCATCCTCGCCTTCTTCCTCCTGGGAAACGCAAAGAAATTAAAGCTAAGGGGATGCATGTCAACAATCGGGCTGTTAATCACCGAGCAGCGTGTCTACAGGTGCGCCTCCAAATTACTGAATTAATACCGTCACCACAACACTCAAACGCATTCTATGATGCTGTCAGACAATACTGGGACTCGGTGTTGGTCTTCAATAACTGAGCCAATTAGGCCAGAGGACCTGATTCAGGAAAGAATCTGAACACCCCCCTGCAGACTTGGTATGGTCCAGATCCGCAGGTTTGCAGAGTGCATACATGCATGTGCCTTGCGTCTCCTGGGACAGGCGTAACTTTAGTTTGAACACTGGGGGGTTGAGGTCTCCACCCATTTAGGGGGAAATATGATTATGGGGGGCGGTTGTATTCGCTGGTTTTGATTTATTGGGGGGAGGGGGTTACAAACCCTCCACCCCCCCATAATTTACACCCATGGCTGACCCTATACTGGATTAATGGTCGCACCGCATTCAAGGTCTGGGCACTAATCGTTCTACTGAAACTCTTCTCTGCCCATTTGTTAAATCAGAATCCTAATTAAACCCCAGAACTCAAAGGGTTAATGCCTTTATAGTTCAAAGCTGATCTCCCCCACTGCAGGCCTCTCTTAGGCGAAACGAAAGTGAAAGCACGGAGCGGTCACAAACCGCGGCGGAGGTCTCTCCCAGCTGCTCCACCTGGCAACCCAGGGTCAAGCCAGCTCAATACGACAAATAAGGGTGTTTTTTTTTTTATTAGTACGAATTCAAAATCAGTGCAGGGTAGCTGTCGCCAAGGTGAAACTACAGCCAGCCCAGAAAGCCAGAATGGAATGCTTGCAAGTAAATAAATAAATGAAATACAACAGACGCCAATCCCTGAGGGAGAGGCGGCAACAAGAATAACAAGGTGGGGACATGAAGAATCTTTTGTTTTGCGGGCGTAATGACCGAAAGCCATCGAAACCATGACACCACCCTGCGCGTCCGCGACGCCAAACAATGCGAACGAGCCACCCGCAGACTCGGCGCTTCGACGTTCTCACGTCGCAGTTAAATCGAGCCGGCGGCCTGGGAACGCTGCCGTCGACGGGGGATCGCGCCCAACCGCGAAAGCGGGGCCGCGCCCCCCAGCCTGCCGGGACAGGAACGGCGAGCGGCGGCTCGATCCCATGGATGTTCCCATCACTCGGAAGTCTAGCGGTTTACGAGTTACGAGTTTGCAGAAATAACACGAGAATCTTCCGCACAAACATACACAAAAAAACAGCTCGTCTACATGTGTAAACCTCTCCTCAGTGCTTGTTAAATTTCACCACCAGTGGCCTGTACTATAAAGCGGGGTTACTGGCTTATCGGGGTAACTTGTCCGATTTAAGGTAGTCCGGGCAAAATGTAAGTGAACGAATATGAAGTGCATTTAAACTGTGGTACCTTAAATTTGTCGATTTACCCCGATAAGCCAATAACCCCGCTTCGTAGTACAGGCCACGAGTCGGTTAATCAACTTAATCAGTTAAATAACTCAGTGAGGCACTGATTAGTCATACATGGTGTGGGAGCTGTTTAGTGAAATACATGGGAGTTTTGGATGGCTTCTGCAGATACTGGGCTGACTTTAGAAGCGGTTCTGAAAAGGCTAAACTAACACAAATTTATAACCATAAAATCAGATTTTGACATCAAAATAAAAGTTATTTAAACATTATTTTCTTTTGCACGGTCAGAAAGACACACAGTATGGCAGGGAGCAGCCATATCCGCGTGCGAGGGGGACTCTCAGGCAAGGCTCTCCTACCAGTCGAACCCGCCTCAGCCGCTCCTCCAGCTTCTCCTGTGCCTCCCTCTCACGCAGGACGCCCTCTAGCTTGCTGATGAGCTCAGCGGCAAACTTCTGCGGGTCCACGTGAACGTCCTTTGGCATGCGGTATGTGCGCTGCAGGGAAGACGGGTGACAGACAGGGGGAGTGGCGGTCAAAGACAGGGTATCGAAGCAGCGATATCCCAAAGGGCCCCAGGTCCATGTGCAAACTCTGACTCCGTCTCGCTCAGACCGGCATCACAACCCATCAGCTTAACAGCCACCGGAAGGGGAGCAGATTCAGCGTGAACTTTGACGGATGGTCCGAAACAGACGCGAAGACGCCAGATATCATCGAGACGGGACACTGGGAGATGAGACGACTGTCATGGCATGTGCATGCTTGATGGGCCGGGTGCCGTCATCATTTACAACCGCGATCCTCCACGTACCCGAACAACGTTCAAACGCGCTTCCGGCAAGCTTCTGCGAGGGAATATGAGGCGGGGTCTGCCGGGACACACGAGGGAGCCGGTTTGCTGATGTCAAACGCAGCACGTCCATGTCCCTTTACTTTTATTATTCTTAACTCGCTCAGATTTCAATTTCAGCCAAATTGGAAATTCTTCCAAAATAAACCTTAAACAAAAAAAATAAATAATCTCGCTGTAAGCACGCTGTCAACCGGCCAATCGCAGCCCTGCCTGCCTCGGTATCCACTGGAAGGGGCAGGGTGTGCGTGGAGTCCTATTCGTTCGCTTTGAAACAAGACGGGACCACTTGTGTGAATAAATAACAAGAATGGCATCCTGACAGTCCCTCCCCCCCCCCCGCCCGCCCCGCAGAGCCCGGCATGCCAGGATCGCATCCGCCAGTGCGCTAACAAACTGTCAGGCAACAGAGGTGACACCAAAGCCACCGTTCCATGCCGACAAACGCTCTCTCCACGATAACACAGCTGGCCGGCCAGGTCTGCTGATACAGCCGGAAAAATTAAAACTTCGCTCCAGAAAGGAGAAGTTTTTATTCGTCTTTTAGGGCTCGGAACCTAATATTTTTCTCTGGGAAAAAGCGGCGTAGAGATTAGCTTCCGCGCGTGTAAATTCTCTTAAGAAGGGGAGCGTAACTGAGCGTGCTCGGCCCGGCCCCCTCCCCCCAGACCGCCGACCGCAGGCCCCAATTAGGTGGAACCTCACAAGGAGAGAGATGAATAAAGCAGGCGGCGCAGTCAGAAATGACTGCTCAGATCTGCCGTGCCGCCGCACAAAACGCCGGGGAGGCATGAGCGGCCGCCGCCTGGATTTAGACAACTCCCTCCCCGCATCCACCTTCCGCAGTCACATGATCAAAGGGCCCAGAGGCTCTGCTGAGCAGCTCCAGAGTGCGGAATCTCATTTTCAGGGGAGAAAGAGAGACGGAAAAAAAAAATATATATATATATATAAAAAATGGAGGGGAGCATGCCTTTCTTCAAACGACGACTCCCAGGGGGAGATGACTCTGAGATGGGACCAGCAGCTTCTGCCTGAGAAATATGGACTTCTGTCACCCAAGCGCCACACCCCCCCCCCACCCCACATGGGGTTCACATGGGGGGGCCTGTACTCTTTTGTCAGTCGTGAGAGGGGCGGTCAGGTGGCATGAAATGTGTCACAAAGCCCATATTTGCACAGCACACAGAAACGCCCACATATCCATACAGACATGCGTGCGCAGATGCTACCATACCTATCTCTGGGGGCTTTTAATGCTTTAACACAGGGGACGATCCCCGAACCTCACACCCAACAGAACGGCAAGCACACTCAAACACGCACAGACAGCCAGTGAGGCAGGTGGGCAGGCAGATGAACAGCCAGACAAACAGGCAGGTAAGCGGGCAGACAGACAGGTAGGCAGGCAGAGAGACAGAAAGGCAGACAGACAGGCTGAAAGACAAGCAGGCAGAGTAACAGCCAGATAAACAGATAGGTAGGCAGGCTGACAGACAGGCAGGTAGAGAGACAGGCAGACAGGGGGAGGTGTCCGCCATGTACTTACGGGAATATGAGGTAGTGGCACTCGTCCGTTGGCTTTGGCGCTCTCCTGCATCTCCCGCCGGTGCTGCTTACGGTAGCGGTAAGGCGGGATCCCATCCCTGCAGCACAGAGGGACGGTGCACACCTCAGTGCCATAGTGAAGACCAGCGGTACTGGTGCAAACGCTCAAGCGGGACCTGCACTCAAAGCCCCCCAGGAATACACCAACATAGTCGCTAACGCGTTTAACACAGCCTCGTTGGGTTCCTATTTTCCGCCACCCCCC
>JAABNX020000052.1:5598545-5611576 GCA_015163995.2 Mormyrus lacerda | reverse complement strand
CCCCCCCTTCTAAATTAAGTCCTCTTGGCAGCATCCAAGAGGTTTCTATCACTGACTCAAAATCCCCCTGCATATTGCTAAAACTGCTCCATTTGCATGAATAATAGATCTTGACAGAATTGCTCTCCTTCATCTCCAGGAGAAGCTTCCCAGAGGAGATCATGGAGGGGAGGGGGGGGGTGACTCTCCACCGCCCAGGACATCACAGCGCATCGGACCAAACGCCCGATGCGTGACATTTTAATGTGCCAATCACACACCACAGCCAATCAGAATGAACACGCACCCACTGTCCACGAACCAGCACAACACAACAAAACTAGGACCTTTAAAAAAAAAAATGGGGGGTGGCTTTTTTTGACAGCCACAAATGACACAGACTTGTGACATCGTCTGCCCAACGTCCATGTGACTTTAAATTCTTTCAGGTTGCAGCATCGTCATTCCAAACACTGAAGACGGGCCGATATCCAACCCGTAGACCTGTATCCGACCTGACAGCGACGTCAGTCCATGTGGTGCCGACACGGATCCGGTGGCTTGTCAGCGTTCGCTGCCAGCTCCCCAGCCTCTGTTCAAACACACGAGTAGTGGCCTGGCGCTTTTAGCTCGGCGCCTGGCAGCCGTAACCCAGAATCTTCTTCCGGCGCGGGACGCTTTCAGCAAGTCACCCCCACCACGGCTGGAGCATGTGACGGAGCCCGGGGGAAGCCGATACGGCCGGCAAAATCTGAGAAACCAATGTCTTGTCCAGGGCGGAGGAGACATTACATCAGTGAAAATAACAACCCACAATAAATCACATGCGTGGTCATTACCCAACACTAGGCTCTCTTATTGGACATTTATTTCTTATTTGTTCCAAAATAAACAAATCCAGCCACTACCTGGAGGATACACTGAGCCATGAGGTATGAACCATTCTGAAGGCACCAACTCCCGTTCTTCTGAAGCAGCCCACGGTCTATCGGGCTCGTCCGCGATGCACTTCGAGTTTACTTTCGATTGAGTAACTCGATCCACCTCGGGGATAACTCATGCATGATAAACCTCGCTTTGGAGAGACGGCTAGGCCATTATAACCCAAAAAACGGGCTTGTTTCCTTTACACATGGAAGAGATGGGGGATAAATTATTTTCCCAGGCAGTTTTAACAAGAGTGGAATAAAACCGAACATGTCTCAGCATCAAACTCCCCTCCCCAACGTTGAGCCAGGCAGAGCATTTTCCCCAATCTTGAATACCTACAGCAATCAAATGACGAGAAAAATCCAGAATCCACCATTTGTTTTTATAACCTCCACTAATTACATCACTCTGTAAGAGTCTTTAAAACCAACACGAATGACTGTAAAATACTGAAGAATATAAAACAATCACAGCTATGGCACTTATTGCCCCTCAATAAACCTAAGCTGGGTCTTCTGTGGTTAGTCTCCGAGCCACCCGACCCGGCAAAGGCACCATACCAATGTGTCAGGCACAGCCTTCATTAAGCTCAAAACAAAAGCACCGCTTTGCTTACAGAAACGGGCTAAATCACAGCTAGTTTCACTGAAACCCCAGTGGTCGTAGAGCTATACGTTTTTTTTTTTTTATTTTATATTTATATGTGGAGGGGTGACCGCCACTTCTAGAGTAAAATTTCTTTCCACCATTAGTGGAAACAAGGCAGACCAGCATCATTAGGAAAAGCCATAAAGAGAAACGTTTGCAGGTTAGGCCCAAACGGCGCGCCAACCAGTGAACCCGCTACCTCCATTACCCATCTCCACCACAGCTTATCTGATTATTCCACATCCTCCTTTAAAATGACTTTTTAATATCATCCCAGAATGAACAGAAACATTGAAAATAGCACATTGTCTCGTACTTGGGAGAGTAACAGTTCATTGTATGCTATTCAGCGAGTATACGAATGCTGGCAAAGACCACTGCTGTCCGTCACATGCATGTTAGCTCTCCCCGTGCCTCTTCTGTCCAAGAAGACCTACAGCAATGAGGCCAAGATTACAAATGATGTGGCAAGACCACAGCGTCGAAAAAAACATGAAATGAGCGCTGCTGACTGAACCTTATTTCAATCTACGCCAGTTGCATGTCGAGGGCAGTCTGGCGCCGGAAGATTGGAGCTTTCCTCCTTCCTTTTGTCAGAAAATCTTTCCCCGTTCGTGTAAAAGTGGCTCTGAAAGTGCACGACCTTTAAAGAAGACAGACATGGTAATGGCTTCTTCCGATGATGGTTTGCAACGGAACGAAACAGCAAGGCGCGCGCGATGTTAGGAAAAAGGAAAACGGCTATGCTAAATAAACTTTGCAAGGATGGCGGCGTTTAAGTCCTTTATGTCGAGTCGAACGATGTGAGAACATTAAAGGCAGAACAAGAATTAAAGCGAGACTAACCCTAAAAAAAAAAAAGAAAAGAAAATTAAAGATATTCTGTCACAGGAGCCAAATAAGGGAACTCAGAGGTCCCAGTATTAGAGAATCCAAACAACCCCCTGATGATTTAGATGCAGACAGGACTTGGGTGACTCTTCCCGAGTCCCTGACTAATTCCAAACATCAAATAACCCCCAAATCAGTCGGGGAGTCACACACCGCTACGATGACTTTCAGATGCGTGCCAATCTTTCAAAATGGCAGCCATATTCAGTCAGGGGATGTTGCAGGGGCTGAAACGTGGGTCGGGAAAGGACACAAACATTCCTTCTTCCATGTTTTCACACAAATACGCCTGCAGATCCAAATACCATGAAAACCTGTCGGGAGCCATTATTCACCGTTACTGTTGAACCCCAGTAGCTGGAAAGCCAAGATCAACTTTGATATCAAGACAAAACGGCGAGCGGAAACTTACAGGGGTCTATAGAAGTTCTCTCAACACACAAGTCCCAGCTGCATAGACTATGGTAAAGGGAAGATTGCAGTAACTGCTGCGATCAAAACAGGTACAACTAAAGAAAGTGAAACGGGGCAAGCGTACACCATCAGGAACGCGACCACAACCAGGATGGTCCCCCTGTACCAAAGGATGACATCATCGTCGTCGTCATATCTAATGTTCTGGAGACTGTTCATTATTCATATACTCTCTCTGTAATACCTGTGATCCTTTAAAACAAAGCAGATCCTCGGGGACAGCATTTCTGTCACTGCAGCCTTAACTGCAATGACCGCTGCAAAAAAAAAAGTAACCAATTGCCAGCAGAAGCATCGAAACATCATCTTTGTTTATCTAGCAGGATAACCTGGCCGCCCTGGAGTCGGCCCGGCCGTCGCAGCAAAGCGGCTCCTAAACATACAGTCCTTGGTCAATCTGTGATCCACCTCCTCTTGAAATCACTGCCTGGGAGGCCTGTGAAATGCAAAAGACCCGAGGAGCTCCAAAGAGACAGTGATCTGTCTCTCAGCCCAACGCTGCTCTATTCAGCACTGGAATCTCCCTTCAGAACTTCTCATCCTCCCACGAGTCCCAAACAGACCCCTATGCCAGTCTGCTCAAGCAGATACCCAAGGAGCTGGCTGTCATTTAGACGTTACTCCACTGCACCATTGTAACCCAAAATTAACTTAACCCCCCCCCCCCAAATAATTAAATTCCGGATTGCAAAGTTATTTCCAAACATTAGGAAATAAGGCAGCCAGTGAGACAAGTGCTACTTTTACAAATTCACGAGAGTCCATCCCGTTCCCGTTTCGTCCTTGTCATGGGCACGTGTTAAATTTAGGATTTTCAGATCTCCCGCGTGCGAGGCGGCCACCGAAAACATCACAGCTCCGTCAGGCATCCGCACAAGGCCCAAAGGCACTGACGATGGCGAATCTGAAAGCCGCTTGCCCACCCTCCTGCTGGTGTTTGGACTCAAGCTAAGCTCTAAACTGCCGGATCGAAATAATGGCCGAGATCAAGCGTCACCTTACCTGGAGTTTCAGGTGTTGCTTGGGTGCAAGTTAAAACGCATCCTCGAAAATTCTGCAGCACTCCGGGACAAGGGCAAAATGACATACAGTGACGAAGATTAATTTGCACGGAACAAGAAAACTCTTCCTTGCAATACCGGGTACGACCTCAACACAAATGCCCAGCCTATTCCATCTAAACAGCGATAATGAAATAAATCCCATACCATATAAATCCAGTAACCTCTAAAAAGGCAGGGAGATCACATTTCCGTTTTTCATTCAGCATATAAGCCGCCAAACACCAAATTAGCTCGGCCACTCTCATAAGAGCAGGTTCTGTTAAGGACGACTTCCCAGAATTCCTGCAGTTGGATTCAGCCAGCACACAGCAGCCCTGAGGCCCAGGGGTTTAGGAGCTTGCTTAAGGGCACACGGACACGTGATGATCCTGCAGAGGCGAGCCTTGAATCAGCAACCTTCCGGTCACAGGCACAGAGACCTAGCCCATTGAGCCAGCTGTCGGGCAGCTACATCTGATTTTCTGAACACAGATTGATTGACAACTGAAGTGTGTGTGGGGGGGGGGGGGACTGAGAGCAGTGCATGCAAATGGGTAACGATCTCTGCACCAAACTGAAGAAACCACATGACAACCATAACGGAAAATAGCGGTAAGGGGCGACTGAAACCAAGAAATGGAGGGTAGGCCTCCTTCCAGAAGAGACCGCAGTACAGGTGGAAATGAAGGCCGGATGATTTCATAGGCCTTAAACTGACTTTTGAAAAGGGCAAACTAAAGTGAGGTTTTAAATATTCACAAATGTGTTAACTGAACAGGGAGGTTTGTGCTTCTCCGCACACGCACACGCACACGCACATCACGCGATTGACGTGAATGAGCTTCATCTGCTGCTGAATGCTTACAAATCTCTAGATTTTGGGTGTTTTACAATATGATTATTTTACCGTGCTTGGCTTCTCACTGACCCATTTCACATAATTTTCCATTGCATATTATTATTGCTATTTTTTTATAATAATATATTACATACTGTCTTTATGAGGATGAAATAAACTATATGTAGAGATGCGCAAAAAGATTGGTTAACATACCAAAACTGCCATCCAATTAAACCTTTGTCAATATTCAAAGTTATGAGTCAAGAGCTACTACTGAAATGACAGAAATGATTTAATTGGACAATCGGCCGTTTTCCATGGTCTGAGGTGGTTCATTCACAGCATAAGAGGTCTGAAAGAACTGGCCTGAGAAGCGCTTATAATTAATAATGAAATTTGGCCCGTCGATCTTTCATTTCCCGCAGAAAAAGAAACATCATCCTGCTAAGCTGTGCTAGCACGCTCAGAAAGTTTCACCACTTTTTTGGGAATAAAAAGAAAATATGCAACTCAGTTTCACTTATTGTTCTGCATCGCAACTTACAATGCTGAATTTAAAGCCGTCTTGAGTGAATTTAAAAAGGATATGTTGTTTTTTGTAGGATTAACTGAACGTGCAGTGTGTTCTTTTTTACTTTTACTTGAGTAGTATTTTCCTGGACGACTTACTCGAGTAGCATTTTGGTGCGGCGTCTATACTTTTACTGAAAAGTATGAAAATTGTGTACTATTTTCACCACTGTTCTTCCCAGCAGACCTGTGCAGACCTGACGTACAGAAGTATCGACATTAAGCGTCCGCTGCACACGGGGATGCGCAAATACGCTGTTCACATGCGAACCATGATCCAGCTCGGAGACAGACATGCAGACCTTGTCCTCAGAAGCGCATCTTGTTTTATAGCCATCATTGTAAAAAGGTCATTTCGTTTCTGTGCTGCAGTTTAACTGGGGGTAGAAATCACCCTGTCAAAGCACCAGAGGAAATACAGGCTTAAATGTCTTATCATATCTTATATTAAGATATACCCTTGAGTTTGACCTCATGTGTAGCGTATCACCCAATCCTTAAACAATAATATTTACTTTTAGCTGTTCAGTCGGCACTTTTCTCCACAGAATTACAATAAGTGTCTCTCCTGAGAGGAAAAACACGCACCGGGAAGCTCAGCCCGGTGCCTCTCGTCGAGCACTAAGTAAGCCCAACGCCAAATCCATTAGCGTGACGCAAGTTTTCAAGTCAGTGACGGAGAACGTGAAAGCATGAAAGCATTAAAACTTTAGGTTAAGGTTTTCGACGACATGTCGGATCCTCTTTTAGGCTGCCACTGGCGATGACGAGCATTTAAAAGGTAAAAAGAGATATGGCATGCTGGCACTTACAAACTCGGGAGACACGTTTATTTTATACACATCAATGCGACTCATTTCTTAGACCAAGAAAATTCTGCTTACGAAGCAAAAATAAATAAATAAATAAAAAATCTGACATGTCTACTTAAACCGGCAAGAAAATTGCTAGCCTTTCTCTTCAGAGGGATCGAAGCGACCGCTTGCAATAAAACTACATTTATTACAGTAATAAACTAAATATGGGCTGGAAGCAAGGCGTTTTTTTATTGTACAAAGTGTCCAATGTCCAGTTACGCCACAGAATGCATTTAGTCTTAGTTTGAGACTGAGGCATGTGCTCAAATGTAATCCAATCAAAACATCCGAACAATCACATTTGAAATTTCCTGGCTTCGGGAAATTTTGGTCGGGAGAGTCGACATATGACTAATGTAAAATTTAGCCACACAAAAACCTCAAAGGCCAAACCTAAAGACATGTTTAAAAATGAAGATCTTTTTTGTTATTCTTGCCAACTAATTCACCTAATAAAATAATAATCAGAAAACAGCCCTCATAACGCAGCTCTTGCACTAATTGCAGCCCGATTGCATCCGGAGGCACAGGAACGGGACAGACGTCGGATTTCCAGAGCGGCATGCAACGAAAGTCATTGTTTTGGTTTTAACTTTTATTTCCACTAGCTTGATGGTTACAATGAAGTTATCCGAAAATAACTGTTACCGTATGACACCCTGTTTTTATATGTAGAATGACCCAGAACCTGTGGGCGATCCAGTTGTGGCACAAGACTCAAGCGGAGGCAACGTATTTCCGCCGTTTGCAACACCACCACGTTTTAATGCTTTTCCATATTTGGGGGTGGGGTTTGCGTCTTCAAGCAACATCAAGATTCCGAAACAACCGTACTGATAACCGGGTCATGCTCAGGGACAGAGGCCCACGGCAATCGACCGCCGGCCGGCCGAACAGCGGCCATCGGCGCGGAGCGTTCCAAGAGCCCCGTCGTGAAGATGCCGCCTTTGAGCTTCCTGTCGATTAATCCAGCTGCTGAAATCCACGCTCCTCTACAGCAGCGGCAAAGACAAAAACCCGGGATAAATATAGAAACTGGAGATGATGTATCAAAAGAAATGGGGGGGGGAAGAAGAAGAAAAAAGAAAAAAAAAAGAAGAAAAAAGAAAAAAAAACCGCGAGCAGGAGCTTCCGCGATGTGGCAACGGGGCTTTGTGATCGTCTGCGAGGACGACCGAGGCGAGCGAGCTGAAGGAGTCCAGGCCTGTCCCAGTTTCATAAGCATTACTGTCTTATGCGGTGACAAAGAAGCTCAGGGCACCTCACGGGACACAGGATAGCTGCTTCTTTTACCATTTCTGCTTATCCCAAATTTGCCAACTGCTAAACCTTGCACACACCCCACCAGAATCCTACAATTACTACCACTTCTCGTGATAGTATATGATTAGGTGATTTACTGACATTTCTATCCGAAGCTATTTAAAAAGTATCCGTTTGTTCAGATTAATCATTTACCAGAATAGCTCAGGTTAAGTACCGTGCTCAAAGAGTAGAGCAAGCAGGCCGCACCTGGGACTTTAACCAGCAACCTTCGGATCGCAAATCCGCACCCAGCAAGTTAGCAATTGTGCTATTAAGGGCGAGCTGTAGCAATGTTATTAGTGCAGGTCTGAAAGCAGCTACCTAGAGAAAGGATTTAGTCTATGTCCTTAACTGTTATGTTATTTACTGGCCAAAGGTGATTTTGCCAGCAGCCTACTTTTGCTTCAATCTGGAGGCTCCGTCAAGCTATACAACAACTGGGAGAGGAAAAGAATTGCTCCGTGGATTTTCATGGGCCTTAAGTCTAAAGAAGACTGGTGGTCGGCTAGAACTTGATTAAGTATCCGGAAAAAATATATTGCGAAGCGGTACACTTTTAGTGTGTAAAATTGTAACATATCAAAATGACATTCTGGATTTTTCTGCAGAATATAAAGTATAGATATTTTATGGGTTCCGCTGAAATAGAGGTAGCTGATTATGAGAAAGACCTCGGTGTGTATGTTGATGTTTCCATGTCCTTCTCTCACCAGTGTGGGGAAGCAATAAAAAAAGTCCAGTAGGATGTTGGGTTATATCTCTAGGTGTGTGGAGTTTAAGCCAAGGGAGATGATGCTACGATTATAATTCCTTGGTAAGACCCCACCTAGAATATTGTGTGCAGGTTTGGTCACCGTACCTTAAGAATGACATTGCTGCCTTGGAAAAGGTGCAACAGAGGGCTACAAGAATGATTCCGGGTCTTAGAGGAATGTCTTATGAGGAGAGGTTAGCTGAGCTGAATCTGTTTAGCCTCCAGCAAAGGAGACTAAGGGGGGACATGATCCAGGTATATCAGATTCATTTTAAAACCAATTTGAGGAAGCAATTCTTTACACGGTGTGTAGTTAGAATACGGAATAGTCTTCCTGCTAGTGTAGCGGAAGCTAAAACCCTGGGTTCCTTTAAATCAAAGCTAGATAAGATTTTAACAACTGTGAGCTATTAGTTAACGAGCTTGATGGGCTGAATGGCTCCTCTCGTCTGTAAATATCTTACGTTCTTATGCTCGATGACATCATGAGGGGAATTATACAGGATGAGTCAGTGATGGATCAGCCATCTCATCGCCCGTCGCAAATGAAATAGAACAGCGGCTAGAGCACTTTGAGAAGGAGCTTCTTGAGACTAACAATGATCTCCCCTCATACCTATTAAATGAGACGGAGGAGGAAGAGAAAGCATTCTGAAGGCAGAAAGTGATGTAACTGCAGTTGCGCCTGTCAGCACGAGCCTCCCATTTAAAACCCACTATGCCCCTTCTGAGCTCCTGATGCAAAAAAAAAAAAAAAAAAAAACAGCGTGGATCCAGGAACACTTCCTGAAGCCTGTCAACGGAGCAGAAGAGTTTACCATGAAACAGAGCCAGAGGAGCAGGGATCCACCCAGTGCTACAGCCGCTTCCTATACCGTTTGTTTTTCTTGTTATAAAAGTGCCAAAGCGAGGGAGAGAATTTCATAAGATGCGCTGTAGCAGGCCGGCAGTTAATTACTCTCTCATACTGCTAGAAGCTTTGAGGTGTTTCAAACACTTAGGCGCCAAAAAAGCCACCAAGTTTCAGTCGGAAAGGTGCAAGTGAACTCTGATAATCCCAGCACGCTTCAGACGGATCGATTTGTCAGCAAGAGGCTCGACGTCAAAACCGAAGCAAGCCGGCCTTCCCGCGGCAGTACCACGTCGCCCCGAGGAGCATCGCGAACGCCACCACTGGACGGCAGAGGACGGCACCGCACGTCAGCTCCGCCTAGTCGGGGCAGATCGATGCAGGCCAGTCATCGGGGGTCACAGCATCAAAACACAGCAGGAGGGACAGAAGCAGGGAGGGGAATTGATTTAACCTGACTAGCCATGGCAGAACCTTGGCCACACACCACATAAAGCCTTGGCGTTTGACTCCTCGAGGTGCTCCAGTGTTCTCTTGCTGTCCAAAACCATACACGACGTCTCGAAACTGCCTTTAGTGTGTCTGCACCCTAAAACGGCATCCTGTCAAGGGCATTCCCTGCCTCGTGCCCCGCTATAGACTGGCATCCCATCCAAGGTGTCTCCTGCCTTGTGCCTTGAGACAGGCTGGCATCTCGCTTGCCCTGTCCTTCCAGGATCACCATGAGTTCATACTGACTGTCCAAAGACCCATGAAAGGACGTGACTAGCAGCCTATCGACTGGGATGAAAGCTACATCCAGAACATCGCCCATTCACACTATTTAATAAATGCACATAATGTCATATCAGTCGGCAGAAGGGAAGCAGATTCTGAGAACATTCCGGAACGGTCACTGCACAAAAAAAGGAATAAAGAAATTAAAACAATCCCTTTGATGACGAACAGCTCACTGTCATTTAGAGTCAAAGTGAAACCCAGACACCTCATTTTCAGCTCATTAAAACCGTGGTGCTAAGCTCATCCTAAGGAAATCTTTCCTCTATTTTTAAAGCCTGCAATACGTGAAAGTACCTGCAAAATGTGTGCGGTGGGGGGGGGGGGGGCACAAACAGCCATCGCCCCAACCTGGCAGAGACCGGCAATGAGACTCCTGCGACCCTGCCACAGCCGCGCTGGCAACGCCGCAGCCACTTGAAAGGCGCCGGCCTACACGGCACACGCTTCTCATCCCTTGCAGCCGGCCGTACTCTGGCTCAGAGATTCTTTTGATCCTGCTGCAGTATAAATCTTCACTCGGCGCTCAAATCATTTGGGAGGCAGCCGAAAAAATAAAATAAAATAACAAGCCGGGTTCTGATTCACCTCGTGTACGAGAGATCAGCCCCGGAAAAAAAAAAGAAAAAAAAAAAAGGGGGAGTTGGATTTGGTGAAAGGCAAGACCACCGTATGGGTTTACCTGAACTCCTGGCTCTCTTGGTACCGCTTGCTGGGAACCACTCGCTGCGAAGCAGTCTCCATCAGAAGCTTCTGTGTTAGCCGGTTACTAGGGGTCTGGTCGCCGGGGGGCTCCACCTCCGGATCTTGCTCACAACGCCACTCCTCATCCTCGTTCAGCGTCGGCAAGTATCCCGGCAGAACCTTCCCATTCCCTGACACGGAGCTCTGGTCGCTGAACAACTTGGGGCTCTCGCCGCCTGTCCTGGTATATTCCAAATAGATGTCCGACTTGAGGAACAGAGGGTACGTGTTCTCCTCCATCATGGTCTGGATTTCGGTCTGGGCCTGGTCGAACATGGCGGAGTCAATGTGCATCTTTGCCACGCAGTCCTTGATGAAGCTCTTGGTGGCCGGCTTGATCTGTCGTGACACGATGCCATTGTTGTCCAGGATGTACTTCTTGTAGATGGCCTTCGCCAGCTTCAGCTTCTTCTCCTCGTTGCCCTCACTGGCCTCCAGCTTGCGGAAGCCGCTGCAGGCGAACCAGAAGTCCAGCAGGTCGGCGCATTCCTCTTGCTTGAGGAACGTCATGAAGAGGTGGATCCCATCCTGGTCGTCCAGGAGCGAGTGCAGGGATTCGGCCCATTTCAGGTAGGGTGGCGTCGGAGAGGCGCTGCCCTCCGGTTCGTAGCCCAGGTCCAGGTCGGGTCGCCGGGGGGTGGCCGTCGACGCCTCGTTCTTGAGGCCATCTCTAGAGGTCGAGTAGAAGCCATGGCTGTACAGTCGCACGTCGCTGGACACCAACTTGCCCTCCTCCCCAGGGACAGGCGGCCTCGGGGCATCTTCAGTGAAGCTGCCCCCCAGGTCCACCGGCAACCCCTTCTCTCTCACGCTCATGCTCGTGACGTCTGCGTGCCCGGTCCCCGTTCGGCCAGAACTTCAAAACGATCGAATCCAGATTCCCGCTAATGCTGCTGCCGAAGAATTCCTCCTGAAACGAAGAAGACAGACAAGAGGGTTCATGACACACGGTGCTGCTTTTCACGAAACTTTGAGCGGCTCTGGGGAAACAAGGGAGCGTCAGGTAAGTCCCTTCCATTGGGGAAACAGTACCCATGGTCATACTTGCAGCCCGAGGAACCGAAAACGGGCTGAGAGCCAAGCAGGGGCCTCGGATCAAATCAAAACTTTCACTTTATTATCATTACTGCGATTGCCAATTCATGAGAGAGGCCGCAAAAATGAAATATTGAACGCATCCCAGAACACGATCCTCATTAATACCAGGCACAGAGACTTGAGGTACGTCCAGCTTCATTCTTTGAAGATACGGAATCGCCGAAGGGAGTGCTTCAGTGCGATTTAGAGAGGCGTGTGCAAATCAACCGGCAGGGAAAAAATAAATAAATTAAATTAAATAAAATACAGCGCAGTAGCGATGTCATTCCATATCACAGCTCTTCAGCACTGGGCATGTGCCGAAAAACAATGCGAACACGCAGACAATACTGCTGCGATTGTCTCCACAACAACTATACTGATCCATCAATTTTAAGATGGCACGTGCAGTTACCACTGGCCAAGGAGTTACTTTTAAAAAATTAACAGAATGATGGTTGCGTGGGTACCGCACATCATCTAATTTTCACAAAAACGCCCTTAGTTAATAACACGAAAACCCATGAAAGACTGCAATTCATCATCTATTCACAGCGTCCAAAAATAAGCAACTGTGAGCATCTCTCGACGACACAACTGCCAAGCAAAGTACAAACATCACAGTAATAAAAGCCCAGGTTCCCAGAGGCATGAGGTCTTGATAAGACTTCAGAGAAGAAAAAGCAAGCAAAGATACCGCAGCCATAACCCAGAAACCCAAACGTCTGTCATTCTGACATATCTTAGGGTCATAATGAAAATAATTACTTAACAACCACAATTATGTAATTTTGGACAGGCACATACTGTATATCAGATTCAGGGACCAATTATTTACATCATAAAACACCCTCGCTCTTTTTTTAAATCCATCCTGGGCGGATAAATTTTATGTGGGGTACGCAAGCTATTTTTATGTAGTCCACCAGCCAACAAAGTGCAAAGACAGAATCCAGATTTGGAGCCATAGGCACCTGGATTTCCAGCGTCTGCGTGCTCCCAAAGCCGGTGTCGGACCACAGGGCGAGACAGACATCCCACACTCAATGGCACGCGAGCACCCTGCCGCTCGCGACGCAGGAAACCCGGGACCCGAGCGGAAGAGAGGCCCCCGAGGAGAGACGTGTGGCAAGAGCTGGACATTTTCAAGGTTAAAAAAAGGCAGGATAAAGACTGAGAAGCAGCCATGACTGTGACAAAGGGCGTGTGGTGCAGACACACCAACTGATAACATCAGCAGATGACCTTGGCTGAAATATTTCAGCTCCTGCTGTGCATGTTGGGGAGCTGG
>JAABNX020000052.1:5530838-5548508 GCA_015163995.2 Mormyrus lacerda | reverse complement strand
TCATTCGGGAGGGACTCAGAGTAGAGCCGCTGCTCCTCCGCATTGAGAGGAGCCAGATGAGGTGGCTCGGGCATCTGTTTAGGATGCCTCCTAGATGCCTCCCTGGTGAGGTGTTCCGGGCAGGTCCCACTGGGAGGAGGCCCCAGGGAGGACCCAGGACACACTGGAGGGACTATGTCTCTCGGCTGGCCTGGGAACGCCTCGGGATTCCACTGGAGGAGTTGGATGAAGTGGCCGGGTAGAGGGAAGTCTGGGTTTCCCTGCTGAAACTGCTGCCCCCGCGACCCGACCTCAGATAATCAGAGGATAATGGATGGATGGATGAATGGATGGATGGATGTATGGAGTATCTAAATGACGGCACTGAACTTGGAACCTGAATGAAAATTAACTTAAGTTCCGTTTGTTAGGGTTGCACTGCAAGTACAGTGAAAACTGTTTATAGTGATCACATCCGTATTGGTGAAATTGATTGCTATAAGCACATGATCGTTATAACCAATTTTTTTCTTATTCTTTACGTCTCAGACAGATTATCATCTAATTGACATTTGTGTATTTATTACATGAATATAAAGTAGTAAAATGGTCAGTAGGGTGAACTATGCAAGAGTGGGATCATTTCGGTAAATGACTTAGAAAAATTTCATAAAAGCTCAAATTAATCAAATGCTCAAATTAATTTTCAATTAGCTGAATGCCTCCTTATAAAGTTTTGTGTGCACATTAAAACAATCTATGCAATATTTCCGAGTTATAAGAGGTAAAATATAGGCCTCGGGAGGCACCTCTCATTTCTTGATGAGCTAGTTCAGGTAAAGTGGAATAGCTCTTCTGCGAAAATGGGACAGTGTTTTCCTGTATAGAGGCAACATATTTCAATTGCCCAAAGTAATGTTTTATTGACCAAGAAAAAAAACATAAATAAATTCATTGTTACCGTTTGTTCACAGGATGCAACAATTTAAAATAAATATTTTTTTTCTTTTTCACTTCATGAGTGTTTTGCCGACCTTTGGGGGAGGGGGGGGTACCCCCACTTATGTCAAACCAATGAATGTAGCATGATTTCAGCCCTGTTTGTTTTCATTGCTTGTTGATTTTTGTGCTGAACTCACCCGAATACAGTACAGCTATTTCAAACACTTTTCAAATTACAGTACTGTGCAAATTAAATTACTGAACTGTGTATGATTTAAATAAGCCATTAAAACAGTACAGTACTGTACATAATATTCTTTTACTTTTATTCATACAGCGTATTTTCACAATGTCACAACGCGCTTATTGTAGTTTCACTGCGCATCTCGGTGGCTCGCTATTGGTGGTTTATCATAGCCTTTGATGAGTCTATGTTTGTCACTGAGAGAAAATGACTTTTCTGTACATGTAGCATTAGCCTCGGGTAGCTAGCCAGAAGCAGATGTGTTACCGCAAGGCAAAGTATGGCGATCAAAGTAGAAAAAAAAATATATAGAGAAAAAAAGAATTATTGCAGTTTTAATTTTTTCCACATGTTGTCATGTTTAAAAAGACCCAAAATGAACACTGTTAGCTTACTACTATAAGCAAATTATTTAAACAGTATTTGTACAGGAATGATTGTCCCAAGCTTTTTGATCCATATTGGCGATTATCCCTATAACCATGATCACTATAAGCGGTTTTTACTGTATATAACTGCTCTCCCATTATTTTTCATTTGATCTGATACTTTTGCTCAATCATAAACAATTCTTCTGCACTTCTTTTGATAGGGGGCAGTGAAGATCCAGAACCACTGATCAAGGTCACAATCCAACCAGCTCTTCCAACCCAGTAACATGTTTGCCAATGTGAGACCAATATAACAGACACGTCTCACTCTTCAAGCAGCATGATAGCTCAGCGGAAGGTCGCTGGTTCGAATCCCATGACTGGCTGTGTGATGTCACAGTTGGACCTTCGACCCTCAATTGCTGTAGGGATTGCCTGATCTGCTAAATGTAGACATGGTATTTTGTTGTTGATGATGAAATTAATATTTTTTTGGTGTCTGTTATCTTCTGAGTATATACAAAGAATTATACATATGTATTCAGCCATTTTTAAATGGAGCAGCGAGCATGAAGGCTGTAGCACAGAGGGAGACAGATCGAGCAGAGCGCCTTGGGAAGGCCGCGGTTCCAGGGTGTCTAAGTCACGCAGGTCTGCTCTCCTCAGCGGCCCTTACAAGGCCCTGTGTGACGGCAGCATCGCCACATGTTTACACTGGCGGCATGAAGGGGACTGTCCCCAGCATGCCTGCCAGGGGTCTGGCTTAGGCCACCAAAGCAGGAAGAAGAGGCACCATGCAGTTCTCCAGCCCCTTACACCCCCTCCCCGCCACCCCCCGCCACTCGAGGGCATCCAGTGAGTTCATATGATCTTCCTTTGAAACATGACCCCGGCAGGCAGAGAACAAGGAGCAGAACTGACTTTCCGGGCTTAGACCTGTAGGTTTCTCACCTGTTATCCCACTAAAATCTATACTTAAGGAGTATCGCCGTGGAAACGCCCCATT
Organism: Mormyrus lacerda; assembly: GCA_015163995.2. Taxonomy (NCBI): domain Eukaryota; kingdom Metazoa; phylum Chordata; class Actinopteri; order Osteoglossiformes; family Mormyridae; genus Mormyrus; species Mormyrus lacerda. The sequence goes on along the minus strand of JAABNX020000052.1, from coordinate 5,545,966 downwards.
TTATCAGAGCTAGAAATTAATCGTCCTTCTGTTAAGGAGCAAAGAAGGTGGCCAACGTGGCCAAACAGCTGCCTCTCTCCAAAGACTATTGCTAACAGCGCTGGGAAACCGTGAAAACCCACTTAAAAGAGGATGCTGTAATAAAACGAAACACTACAGGCCCAAACGACGCTAGCTAGGTCAGACAGGGAGCTGCAGTCTTTACCACTTTACAAAAAGGCTCGATTTGTCTCTTATAAATGGTAGCAACTCATTAATAAAACAACTGTTATAACTTGTTTATAATTGTCTATTAATGATTTACAAAGTGCTACAGCCTAGTTAACCAGATCATGAATCATTATTGTACATTGATGTAAAGTGTTACCTTGCTTTGCCGCATGTTATACTTGTTTGCCATTAGTCTTAGAAGGTCACGCCTGGGAGAGATCGCATCACCCTGCATTCTGGACTTAGGGTGAGCACTAAGTAAAAAGTGTCCTATAACCTAAGCCCTGTATTTGTACTAACTGCAGTTTTGTTTAGTATGTTCTATGCAACTGTTGACTGAGTGGCAATTTAAGTTCTCGCAATCCTTTCAAAAGAAGTAACGGTAAATGGCTTCTTTTCACAATTTATGATTTCAGTCTATAAGTAAAAGCATGATTGCCTATTATAATATAGGATACAGTGATTCATTTTATGGGATTCTTACAAAACCGTTTAAATCACCAAAACTAATTTCACAGAATTGCATCGCCAAAGTTATACGGGACCGGTTAAGCAGACAGAAACGGCGATAATTACGACGATTAAAGACGACGGTGATGATGGCTGCAAAATAAGATTATGAATAAATCTAAAAAAATCTGAGCAGTGTCTGGGAGGCCCTGGAAAGGCTCCTGCCTGCCTGCGGGTGGCCACTTCCTGCCTCCGGGAAACTCACAAGCCTCCTCTTGGAAGCTGAGGGCGCAGTCAGTTTTCCTGTATATGCGTCTTCTCCGCGCGCCGCGATAAAAAAGCACCGTGACAATCAGACGGCAGGGAAAGGACTCGTCAGAGAAACAGGAGAGCTGTAAACAGGGTGAGCCTCTCCTGTTAGGGTTTGGGCTGCACAGTAATGACTCGCTGTTATGTAAATGTTTAGATTTTCAAAATGTTTAGATGTTCGAGTAACGCCACCCGCACCCCCGCACTGCCGTCCTTTGGTTCTTACTTTGTTCTCTCTTTTTGTTTTAGTATCTAATTATGGCAGCTTAATTCAGTTTCGAAGTACAAAATGTGGGGACTGCACTCCTCTGGAAGAAATGCAAATGAGCCGTTCCTTCCTGTGCCCCCCCCTCTCCCCCCCCCACCAGGGCCGGTCCGGGGAGGGCTGGTCCGTCTGCGTTTCTTCTAAGGTCTACCGTAGAAGGGGAAGGTATTCTCAGCGTGATGCAATTGAGCTTGACGTTCATCTGCAGGAAAGGGCGATCCCTGCGCACAAGGTCGGAGCGAAACATGCATATAAATGAACGTCTGCGCACGACCTCGACCTCGGGTCGGCGGAGGGCATGTATGCATCATACACATCGCATGCTGACGGACATTTGCCGACACGCCGGGCATATGGAATCGGAAGCGTTCCGCCGTCAGAGGAAGAGTTCGGACTGCCATCTATTGTCGGTGCTAAATCCAGCAGTAGTGGAGGAACATCCATAGCCTTTATCCAGTATAGAGTCTTCTGGAGTCAACCCCAAGAAGCAGGGGACTCCCAGTATGGAATGCCAGGTTCTCACTGGCTCTCACTACCATCGGCATATATGTGAACATACACTAAGTAGTAGCAGATATGGAAACGTACGCAGCACGATCATCAAGTCCTCTTTCCAAGGCTGATGGGTTTCACACACAGACACAGACTCACAAAGTCTGCAGCCTGCTGATTTTCCAGCCGACTGTCGTCTAGCTGCAAAGACGCCCGTTTCCTCAAGAACGGAGGAAGCCAACATGGTGGACCGGCCTCGAGAGAGAGAGAGAGAGAGAGAGAGAGAGAGAGAAAGGGAGAGGGAGAAGATGAGACAAGTGTGAATGAAATGGAGACCATATTGTACGCTTGGTTTGCGAGGATCATGACATCGCAAACCCATGAGACTGTCGTGGAGGGGACAGGGACTGTGGACGGTTGCCGGGAAATGGAAATGAAGGGAATCGCTTCAATTAAAGAGGGACAAAAACAAAGTCTGTGCTGAGTGTCAGGACCACCTAGGGATATGCACACTGACAACAAGGTGATTAAAGGTACCTGTCAGTGCGACAAGGGCACGGGGAGAGAGAGCGGGAGACAGCCCCTGAGCGTCGCTCTGCCCCGCCAGGAAGTGACACTCCCACAAGGAAAGATGCGACGGCTGAGCTGACGGCAGACACAGATCAAGGATGCTTAAAGCGCGCAGGTGTGCAAATGTACAGTAAGGAAAACAGGTCATTAAATTCCAAACAGGAAGCCTCACATCTCGGCGTCACCTCCTTGGTCTCAGCGGCCTTCCATGGGGCTTCTAATTGCAGGTGACGAAATTAAACTGACCTGAGCTGTTTGTCAAGAAAACGAACCCGGAGCTGCACTTGCAATACGGTTTCTTAACCAATACAGTACAGACTAGAGTGGTTCCACATTTTTTGGTAGTTTTTTTTATATATAAAGCGTAACATCCAGCCTAAAATGCAGTTGGTGAGTTACCTGTCTTTGTTTTTGGTTTATGTTTATCTCTGCGTCTTGGACCCTGGTAACTAATTACCCAAATTTACCAGAACCCATTAGTGATACCCACTTTAACTTGATCAGCCCTGAGTACTTAGTACTGAGTACTTTTGTACATTTGTTTGCTAGTTCCCAGTCTTTGTTTTTGGTTTATGGTTATCTCTGTGTTTTGGATCCTGGTTACTAATCACCCAAATTTCCCAGAACTCCTTAGTGATACCCACTTTAACTTGATCAGCCCTGAGTACTGAGTACTAAGTACTCAGAGGCTTGCCAGCTGTAGAGGAAAGGGCAGTAAGAAAAGTTTGATTTTCCTCTGCCTCTGTTCTGTTGTCATGAAAAAAGTATATTTATTAGGAATAGGTTTAATCACACAAGTGGATAGTTACAGATACCACGCAATATTCAATGCACGATTGGTAATTGGTGGGGGGGGGGGGGGGTGCCAACCCATTGCAGAGCACACACACACACACACACACACGAAAATTGTGAAAACATGAAGACACATCCGGTAGTAGGATTCAAACTCCCAACCCACTGAAAATACTTGTTTTCAAGTAAAACATTTCTCACATTAAAACGTACTGCAATAGTATGAACACATGGGTTAAACTAGGAGCAAACATTGGTTAAACTAGGAGCAAGGCCTGACAATTATAAGGGAGGCTCCGGTCTTAATATGAAGACTGAGTCCTTTCCTCGATTCTTCCGTTATTTGAAAGGCGACCTGATCGGCTTAAAGGTACCGCGCGGCTGTCACAGAGGTGCCGCCTCGCGTCTCACATGCCGGATTTCGGCATTAATTATCTTACACCCTGCAATAGCTGCTGGCTAATTTTCCGTGACACATGTCGATCCACTTCAGCCCAGCCGGATTACAGACAGGGTGTGATGGGGCAGAGTTTGCCCTAATGGACAAAAAGATAAAAATCACAGCTGATTTTGATGTCTTTGCACTGTGTGCTCTACAGGCTCCGCAGCAGCCGCCCTAAATAAGAATATCTCCTGTGAAGTAGACTTTTTCCCCAAGATGTCACCCTCCTCCGATAGTTTAGTTTTGAGACTTATCTCCACGCTGAATGCCAGTGCTTCCTAAGCCCCTTAAACAGGGCAGGTCCCAAAAAAAGCAGCAGGTGTATATTCATGCTGAAATGAAGCTTAGATTAAAAAAAAAAAACAGGACTGTGTACTTTGTGCTTTATCCTGGGCTGAAACCAAATCTCACAGCAATTACTGTATACTATACCGCATGTACCTGAATCTGAGATTGTTCCTGCGTCTCACCAGGGAGGGATACAAACCTTCTTCCTGTTATTAGTTTACAGGGAAACAGGAGCTGCCTCTGCTGCCTAGAGCTGAGGCCTGACAGTAAGAAACCTTGCAAGACCATCGAGTGTGAAGCTCAGGAAATATTCCAGAGCGCAGCTTTCAATTAGGAGCTCCAAAGCCTCTCTGGCGCCTTTATCGTTCGCGTTTGGCGGCGTTCGCGTTGTAGAATGTCTGCCTGCGCCATTTGCTAACATTCTTTACCCTGCATCCTTTACCTGCACTGCGCCGTAATTTGTTACGCTGGTCGTGAGCGAAATTGTTGCGTTTTTAATTTTGAAAATGTAACGTGAGAATGGAAATTTTCGCCACAATTCCCATAAAAGAAAAAGCAGGATTTTTTTTCTTACTGAAGTACTGTACAGTCTGGCTGTTGAAACTGTACAGTCCTGTTGAGGGCTTTTCGAAAAGGTTTTTGAAGCTTCGGGCCTGCCACTTCTGCGATTTCTGCCTTTTCTCTATCGCGACGCTCTGCCGTCACTTTCACACCAGTGTCGTTTTTAGATGATAGTGTGTGCCCTTTAGGCGCAGGACAGTGGGGGAATAGAGCGTGCATGAGACCAACTCACTTTCAGTTCAAACGAAGCGATTAGCTGTGAGCAATAATTAGCTTAGGTGCTACTGGTGGTGAATAACTGTGATAATTTTCCACATTTACAAAAGCCCTGCTCTTTTTCACATTCTAAAAAAGCAATTCTTTGCTGCCACCCATCAAGATTTCCGTGGATGTTTTGAATCGGATGTTGTTTTTTGTTGTTGTTGCTGCAGATAAGACCGACGCATTTAGGTATGACAGCTAGTCGGGCAGAGGAAGGCAGAAGAGAATGGACCGTGCCTCATACAGAATACTGGGTTACTATTCCCTCTGGCCCGTGGTGTCCGGGCGTCTAATGAGAGCGAGGAACGGAAAGGCAGGCGTTCTGCCGTCTGATCGGTGCGAGCACACGCCTCATCCTTGATGCTGGTCGCTCCTCGTGCCAGGAACGAGCATCGCTTTCGTGTTGCGGTGAGATAAAACACACAAAAGGCACAATCGAGCGTGCCCGGCGCCATTCATTAATGAGACAATGACAGGAAGCCACCTCGTGTAATTACCAAACGGCTATATGCGGCAGAGAATTACGGCGTTTTTTTTTTCCAGCTTGTTGCTGTTGTCACTGTTAATCTCCCGCCGTCGGGCCCGTGAACAGCACGGCTTTTCACGTCGTCACCTGGGTGAGGATCTGGAGGCATTAGTCATGAGGACAAGTCCGGCTTCATTGAACCTTGTAGTTCCACCCATAAACCCCCCTCCCCCCCCCTGTTCCTCTCCCCGTGCTGTGAGAATAGCTCTGGAAAGGCAGGGCAACAGTAATACCTGAAAATGAGGAGTATCTATTTGGGGGGGGCGGGAGCAGATTGGCAACAGAATATCACCAGGATGTTTCTTAAAGACAGATTTATGACAAAATCTTTCAAGTGAAATGAAGCCATTTCAATAAGGCCCGACTTGCCCAAGGCGCGTTGCTCTTACTGACAGGCTCTTCCCCATTTAATTAGGGCTGAAAAACAAGAGGAACAGGAGCCTGGCACCTTAAAATAAACTAATGCCAGCATTTCTTCTGTTATCTTACAACGTATTTTATTTCCATTATACAGAATAGCACGATCAAGACCAAGAGAAAGAGGTAAAAAGTCAAAATCGATAGAAACACGTCAGTTGACTGCGACCGCATGCTTGAGATTATGCCAACAGCATCTGCTGTGCTGGTAACAAAAGATACGAATCAGAGACACGATGGCGGTAATCGCGACAAACAATTAAGAAGCGAAGCTGATGATTTGACGACGGAAACTGTGCCTAATATCTTTCATATTTTGCATGGATTGTATATGTTCAAGTGCGGGAGATGAAGCAAACTATTTCCGAAATCAAATTTTTGCGTCCGGGGGTGTGGATTTGCAGATGCCTCATACCCGTTTCAACCCACACAGCCATGTTTTCATTCCGTAATGCATAACAAGCTTATACATTACCTCTGCTAGGACGGGGGGAAACACTGTAAATATTGCATTCATGATAAGCAGGAGAGAGTCGGGGCCCTTTACATCACGCGTCCTTTGAGTATGAGGGCGGCTGAGATGCTGCTCGGACTCGAAATGAGAAAAGATCGCTCTCTCCGCATCAGCATCTTCAAGAAGCAAGATCCCTCCCTTATAGATAAATTTAAAATAAACAAACTCCTGGGTTTTTCTGAGTGCATCTCAGCTACATTACCCGCCCTATAAACTAGATACTGCATTCAGGTGCATGGCGAAGCGACTGAACTAACACGTCCCAGAGCTCCGGTGATTAATAACCTGCTGTACACATGCCAGTAACCACCCACTGGTTAGTAAGCAGAAATACGCGGCTCCCTGAGCACCTGTGATTTGATAAACGGTAATTTACATCCCACTGAACAGGTGCTGGTTAGTACGCAGTAATACTCAGGTCACTAACCACCTATTGATTAATAACCAGTAACAGAGTACACCCCGTTCACCTACTGGTTAGTTAAACAGTCATACTGAACACCTGTGGGTTGATAACCAGTTACAGAGAGCAGCCTCATTAGCTGTTGGTTAATAGCCAATAACAGAGAGCACCCTGTTCACCTGCTGGTTAATCAGCAGTAATAGTCAGGTCACTGAACATCAGTTCTTTGCATACAGTGCACTTTCAAGCAACATCCTTTTCATCAAAAAAGTTCATCCTCCTTTTAAGGGGGATAAGCATCTAAAAAGGAAGTTTGAAATGCACTGCGGCTTTCAGGGAGCTCCTTTGAGGGCTGTTTTGCTTTTTGAAGGACCTCGCTCTTTGAGGTGCTGATGAACAGAGGGGAAACCGGGTCAAGGTTCTACTCACCACATCTGTACTGACTCATTCCCATTGGTAATGAGCTTTCCTTTCTTTTGAAAGCCTTTGAAACGACCTTAGGCGATCTTAGAGAACGAAAAAGGCCCTCCGGCTACTGCTCCCATCAGTGGATTCGGAGAGGGAGGCTTTGAGAGTCTCACGCATCTTCATGCATCTTTTATCCCAGGCTAAATAATGAAACGGCTCCAAGTTAGACACTATATTTTTCATAAGGAGGTAAAACAACATATTTCTTTGCTTTTTTCAACACATATATATTAAGGCATTAGGAGAAGTACACTGTGGCCCAGTACTGGAAAAGTGATATGGATGGATGGATGGATGGATGGATGGATGGATGGATGGATGGAAAAGAAGAAGAGCAAGATACACATCAGACAAAGACAAATAAAATGATCACTTAGATACTCATTCAATGCAAAAATGTACATGCAAAATAACACAGATAAAGGCTTTGTTTAGCTGTTCAGTATTGCTTTAAACATTGTTAAATGACAAAGTCTGGTTTTCCCGTCGCTACCCCAAGGCCTCTGGCCATTCTCACATCTCCCCAAGGTGCTTGTTTATTCGACCCTGCAGGCCGAACCGTAGACCCTCCCCATGAAAGAAAAGCAGAAACAGTTCTGGCAGATTAAGGAGTGCATAGATAGTGTGTGGCTTTTCCTTGCTTATTAGCTGTACGTGCCAAGTCGATGAGTAATGAGTCAATAAAAGTAATTAAATATGTTGCGCAAGAAACAGAGGAAGGAGTTTCTTTGTCTGACTAAGGAGAGGTCACGCCGCAGTGTGAATGAAAGTGAGGGAGGAATAGCTTCAACAAAAACTATTCCCTCCATACACGGTAGATGCTTCATTATTTTGCAACAAGTCAGAACTGAAAGACAATGGTGTTGCTGCTGTGCACATGCAACAGTCATAGCTGCAGGGTGCTGCAGGGCTGCGGAGTTAATCGATTCGCCGCCATATTAGCAGTAATGAAGAATGATGGACCTTCTATTGAATGAGTCATAGGCAACACAGAATAAGAACTGTATTATTATATACCTGAAGGTGACTAGGAATGTGACTGTGCTTCTCAATGCAAGATTCCTCTGTATTGGTAGCAGGGCAGTAGGAAGGTTATTTTCATAACCTTGCATTATTTATCAATGCGTGTCTTACATTCTGCAGCGGACGAACCGAACCGCGATCCATAGAATCCTTCACGTCGCATCGATACAACACACGGTCTGCCTAATAGTTGAAAAGTCCCCGGGAATATATCGCATCATACGCAATGGTGTGTGTTGTCGTGAGTTGTGATGCGCACGGCAAGCTCCTCGTGTGTGAGGCTGCGCCCCTGTGTTCAATGCCACGCCAGCTGCAGGCACTGAACAGTGATGTAGCGCCGCGCAGATAACAGCAAACCTCATGCTCTATGAAACGCAGGTGCCCGAGCTTAGCAGTCCTCAGCAGAACCGTGCCAACAGGAGCATAATTAGGGCACAGAACACTGCCTCGATTTCACAGCCTCACAATTACAACTTAGCTTCATTTGCAACCTTGGTATGATAGAGGTAGTTTTTCATTGTCCCCAAATAGAATCGAAGAAACACCTTAAATTAGCTGCAAAAAAAAAATAGCAGCAGAACTGCTGATGACCTTGCAGACTCAGAAATGATTATATTCAGAACTTACGGAAGAATGAAAATGGCGCAATTAATTGTGTTGGCAGTAGGCTCAATTAAACGATTTAATTGAGTATACACAATGTTTGGGGGCAAGTAAATATATATTAGCAGTCATAAGTGACATTCTTTTTCTTTAAAAAAAAAAAAACATTATCCTGTTCCAGACTCCTAATCCACTCTGGCGAGCCGAAAAGCCCGTGACTTTGATTACTCACTGTATACCCTGCAATGTTGGGGTCTATGGAGATAGACAATGGATACAAAAATCAATACCAGCGCTGATAGCATCTCCTGGGCCGCTTGGATTGTGAGAAAACAAAACACACAGGAGCTGTGAAGCGCTGATAAACATGCAATTACCAAGCGCACTCGCGACACAAGCACATCGGAGGAGGCGGGAATTTATCACACTAAAATATGAACTCATACAAACCTAAAGTTCCCATGCACACGTATGTTATCAGCAAACAGCGCATGGACCGCGAATGCCGCTGCGTTATATGTTTTGCAGTACAGACCCATTTCTATTGAGGGATGGTCTGTTTACCTCATGTATTTTCCTGCCATCCAAATACAGATATTCATCATCACTGTGCATTAATAGTGTACTGGCATCTCAGATAAATCAAATCGGTATTTACGGTATACGGCATTATGTTGTGTTCATTTATTTTGCCGTGCCATTAATGAAATCGGCGTACTTTTAGTGTTTGGTACTGATTAAGTAGAAACTTTTCGAAACGGGGAGACTACGGGGAATTTGAAAGGCATGGGGGGGGAGTGGGGGGGTCTTTTGGGTACACTACCCTTCCAGCACATCTAGTTTGAGTTTGCGCCCTAACAACTGGCCTAGATCTGAATTTGTGATCCTTACTGCAAACTCTCAGATGGTGGAATTAATGCAGCCAGTCGAATAGCAGGCTGAAGGCCGTGGCATCTCCAGAGGATCGAGAGAGTGCAGGTTCAAAACTCAGACCACTGCTATTCTATCTTAGTGGATGTAATGGTACGAAGAATTCAGTGACGTAACCTTTGTTTGCTATATGCAGCACACGTCATAGAGCTCTATCTGTCTGATTACAAATTATATAGCTCTCTGACCCTCCTCCATCCTCAGCAGTGTCATAATAGACAATCTAATTAATCTAACTGATTAATCCCATGTAATCAATTAAGCCCATAATTAATTGAATCTGGTGTCCTGGGGGGTAGCAACCGAATGGAATGAAGCGATCTGGGCATCCCTGACATTTACAGGCGCCGTTTTTCCAGTGGAGGCTCAGCAGGAGGCGCTGTTGTCTCACTCCCCCAGTAGGCGTGTGGGCGGAGCGCCTGCAGTAAGTCCTTGGGGCTGCTGAATGTTGAGGAAGCCGTGGATTTAGCTGGTCAGGTGCAAGGTCATCGATATATCAGTATTATCTGAACTCAGAGTGAATGTAAAATAAAATGTACATATAAACCTGTTAAACTTAAAGGGCTTCTGTATGTGGCGTGTACATTTAATCGGTTAATGCACAAATTCACTCAGCTGACGGTGCTGCTGACTGGATATGTGGCCTGACTGAACAATGGAGCTTAGTTTTGTACGTCTTTGGTTTGACGCTCTGTTTGGAGCTGGCCAATCACTGAGCTTGGTCCTCGACCTCTTTCTCCATCGGTGCTCTTTTGACCTCGGTGAGTGTTTCTCAGTCTCTGACCCTCTTTTGATGCCGATTCCTATTTCCTGACCTGGCTGCCTGGTTCTGCGGCTCCGGAAATGGGTCCGGTTCTGCACAGCCCATCTGTGTCTAAACGGCCCCAATATTCATCTATAACCTCACGGCTCAACCAACAGGGAAGATCTCGCTCACGGAGCACCCACAGCCCAATCTGGGGTGTCTGTGATCATTATTTCCTTTAGGATGCAAAATACATCAACAAAAATACAATAAAATGTCACGTTCCAGGTAAATATGAAACCTGTATAATGTAGTCACACAAAAATAACAAATGTCACCGTACAGTTACTTCTGGAAAAATCACAAGTAGCACTGATCTTCTTTCCATATGGACATCATTTTCTTATTCTGAATTATTATAATTGATAGACAAACATTATTAGGCAATTGGGATTTTTACAACATTATTACAGTATTTTGGTGCAGCATCTGTTCATATCTCTCATACGTTAATTTATATTTGTTAGCGAAATTATCACATTATATTATTATTACTTTTATTAGTATTATTACTACATATATAAAATGATGCAATGAATATGGCTGCAAATGTTGCGAGGAAACTTTGCTCTGAACTAAACTTTGGATGTAAATGGCTGCCAATTAGGTCGCGAATCGCTCAGCTGTTTTTTGTCTAACTATAGTTTGATAACTTTGCAAACTTTTCCCCCATCCGCTGCTCTGCCATATTGTTGACTGCTCTTGTCATATTTAACGTCCGCGTGGTAAAATGATAGCTGACGGCAGGCATGTTGAGATAATGAGTATACAGTTCGTATGGTCGAGGATGTTTTTCGCACGATCGCTGTCGCTCCAGGCCCATCCGCAACTCACTGCCTGTTTGTTTGGTCAGGGTAATTGCCGCTACTTTGAATACAAACCCCTGTGCGTGAATCTGCTAAATCATTAACTGTTCGGTCTCAGGGCTTGGCTTCTTGACACAAACCCGGTGACATTGTCATGCACGTGTGCCTAGAATGAGTGAGGAGAGGCAATGGGTAGATATGGCCCTAATAGAATTAGTGTGCAAGAGGTCAAGCAAGTCAAACCCTAAACACTTGTATGATTATTGTACCACACAGTAGAGTAATAATGTCAATTTATTTTCTACAGGTTGTCAGCCCAGAGTCGACTCATTAACGTCATTGTTTAGATGGAAAATGTATACTGCCTGCCAAAACTGATTTATACCTGGCAACAGCCAGATGATGGCAATTTAATTAACCAATTAAATGTCAGTTAAGTGAATTCTGTGGCCGTCGCAGGACAAATTTGGACACCAGTTCAACAGAACAAAGGGAAGTAAAGTGAGCTGATGATGATGAACCATCACATTTCGACAAATATCTCACTGAAAAGTTTGCGGAAACAAATGGCCATCCAGTATTTATTAGCAGAAAGTAAAGTACCAAAGTTTGCCTCATTATCGAAATGAATCTTGAACGAAAGCTAAATCGCATTACGTCGTAAAAATATTTACGCAAGATACTTGGGGGTCGTGAAAGACTTTAAAATCTGCATGGCAACAAAAATACAGCTGCGCTATTTGCATCAGCTTAGGATTTCACTGCTTCATTGGATCGAAATAGATTTTAAACGGATTAAAATGAGTTCCGATGGTTCTCATGTTCCTTGAGCTTGACCTTGTCAGCGATGCTGCAGCCGTAATGCAGCATAATAGGGGAATATTTAGCAAGCGTAGCCATAGAGTATAAAGCATTGCACCTTGCTCTCCTTCATTGTCCTGTACATGTATCCCATAGACAGATCACCGTACCGATCCGAGTCCGTATCACGGAATGTCCGATCTCGGGTTTCTAAAACGGCCGGCACACTCAAGGCCACCGCGTCGGCTTGCGGCACCTTATGAAGGGAGTTAGGTAAGCCATGCCCTGCGCGTACAGCGGTTCCTGTTTATTAAATAAACAAGGCCGCGTCGGCATGGCCCAAGGGCACCCCCCCCGTGCCCCGTTGGAATTCCCCGCACGACCTCGCAGGCGGTGCTGGCGCCGAGTCTCGCGGAGGCGCTGCTAGCGTCCGGGCCTGACGGACGGGGCATGTGGAACAGCCTCCTGCCGCGGTAATTAGCCCTAATGAGGACAAGGGAGCGACGCTCTCCCAGCGAGGTGCGGGATGCAGGCTTGACCCGGCGGAGCAGAGGGGGGTGGGGGGGGGCACATTAGGCAAAGCTGAACACCTCACCCAGGCAGGGGCCTGCCGGATCTTAATTAGGGAGCGGGACTGACATTCTGTGGCTCTGCATGGGAAACCCAGAGTCATGGTGCGTCACACCGGGACGGACAGAAAACGGACACACCCGGCCGCATGCACACACGCACACACACACACACACACACACACACACACACCTACTGAAAATTATTTAAAGTGTCTATTTATGATGAATTCTCTGCATTGCTGTGGCAGCCCCGCACTCAGTCATCTCAGACCCAGATTAAATCCCTTAGGATGGGGTCTCCCAGAAGAGGGGATGTTTTAATTGCGATATGGGGATTTGGGGTTAAGGCGTGGGGATCCGGGCAAATGGGCTAAACGGAATTGTCTGGAATTATCGCAGGTATGTGGAATGGACAGCGAGATGAGGCATTCTCGCTTGTGTGTCATGCAGACGTCTTTTTGCATGTTATTAGTAAATGTCTGGGATGTTTTAATGACTGGAAACAAACCAGAGTCACTGTATACCCCCAAGATTATCCGACACGAGCTGTCCTTTCTTGTTAAGCACGTTATTTTGATACAGTATGTATGCGTGTGTGTATTTATAATGACATTAATTATAAATACACACATGCATGCGTATTTTCTGCTGTCTTCACTAGGTGATTTGATTGGTTTTGATATGCTTGTGCATATGTATGAGTGAGGGAGTGTGTGTGTGTGTGTGTGTGTGGGGGGGGGCTGTAGGTATTTTGAGGGAGGATTAACAGACACACTAACAGAGCATTATGGTGGCCTTATAATTATGGTAGCAGCCTCATTTCCCGCATTCCTCCCAAAGATGAACCGGCATGTAATGGGAACAGCGGGAATTACTGGGACTGCAGCTCTACAAATTAAAGTAAAGGCGTCAGAAAGCACCTATGAACACCAAATTCACATAGTCTATATAAAAGCAAATCATCCACCTCTTTGGAAATTTGAGAAAAAGTCACTCATCTTCTGTTACTGAATTTGAAGTAAAGCTCTAATGTAATTCCTTCATTAACAATTATTTTTAAACCTCTTTTTAAACTTATGGGTGTAAGTGCTTTGTGATATTTCAGAGTTTACAGACCATCGTTAAGTGCTGTAAATAGATAAAGCGGACCCACTATATTTCCATGGTGACCGATAAACGAAGACGCTTCAGACTCAGGCTTAAGTGGAGATAAAGGCTTTTATTGGACACTGTCGGATGTGTCATTACGCCACTGTAGCTAAAAACGTCGACTATTTTATATCACGGCTTTCGGTTACTTTTCTCTTTCTTCTTATACCAATTGATGATTAATTACCCTGAAGTCCATTGTGGGTGTGCAAGGTAGGCAGGTATGTCAAAAGGCATGAATATTTACAAAATATAAATCTTATTATTAATATTCCCATGAATAAACACACATCCACTGACGCTGTATAAAATTAGGTTCTGTGTGACTATAACCTTCAGTCTGTCCGGTTCACTTGTTGTCTGACTGTAATGCATAATGTATTAAATCTGGTCTCGCTCGGGTGGCTCTCTCTGGTACCTCATTTTCCTGTCAACAGCAAAAGATTTATTTTTATATTCTGTAAGGTCATAGACTGCCATCTGTAGACAGCTTGCTGGAATAGCAGCACAATAAATACTTGTTTCATTGTCAGTACGCGTAGGGCCAGCTGAATAAATCTGGGCAGAGGTGAAGGGGTTTGATGCGTGTTTATAGAGAATGTTCTGTTTTTCTTTGGTTGTTGTTTTTTATATATATATACCCCTTGTTAGCTTGAACCCTGGTTTGCTGATTGTTACTTACCTCTGGGCCATTTCATGCCCATCCTACAATTTGTTTATTTAAATATACTGCGATTTTCTTCACCTGGTTAAGGTAATGCTGGTTTTGCTGAAATTTCAATAAGCCTGAATGTAAACTGGAATCTGTCAGCGGAGGATCTATGGCGCCCTCTTGTGGCATTGTAAAGCATTATCACAATCAAAATTGGCTTTATTTTGCGCAAGCACGAGCAATTTGTTCTGGTGTGTCTGGTTATACGTATGGCACGCATTAAAACACATGTTGCACTGTAAGTTATAATAAACACACCACAATACACAGATAAGATAAGAAAAATGACAAATTGTCCAGGCCTGGTTGGCTGCTCCTCCAGCTATGATATGTAATTCGGAGATAATGTTTTGAAATTGTTTCCTTGCATCATATCCACACTACTGGCACTGGAGACCTCACTGCATTCCGCCTTTCCCAGGAAGTCACTGCAGGATGGCAGAGGTTTTGCAATGTCACACTACTACACAGTTCAGTGTGAATATGGCAGCAAACTGATCTCCTGCCACAATTCCGTTTAAATGCTTTTCTCAGCCTCCAAGGCCCCCTTCTCTATGAGATCAGCCATTGATTCGTCACCAGTCCATGTCACATACCATACATAGTCATCACAGATCTGCGACTCAAAATGAAAACTCCATTCAAGTCTTTTATTTGTTCGATAATGACAAGTTCTGTATGTTTGTTCTAAGGAACACATACAACTGTGTAGCATCAGTCAGGCCAGCTTTTATAAACACCACTCAGGACCCCACC
>JAABNX020000052.1:5487151-5509195 GCA_015163995.2 Mormyrus lacerda | reverse complement strand
CCTGAGATCCTTGATAACTTTTGGGCAGAAGTTAGTCACAAAGGAGACGGTATTACTCATAAGACAAATCTGTCCTTTTTTCGCCTTATTTCATCATAGCCACAAACATGTGTTTAAGAGCTCATCCCTGAGCTGCAATCCCCTGTTTAAGTCTTTACACTTCTTACCAAGAGACACACACACACACACACACACACACACACACACACACACACACACACACACACACGAAGAAGATCGCAAGGAAACCAGGTTTTGAAGATCAGCCTGATTCATCTCAACACCAGGGACTGCATCTTCTGAAGAACTTTAAAGGGGTTAGGGGAGTGTCATGGAAACGGGGCTGTCGCTATAAAACGGACGCACGCAGGGAACAGTTAGGTTAATCTTCCTCTGTGCACATTCAGAACACCAGACACCTGCTGACTAGTCTCAAACTTTAAACAGGATGGAACTAACAGAACCTCTTCCCGTAAACAGCCACCCAGAATCGGTGAACAAGCACCTTTCTCATATCTGGGGGGGAAAAAAATAACATGGAATGCCAAGTTCTCATATTGCAATCAGATGTTGAGGTCTGGTTGCAGGATGCTGGGGCTGAGGCTGGCCGTCCTGCGGCTGCGAGGCGGCAGCTTACCTTGTGCCTTTCTCTTGTGCTTGCGGCTCTTTCCCTGCGTGGCAGTAGGAGCCTCAGGTTGAGGCCGGGCACTGCCAGGGGCATCTCCGTCGTCCTCGGGCTCTTCCGTGCCATCTGAGACCTGCTCCTCCTGAATGGGGCTCATGCTTCTCCTCTCCGCCGGAGTCCTGTAAGGAATCACAACACAGGAGATGGACCGGTAATACAGGAACTTCAGCCATGGAGCACGACAACCTCCGGCCACGTCAAAAAGCCACACTTTGGTCGTAAAATTAGCACAGCGACAATTCAAAGCAGTCATTCGTGATCAGGGGTCTCAAAGAAATCCCAAGACTGAATTTCTGTTATATGGGGACGCCGAAGTTTCTCTCATTTAGGAAATAACATTAACCTTGTGCAGCAGTGCAAGTACCGACGAAAGCACAATTTGAGGAAACATCAGGGTAAGCATTGCATTGTACCCAAGAAAAGGGCAAAATGATCAGTTTAACAAGAATTAAGCACAGCAGGAAGTCTGCCAGAGGTACATTAGCTGCCACTGCCCACAGTTTGCTCCGCTGGGCATCATGCCGCCTGGGGTGGTTGGGGAGTCAACGTACTGCGATGAGAGCCAGCTGTCTTCAGGCTCGCCTCCGTACGTCTGGACACTCATACCCTCCGCACTCCTGTTCCCAGCAGAGGCTACCGGATGACATGCAACTGAATCAGGATTTGAAACAATTTGTTCCCGAAATCCCCACAGGTTATAACCCCACCTCCCACACTAAGCTTTGAGTCAGGGGATCGGGATTCTCAAACAAACACCAGTATCGTGTATAATATACCCAGCCAGTTACGTCTGATTCACGCAAGATTGTCATCGTCACAAATGGCGAGGGAATCCTTTATTTAATGACATCTGATCAGTTTCACACACCGTCAATCCTGAGCTTTTTGCTCTGGCCTTTGTTACTGTACGATTGATTCCAAGTGCCAATGTCATTCTCAGCATCTTCAGATCCCTGCTCCTCCTGGATGGGGCTGATACCCCTTTTGCCAGTGAAGGTTCTAGAACACACACACACACACAAAAAAAAAAAAACACCTTAGATGAGAGCTCTCAAAAGAAAAAAAACGGCATAACCAGCATAAAATGCTCTAAAAGAGATCAGGCGATTACAGTAATGGGACTAATTGAAAATGCGATTGCACGAGTGCAAAGCAGCATCATTCGCTTGAGACCTCTAATGTTGGGGGTTAAAATCCAATCTCTACTCAGTGTGGAGTTTCCATGTTCCTCCAGGTACTCCAGCTCCCCCATAATCCGAAAATATGGCTTTGCTAAATTCCCCACTATGCATGATTGTGCGTCCTGTGACAGACGGCCATGCAAAGACTACCCCGTGTGGCATGGGATAGTCTCCAGGCTCCCCCACAACACTGAAAACAATTACTGGTTGGAAGATAGATTATATCCATTTATCACCAATGGTTAGGAGAACCTGCCAAGAGTTTTAAAAAAAAAAAAAAGCCCAATTGTGGTTTGTTGGGGAACACATTATGTGAAGAATCCAATTCTTAAAATGTACTACAGAGTTTAGGGGTGACTAGATTTAATATGGTTAGCCTTGTTCATTTAGATCTGTTCATTGATTTGCTAGGTTGGCTGCAGAAACGACTGGTTCGAATGTGGTTTTCGGTCATTTGTGGAACAAATCTAAAACTAAAGCTTTAAAAAGCCATCAACATCAATATACGCAAGACCATCAACAGAAAGCCAGATGATCAAAGACAGAATTCAGGCAAAATATGCCAAAAGGTCTGGGACAGCGTTTCCCAACCCGGTCCTCTGGGACCCACAGACAGTCCATGTTTTTGCTCCCTCCCAGTTCCTGGTAGAGGAAGCAAAAAAATGTGGACCATCTGGGCATCCCCAAGGACCAGCTTGGGAAACACTGGACGGGGGAACCCATAAAGGGGTCCCCAGAGCATCACGCACATGCAGCTCAGAGGGTGCCCTTACTTGTTGCTGTATCCATAGCTGGAAACCGCAGGGGACGTGCTGTAGGGAGACTTAGTCCATCCACCTTCAGTCCATCTCCTACAGGACTGCTTGTCCTGCCTGTTCTCCATGTACTCGGCATAGGTCTGGATACGGTAGCTTTCAGCATAGCGGCTGGTGTTCACCGCTGCAGAGTGGCAGAGGGAAGATCCAGCCGATTCATGCCCAACAGTGTAGACTGACATAGATGATGTCGGAATGCTTTAAAAAGCAGCTACATTTTGCTGCACAACTCACGTTTCACTATTAATCTAACATACTGGCAATTCGTTTCAGGGCTGTCGGGGTGGGGCCATAATTGCAAGCAGACAGAATGGCCGACATCCTTCCAGCTCATACACAGCTCCGCGGCACATCTGAAAACCTGGCTGTCACATGCTTAAAACCCCTCCCATCCAAAATTCAATTAGCCACAGTAGTCAAGATGCAGCCAAGGTTTGTCTAGATATAGCAAATAAGTATCAACTAAAGGGGGGAAACATCAGGAACTGCAAAAGGAACCTGCAAAGGCCAAACTGAGCTACACCTCTGCTGTCAAGGAAAGTCAAGCAATCCTGGGCCTCCTGGCAAAGATCTAGCAGGTCACTGAAAATACCAATTAAGCAGACCATGAAAAGGGGGCTATTGGGCACCCAAATCAAAATTGTTCACCGTCACTGGACACAGTACCAGCACCACAAGCCTAAGCTGCCTCTGGAGTCATCCACAACATATTCTGGAAATAGGAGTTCAGGCATACATGATCCTACAAACATCTGCTTTCCATTAGGACCAGAACTGGAGCACAGCCTGCCGTTGGGCCAGCGAGTCTTCCGTGTGACTCAGCTGTTCGGGAGGCCACAGGGATTCCCCTGGCTCGCATTCCCCCAGCGGCAGGGGGGCAGGCCCATACCGCCAGGGTCACGACGGCAGGCCTAGCCACACAGATGTGCTTCCGCTAGCTGGCGGAAGGCGGCATTCTGCTCAGAAAGGCCCAGTTAGGAAAATCAGGTCGGGGTGAGTGTGAATGGTGGCAAACTGACTAGAGGCATGCAGTTTAAAATGAGAAGAGGGGAGAGAGGGAAAAAAAAAAAAAAAAAAGGCATTTCTACAGACTCAAGACTGAATGCAAGCCCAGAAGGGGATTATCAAGAGCCTGCAGGATTAGGTAAATGGGACACTAGCATTTTCCAGTAGTGTAGCTGCAGACATACTTGTTTAGGTCTGAAAGTTAGTATCAATCAACACAAATCTGCACTAGACTTCCATTCATTTTCTATTGCTGCTTGTTCCAAGACTCCCGTAACCCAGCATTATACTTCATAGATTTCAGTTCTATACAAGTCTGTATGCTTGCATCTAGAGTCACAGCTAGCAGCCAGATGTACACATTTATTGCTGAAATGAGTCAGAGGTTCTAAAAGGCCTTTTATACAGTAGTGAGCCTATCACCAATCAGATACGGCAAAAAAGGGCAGAAGTCGACAAGCATTCACGACTTTGGTTCTGCTTGCCATCCCAGACAAGCTGCACTCAACGACACCGAGTCAGCAGATCCTTGCGCACAACCAGAACCTGCCTGCTCTTCTCAAAGTAACTACATCAAAAGCCTTAATGGGAGTCACATGCAGTTACGCATGGAGGCAGGGAATGAGCACATAATGTGACCAAGAAGACAGGATGGCCAACAAAAGTCTCGAGTTCTCAAAGGCGAGCATGACGCCTATTGTTTATGCGGTGAACGACGCACTGTAGGAATGGCATCACACCTTGACTTTGTACTACCCAAAATAATGACCCTAGAACGCAAGAAGCCCACGTCCCAGCCGTCACGAGGGCCGAGGACTGGGGCTTGATCAATAAGACGCCTCCACCAAAAACTAGGATCTATACGTCATGCAATTTTCCAAGTCGTCACATTCCTCATTCCACCGATGGACATCGTGTTCATGAATCCCAAGCGGAACAGATGCACTGAAGTATCAAATTCCCCAACTCATTCCTCACGGTACACGAGCAGGACCTTTTAAAGCTTGTTGTGAGGCAAAACCCAAAGCCAGCTAGTTCTCTAAAAGTAGACGGTACAAAATTAGGTGGACCCACCGAGAATAATGTGTAGCCAACCAAAACCTGCTGATGTGTTTAAGGGACACGGCTCAGATTTAAAACCATCTTTCAAAAGATTCTGAACTTTCAAGCGACCTTACACAGGCACATCAAGCTTTTCCTTAAACTGGAAACCCGGTAGCCAACTGGTCACAGGCACATCTTGGGGCAAAATGATTAGTGTTGGTGACCATAGTGCAATGAGGTCACAGCTGCACTGTCATCTATAATCAGAGTCTCTAATACTGGCATTATCAACCGTGTCCATTATGCAGTCAGGGATTAAAGTCACCTGTGTACATTTCAATTCTCTACACCATTTCAGCTAAACCACCATCCCACCCCTCCGCCCTTTTACCAGGAGAAAGAGGAAGCATGTGACTGAGCAGTAACCCAGTGTTCCCCATTGATGAGTCATACATCTTACTCTACAAAAAAGGGCATCAACAGCCAGCACACTAAAAAATGTTAAAACAACCCAAAACAAACAAGGCATCCTATTTTTTTTTTTTTTTTTTTTTTTATGTTTGGTAAAGATGCATATCGGATCAGTATCGTCGCTGATCCACACATTTTTACGGATCAGGTATCGGCTAAACGTGACCGATCCACGTCCAATTCTTTCGTTTTTGGCACTCGAGATTGAACACAAAATAGGAGCCATTTCAACAAAATCGCACTACGGCTCTCTCCCATTCCAGACGCGTTTATTTTGTGACATTCAAGATGAACATTAATGCTGCCAATCAGTTTTTTTTTTTTGCTACTCTCAGTGGGTGTGAGCGCAATAACTTCCGCCCGCTGTGACATCATGCGCATACCCTCTGCGATACGAGAACATCAGCTAAGGCGACGATCTGGAAGCAATTAAAGCTTAACAGAGCAACTAGTAGCACAGCGATTTGCAATCTTTAGAAAAACAAAAAAAAAGTTGAGAATTGGGAGTAGCATTTAGTGAAAAAAATCCCAATAAACAAAAAGCACATGCGATTGTGAGAGAAAGAAAGAAAGAAAAAAAAAAGGCATTTAGGAGTCGCTGGCTTGGGCTATTTTGTGCACTAACTACAGCTCGATACGGGAGGGGGGGGGGGCTATCGCTATGAAGTGCAAGTGATGCTGTTGCCAGTGGGAGAAAAACTGGGGCATTTTAAGCATTCGCCACGTGTCTATACTCTTGGAAGGTATTCAAATTGAACTGTAAAACGCCTAAAAAAAAAAAAAAAGTGTGCAAATAAGGTGGAACAGTACGTTCTGCAAGTCTCTAGTAGCCTAATTAAGGATTTAGCACACATTTCCCTACCCCCCCCATCTGTATTTACTACTTTACAAAATATTAAAAGTATATACGTATCGCATTAAAAAAAATAAAAAAAAAGGCAAGAGCTCGTATCGGACCTGAAAATGTAGATTAGCCCATCCCTGGTATTCAGTTTAGACAAACAACCAATGTAGCCAAAAGGAAATGTGAAAAAGCAGAAAGGCGTAAAGTAGCGAGTCCCCCCCCCAGATGTGATAATAATGGTTCCGATGGCTGTTTAGCAATCTCCTCTTTCAAATGCTACCAGGCCTTAAAGCTATCAAAACGACTCACTGGCAGTAGTGTGGGAAATCGGGCAGGGAGAGACGGACAAGGAGCAGAACCGCATGTCAGCAGCACAAGCAAGGCGGCACTTCTGCTACAGCTTCTGATCATGAGTCCTTCACACATATTTGCAACGTTTCTCTACTCCACATTAAACTGGCCAGCTTGTTTAGGTGGAAGCCAATATAATCATCGTTACACATTATCAATGAAGGACCCCATCAACTCCAACACAGACCTGAAGACCAGAAACACTAGTTGCTTTTGTGGGTTTATGCCTCACGCTCATTTTTCTTTGGCTGAGGAAGAGCAGCCATTATGGGGACCTAAAGAACAGGCGCCGTCACTTTCACCATCAGCAAGAGGATAGGAAACGCGGGGTCTTGAAAATTTTGATCCCAAAGCCTGATGCAACTACACAGTTTGGGCCATCAAGACGCCAACAATCTGCTCTTGCAGAGCTACTTTGATCCCTTAAACTTGCCAAAGTTCAGCCATTAAATGCTAGATATCCGCTGTTTAGCATAGCAGTTAATGCTAAGAGCATTCTGTAGAGCCCCATATTAGTGATCAAATTTATACCAGGCATGTCCTTCCGAGAAGAACTACTCACTCGATGCCAGACTTCAGTTTACCAAAGGGCCCCCCCCTCTTTTATGCAGCAAATAATTTAGAGAAACGGCCAACGCTAGATTGTACCCTCTTTGCGGGATTTAGTCATTTCTATTGGTATTCTATGACAATTCGCAAACAATGAATCCCACCCTAAGCTCTGCGGGGAGGTTCACGTTTGTACAGAGTTACCCAAAGACAGACAAGAATGAAGAGCTGCTTCAATTCACAAAAAAAAAAAAAAATTAAAAAAAACAAACACTTTTCCATAGGAACTAATCGAATGCTGGCGTAGGAGTCGCACCCAAAGCTTAGCATGTCCACAGGTCAATATAGCAAGATGACGATGAACCCAACGGCAGCAACATGACAGCGGAAGACTTCCGAAACTCCTCAGTACAATTGCGTGTGTGAATTTCTAGGGCACGCCTCAGATCCAGGCCGCGATTCGGGTCAACCTGGGCAACACACACACACACACACGAAGGCATTCTTTGGGGGGTGGGGCACAATTTACTCTTACCCAGTTTAGGACAGTATGTGGCATTGGATGGAACGCAAGTAACGCGACTGAATGATTAGGCAGCAGACCTGGATGTTCTTACATTAATGCATCTAGTGAACAGATCAGAGTATCCATTCTAAAGCAAGAGCAGCTGGCAAGGATCACAAAGGACAATCAATTCCATGACTGTTTAATTAGATTAGCGCCACCATTGCAAAGTCAATGAAAGCCATAGTGAACAGGCCCAGAAACAGACCCAAAACACAGAACAGTCATGCGTGTAGCTGGTGGTGACGGCATTGCCATGAGAACCACATCATAATATTTATAGGGACATGACGCTACACAGCACATGCATTATGACGGGGGCAGGTGGAGAATCAGCCAGCCAAGTCTCCAAATTTCACAACAGTGAACCAATATAAAATATGGCATCTAACGCTGCAAAACAAGGCGTGGCTGCAACTCCTAGCCAGACAGAGCCAAGAACCCTACCACGAGAGATGTGAAAACAGAGAATCCAATCCCCTAGAGGGAATTGAAAATGAGCTGTGAGCTTGATACCACCTACAGGAGGAAGCCTGTCACTACCACAAATCTACCCCAGTGACCACAGAGGACCAAACCTAAATAAAACCTCGCCAAACGCTCATTATGTGCATTCCAGGGCCTTGTGTAAACCTTCTCGGGGATATTCTGAGCAGTGTTGGAAAGTGGGGGGCGGGGGGGGTGAAGCAGCTTCCGCATGACCTACTCCAAGCAACTCCTGCCAGCACCCAGGTAAACTCAACGAGGCAGGAACTATTAAGTTCTGTTGACCTCACTGTTGAGCAATGGGGGGGTGTTGGTACAGGCAGGGTACCACACCACAGAACTGGAACTATGCCCCACCAAGCTTCCGTATCATGTGTCCAGAAGCAGAACCAGACTCCTTTTATAAGCATGCAGAGGTCTGCAGATGTTTATAGTGCTGACATCCCAGAATACCCAGCATTCCCCAATATACCCAGAAACAGTGCTGAAGGGCGCCTTCTACAGGCCGCAAGCAGCCTTTACACCAGAGATACTGAGCAGCTACAGCTGTACAGTATGACCCTTCCTGAGTTTATGGGGCTTGAGGAATTTTAATGGACTATTCCAAGTAATCAGAACAGTCCTCACTGAAGCTACCTCGTGCTTAAAAGACATGGTTGGGTTGCTGAAATGTACCGGAATGATAACAGGGACAAAAAGGTTGGATCACACCTAGGGCAACGGTAGATTTTTACAAGCTCCCATTGTCACAGAAATAACATTTGCACACTGGATAATTTAATGAGCAGCCAGAAAATTCTACCGAAGACAATTCTGTCAAGGTTAATAGACACTAAGGGTCAAATGCAAAAAGGATATTTAATGCAAGGAAGGATTCAATGAATTTCCGAACCAAAAAAAGATTGAGCATGTAAATAAGGAAGCAGAATAGGAACTTACCGATCTGTACCTGGTCAGTCTGACTTAAAGACACAAATGCAGAGGTATCATCTATCCAGGAAACCTGGATATTGCCTAGAAAACAGGCAAGACACAAGAAACCAATAAATGGTGGGAGACTGCATACAGCAGACTCCCCATCCCTGAGATGGGATCATAGAAAACAGGCCTAATTACTGAAGGTTATTTCACAAGCAATTAATGAGAGCTTTACTGAATATAAAAAAATACAAGCAGGGGTAGGGGGTAGACTGCCCTGACCCTGGAGTGCCGATATCCAGCAGGTTTTCTATCCTACCTGATGAGTTACTATCTGCCAGAGATCAGATGTTAGTGATCACAGGATGAGTTATAGGAATAAGATGCTCGATACTGGCGCTCCAGGATGAGGATTGTTTACCCCTGGTCACACAAACTGCTGGCTCAAGAAAAAGGCAAGTGCCTCCAGTCTTTGTCGGACAGAGACGAGAGACCTGTCTACACTTGGTCAATAGCCACCGAGGACATGCTTAGGTAATGGACACAGAGTCATCAAGCCCTGGAAGAAGGAAAAGAAAACCCCATTCAAATGCACACCCACCGAAAGCACTGAAGAGCTGATACAGATCACTAGTCTTCCATTCCTTGGGGAAGGTGACGTAGAGGACATGGTCCCGTTTGGGCTGCACTGGAGGAGAAGAGGCACCTGAGCCGCGGGCGGCAGAAACCTCGGCCCAGTTCACGGTCACGGTATATTTGGGTCTGGCACACGAGGCCGTACTCACAGTCTGGTCCACTGATGTTGAGATATGGGATGTCGATGATCCTCATGAGATAGAGCCTGCAAAAGAGCACGAGTGCAGGATTCCGCATCAAATTTCAGCTCGAGAAACGGCAAAATCTCCAATTAGCCATATATGTACATGTCACATGACTTCTCTTCCCCTTTGTCGACAAGGTCAAATGTTTTGATCGTAGTGGCGACACCACAGCCATTATGAGCGGCCAGTCATCCCCAAGTAGTGATCAAAAGGTCATTTAAGCCGGTACCCAATTTTTTTTTGCCAGCTCCGCAACTTGAACACGTCATTTCACAAAATGTAAACAGTGCCGGCGAATCGTTTCCAAGCCAAGATTTCAGAAGCACTAGGGGCAAAATTACAGCTCGGGGGCTGGCTAAAGCCAGATGTGTAGGTGGGTCAAAGAGCAAAGCCTGTTAAAAATCAACCACTTATTTCTGTGCAAAAATGTCAAAATCGTCGCAAGACTAGGGTCCCATACATTGCGACTGACTGGAAATACTATCAAACATTACTGGCTACACCTCATTAAAATTTACCATGTTAAAAGAAAAAACTTGAAGTTACAAACTACAAAAGGCAGTCAGAGAAAAGGTGCATCTACACAGCAACAATATGCTGGATTTACTTACTTGTTAAAAAATGGTTCGATGAGCTTGGACCTGGCTGAAATGTGTGCTCTGGGAGGTGTGAGAAAGGTTCCTGGGGGAGGAAGGGGGGGGGGAAATGGTCAAGAGATTTTCAAAGTGCTACAAAAAAAAAAAAAATTAAATAAAAACAACGTCACACAGAAACGCCACTAATACCCAAATGGTTAGCCATGGAGATGAAGCAGAGGCCAGTGATGTAGGCGTCGTATCCAGCTTCGTGCAGCTGCTCGCTGGCTGTGTCGTAGCGTGGGAAGCCCTCGGCGCTCTCTGCCATTCACATGGGGACAGGTAAGGATGACGCCATAACACCTGTACTGCAGGGGACCATGACACACACACACACAAACAGCAGCCCACACCCTTATGTTAAAGCCCAAAAGCAGGCTGAACATACCAACTTTAAGGGGCTTGAAAGGACTTTCTTTCAGCTGCTTCTCCAGCTCTGCTAGAGACGTGTTAGTGATGAGCTCCTTGGAGGAAATACAACAGAATTATGGGAAAAATGCCAGCCGTCAAGGGCTCCAGCACAGCCCCGACCGACCGCAACAAAACCAATACATACTTAGAACCCCTCACCCCCAGGAATCATCCACGAGTCAGTGACAAGGCACCGTTCCCCTCCAACATCAGCACCCTTCCGTAAGCTAATGTCCCCATCTAGTGGCGCGCAAGCCTCAACAACCAGATACTAACATGTACTCGAAATCAGCACTAAAAGGTTATTTTAGCCCCTAGTAAAAACATGCAACTTCATTTAGGAGTGATTCTAATTCAATTCCAATATACAGAAACCACTAAGGAACCGAGATGTTTCAGAGACCAGTTTATGAAATGTGGAAATACAGATTAAAAATTAGGTCAGTGAAAATGAGGTCATCAGAAGAGCCAGGCAATTTCTAAAGGTGGGCAAAGAAATCTTGGTCAAATGTGTCAAGTTTTTAAAAAATTTCCCAAGCAGATATTAGTTAACATTTAGTTTCATGGTTAAAAATACAGCTCGAGTGCCCCCTCGGGCATTTGGTGATGAGCGGCAAGCGATATCCAATCCAAAACGGAGTAAAGCCGTCAGGTGCCCAAAGGGAAGCTCTGGAGCCTTCAGCGCGAAGGCGAGGCTGGACAGAGACGTCCAGGTAGCGTCTCAGCGGTGCCAAAAGAATCCCTTATCCAAACAGCAAGAACTTTACCTTAAAAGGCTGCGTGGATGCCATGAGCTTCGTGTCCAGCAGCCTAGGAAAGTATCACAATAAATTTGGCAATGTGAATGCAGACATAAATAGACAGGAAGGAGAACAAGCAAGCGGCTGCGTGGTGGTGCCCATACGTACCTGGGAAAGACACA
The DNA here is from genome assembly GCA_015163995.2 of Mormyrus lacerda. Classification (NCBI taxonomy): domain Eukaryota; kingdom Metazoa; phylum Chordata; class Actinopteri; order Osteoglossiformes; family Mormyridae; genus Mormyrus; species Mormyrus lacerda. Next base: position 5,497,492 of record JAABNX020000052.1, on the reverse strand, counting down.
CATGGTGACCTCCTTGAAATCAATCAGCTCCTGAAAACAACACAAGTCTCAATCCTGGCTCGCAACACAAATAGTGCGATGATCAACCGCTGCAAGGCTCCACCGCTTCCATCCCCCACGCATTTCCAACACGGCACACTGCTATTCGCCGAGAGGGCCGCTTCTCACCTCAGGCAGGGGGCAGTAGAACTGGTGAATGGTGTGCATGACATCCAGCAGCATGTTGTGCCCGATGACTAGTTTGCCCTGCAAGGGATACACGTCACCGTCGCTAACGTGACACAGCGTGCGCGGCACGGAACCAGGACGATCCCATTGGCTGAGACACTCCCGATCAGACCGAGGGACACACCGATGCATTCGTCAAATACGGCCATTGCTCTGGGGCGACTCACATATTAATGTAGGGGTGTGAGACATGACGATATATTGTGAATGATTAAAATGCCTCCACGAGCTTCCTTTAGAGATCTTAACTGTTATACTTTGTGCACAAGTTGCAGATCTATGGCTCACACACACACGGCATCGTCAGTCGAATCCGTTTCAACACACCATAAACCTTTAAGAGACAGTAGGCGGCGCCTTCGACTTCTCCCCCTCCCTTTCATGCCCTAGACCCAACATGCAATTCATCCCCTGACTGGTAATGTAGCGACATGGAGGAGCTGGTCCCCGAAACACATTCATCATTGTTAATATGGAATTTGTTTGGGTGTCAGCAGACTGGCACAGTACCTTTGCAAGTTTTGCAAATAAAAGTCGGATTGTAACAAGAAACCTTTTTAAGCACCAAAAAGAAAACATCTGAAAAGAGTAAGCACAGTCTCTCCTCCATTTTACCTTGTAGGGCTGTTTTTGTTATTAAATTAGTTTGTTTTACTGTTCAGTAACCTGACATCATATGACCATAATCGTCATAGAGGGTGGAAAACACCCAGGGATATTTTTTTGCCATATTTCCCACCCAACTAATGGATAGAAGACAGATTTCATTAAGAACCAAGAAGTCCAGCTGGTAGGTTACCCAGGTCCCATCCCACAAGATATAAGTGTTATTAAAGCAAACTTTTCCATATTGTGTTTTTTCGGATACATCTTTAAAAAGCAAAAACGTAAACTTACAGATTTTGAAATGGCATGAATGACTCTGGAAAAGCCAACAGCGTCACTGAGCTCCTCCTGCAGAGAGAAAACCCATCAGACGCTCCACGAGCAGCGGATTTTAACACGATCGCCGCTCACCATAGCACACAGCTCATTATGTTTCCGCAAGATAAAATCCACATTTCTGATTTAGTCTCCTGCCATGAGAGCCGCAGCTGGTAGTATCAGAGACACGATTGTCTTTCTGGTTGCTAATGCTACGCTGCTATTCAATGAAAATGCATTGGCCGACCACAAAATAGGAACTTGTAGGACATGGCGAATAAGGGCCTAATGTCCAAATGGAGATCCTGACAGACAAGCCTTTGCGGACACGGTTTTCAACCTGCTCTCTCTCCTGCTTCTCCTGCTCACGCCTCCTTCGTTCTTCATCGTCCACCTTGCTGATCAGGATGTAGCGCTCCTTCTGGAACGGCCGAGGCAAAAGGGTTCTAAAGGGTTCTTGCAGCTCAGCGAATACAAGTCAGAAGATAAGACCACTATCCCCTTCCCTTCTGAGAGGGGCAGGAGGAGGAATAGGAATAAAGCCAATAGCTCGACGTCATAGAAGAGCGTAAAGACGACAAGCACTACAAAGACCACAAACAGAAGGGGAATGGACCACGGTTCTGGCCCCACACCATTCCACCAAAATTCAACAGGTTCTCTTTTGAAGAAATGAGCCCCACTATCATACCTTCTCATTTTCCAAAGTTTCCACATGAAGACCTTTAGGATACCTAATGAGGCACAAGAGTTATATGCAGCGCATCACACACACACCACATGTCTAATGGAATACACACCCCCATTACATTCTAATCTGAAGTTCCCTTTCCTACACAATACAAACTTTCAACATGAAAGAGTTTATCATGCAGTTAGAAAAGGGGACAAAGCAGAGGTCTTTTCAAGACAGACTTACTTCCAATTTAAGGTCTGGTAGATCAGCTTCCTCTGAAAGCTACAAGATATAAAGCGTTATTCAGAATTGCTGAGACTTCAGGCAAATTAGTTCAAACAGAAAAGGCTTCTCACCCTGTGCAAGGCTCCAGATGGATGCTTTTATCAGTGCCCTTTAGAAGACCCTCCACTTTCTCACTGTAAAAAAAGTTTATTGGAAAGCAACATTCAAAATGAATAAACTCAGTTCTGCCACCCAGCTATGACACTGAATACTGGCAAGTAAACCTTGGTTACTTACATCACTTTGTTGACAAAATCCTTCTGCTCATCGGGCACATTGATCGGCCCTTTACAGGAACTGGGAGAAATGAAGGACTGCGATCCGTTGGACTGAGAGCGCCGCTCCTCAAACTGCTCCCTCAGCTGACTCTCTTCCTCCTGATTCAGGTATGGGATTCCTATAAACAAAAAATCTCATTTAAAACCAGCATGAAAAACGGCAACTGTGGGTAACCTGTAGCTCATTAGGTTATGGATACGTTTCGCTATGCAGAAAAATGAATGGCAGAATAATCATATCCCTGCAGGATCCTTGGTACGGCCCTTACACACCCCCACCCCGCACTGCTCTAGGGGTGATGATGCTCGCAGACCCTGCTCTCTTATCTAAGGTTCTCTTTGGTGCAAATGTTAGAAGCAATACACCTTACCATTGCAAAACACTTTGTTGAAGTCAAATCCTTGATTGGCTAAAAAGTCTATACTGGAACTCTGAAATGACAAAGAAAATTATTCAACATCAAAATTTGAAGACTGGCATACCACGTGACACAGGCAGGTCAGAGGTAATTACCTGACAGACAAATTTGATGTCGGGGGAATTTCTGCTGAAAGGCTTTGGAAATATATAAAAGTTGAACGACTTCGTGAGATACCTAAAGACACGGGACAGATCAAAGACTCAGGACATATTTAACAGAGAAATCAGAATCTTTAAAAGAATTTAAGAAACACTCACTTAGACACAGATTGGTCATATTTAAACGTGCAGAGGCCGAACTGAAAAAGCAGAAAGTCCATGGAATGCTTCGTGGGGAGAAAAGGAAACCGTTAGGCGCAAACAAGCAACTGAACACATTTAGTAATAAAGATATGTGCAAATTGGGAAACAACTCTCATCAGTCTCACGTCACGATACCAAATGTATTTAACCCAGGCGTGATTTATTTATTTTTTTAATTTTACCTTTTTCAGCTTCTGATAACGTTCTTCTGGAGTATCCAAACCGTTCGTTAAAGAACTAACGGATGGTCCATCGCTTATACCTTAAAGGATGAGTATTTCAGTGAACTTGAAACGATGCACCAAAACATTGCAAACGATGCCATTCGACAATGGCTTGGCGTAACGGTAGCAACGAGCAGAAAATTTACCAGAAAATTCGCCGTCAATGGCGAGAAAATCGGCTTCTTCTATTGCGCTGTAAATGGTGTTTAAACTCTCTTTAAAATCTGTAATAAAATGTCAAATTACGACAGAAAAGACATATTGGCAGCACAGTGCAAACACTGTCGTGCGTGACATTCCTGCATTCATGGAGCACACTAAAAGAAAATTTAAATTACTCGGGCGAAACATGTCCCGCACGTATAAAAATACACGCAACAGCTCGTTGGGGAGAAAAAGTTTATGGGGGGGAAAAATCGCTTACTCTTCCTCGTCACCTCCATCCCTGCAGACCTGCAAACAATATACCGGCAGCTTCAGCAGCTCGGTTCGTCAGAAGCGCTTTAACCTTTTTGGAGGATCACTTCCGGAGCACGCTGACCGACCACGTGGTCTACTCTGAAAGCGAAAGCGGTCACGTGACAGCTTGGGTTGCCTGGGAAGCCGGACGCTAGCCACGAAAGAATGTACAGTGCAAATGGCGTAATACAGTATGACTGATTTCCTGGGTAGCTGCATTCAATCAGTATTTAATTAATTTATTCTTATTTTTGCTCAGTTTCCTTAGAAAGGTCCCCCACTTGGATTGTTTAAGTAAATTACCCAGTTGTAAAATAAGGCTTTTAGGGATTTAATGTTGGTAAATACCTGATAATTAACCTGATAATTGGTCAAACAAACCATAGAATATTTGTAGTGATGTAATATATATGGGAGCACATATTACATCCATCTTTTGAAAAATTAAACTACAATTTATATGTCATGCATATACTCTACTAGATACATTCGAATTATGAATACAATTATGAAGTTATTCTATAGCCTACAGTTATTCTATAGATCATAATTCATGTTCAATATATATTTTCATTCATCAGTTGAATTTTCAAAATGTTACCTTCTGTTTCATACATGGATACAACACTCCCTCTGGAATATTTTGGGGGTAATGGTAAGATATAATTATATGATCATATCATTAAAAAATAATAAAGTACATGATGAGTGTGATGAGTTCAGGTCTACTTTTGTTTTCAATTCTTTATAAACGAAACAGCTCCATCATTCCATTCCAAGGAGCTAATGTTTGTTTTTTTAGACTCATCGCAGACGACTCAGCATGATTTCACAACAGGTATCGCTTTATTAAAAGAACGTAAACCTTACAAAAGCGCGTACAATGCACTGCATTGATAAGGACAGCAATTGCGGGCCCGATGTCGCAGAGTCTTTGTGAGTGTAGGTCAGAAGAGACTGAAATCTGATAGCTGCGCATGTGATAATGATCTCTGCCGGGCCTTTTTGTCTGTTTTTAATCTCTCCAATCACAGGTCTACTGTATGCTTTGTGCTGGTGATGTATGCAGGGCCTGTTTTCGAATGCTGATTTTGTTTTTGTGTGACAGGAAGGAACTTCATGTAAATTACTAAATCTGCTCAGTCCAACCCGGTTTGTCTAGTCATATTGTACCTTGCTACTACTGGTTTGTCTGCTTCGGAATACAAAACTCATAGTGCATGCCTACAGGGCTGAGTGAGGGTAACAGTACGTGCCAATCAGAAGTTTGGATACTCCAAACCAGCTACAAATGACAGTGATAGTGTCACATCACATGACCTGGCCACCTCATGAATCTAGCGTAGAGGAGACAGTAGGTAGGGTCATCCAGTCCCTAGAGCAATTGGGCCTTGCTCATGGGTCCAACAATGACATCAGTCTGCCAACCCAGGGATTTTGAACCAGCAACCTTTTGAGTGCCAACCTACATAGCTGCCCCCCAACAAATAAGTTCTGTAATAATTTGTTTAATACTTTTTCAGTTAGTGCATTATTCCATATAAAGGTATGCCTCACTTAAGCTCCACGCTCTTCATGTTATGTGATTTGGACGTCGTGTGAACATGTACTGAACAAAGCTAAGGAATGCCATGATTAAATTCACAGGGCTTTGTTTACATGCGGCACACGTGTGTGACATGCTTGCATTGTGAGTGAGGAGCACAGAAACACATGCACGATGCTCTTGGCTGCTTTGCACCTGGTTGCATCTGCTATCTCCCGTTGTTAGATCGCGATTAGGCACGATTTTGTTTTTGAGATGTGATTTTTTGTTTCACATCCTTATGGGCACGCGAATGGACGTCGTCTGGACAGATGTTGTACAAATTGTTATTGTATAAGTTGAATGTCTTTACAATCATTTAAAAATTGGTGTAGGTGCATCCAGTGAAAATCACATGGCCAAATCATTTTAATTGGCTATTTAATGAGTTAAAGAACAGTGGACATGCATTGAATGACATGCTGAAGATGTTTTCTCTCGTTTTACCTGCCTCAGTCTGTCATAAGCCATTGTGTGACAAGTGGATTTCTGTATTGTTGCACTTGAATGGTGCAGCACTTCAGAGAGTAGACACATTTTTTTCTCAGGTGCCCTCACACCTAATTTAATGAAAGCAACCTTATCTAAATATTCCCATTACATTGATCTCGAATACAACTATTTACAGTAATTGATGAGTATCATTTATAATGTTATATTAGAATCATTCACCAAAGCTTAATCTGCCTTATATTAAATGATGTCATGATAATTCTATATTCAGGGAGATGTACAGACTTCACAGAAAATGTTTGGGTGAATATTTCATCATTTCTGTTGTTTCATTTGAAGTACAAATTTGCTTTCATCTTCCACAAGTTTCATCTGTGCACATGATATCCAGGCTACCGTGAAGCTGATATGTTCTAAGACGGATCGTCATTGTGTTAGTAATAATTACACGTTGGGTGGTCACACCCGCATAAAAAATCGGGCCACAAGGCATATTTGCGTATATACGGTGCTTTCTTCAAACAGTTGGCAGCTTCTCTGTCACAGCGGCAAAGGATTTTCTCACATCTGTCATTCAGATAATCTATAAGGAGAGAAGAAAACTGGGTGAAAATCTGTCCTGCCCTGCTGTGATGGTCTTACCACAAACTAAGTTCAGTGTCTGGTTTAAATTTACTTGTGGTGTAATGGTTGCCCCACACATTCAGTAATGCATTCAGTCACTGTGGTCAGTAGTGAAAGTAAATTCAGAAACTGGCTTACAAGCTGCTCTTTCTGGCTGCAACTTTACATAACCTCCCCAACTGCTATTACAGGATCTCAGCATTGACAACAAAACTACGCTAACTCTATATCGGTCTATTTGACTTATGACATTAGCTTACTCACACTACAGCAGTCTGCTACCTGTATTCATCTTCCATCTGTTCCCCATATTTAGTATCAACCTCCACTTACTCACAGCTCAAAAAACTGACTAATAAAATGTTCCGTTTCCGTGGTATTTTCTAAGAGCGAAATCGATTTTGGAAAGATGTTTAGGAGATCCCTGCGCAACACGTACCGCAGTCTGCAACATTATCGTCACACGTCCATTTATAATTGTCAGTCTTGGTCTGACAGCCAGCAAATTCAGCTTGTTCATAACAGCAATCGTGTTTGTGACAACACCTGAAAAAGAAGAGACACAATCTCCCCTTAGTACATTCACTCACCGGAAGCAATGCTAAATTGATGGCGATCCATAATTCTGAGATTTCGACTACAAAACATAGGTCTTCCTCATTAATTAGGGTCACTACCAACTTTTATTTGGGGCAGGAATCGGAATGTGGTTGTTCAGCATCACTGAACAGGAGAGAAAAACATTTGGGGATAGAGTCTTAAAAATCCATTTAATTACAGTCCACTGTGCCACAGAAATGACAGACACAGCATAGTAGTAGTTTTGGGTCAGAGAAAAATCACGCCAGACTAGTGCCTAACCTCAACTACCCAGGGGCTGAGTGGCAGCAGATGAGGCAGCCACAGCAGGCCTCAGCGGGGTTTAAATATAGACAGAGCCTGGTGGATCCCAGATTCACTTCCTCGTGTCCAAATCACACCTTACCGTAGCACAGCTTTTTTCGTAATGTCGCAACCCTTCTTTGTAATCTCTGTAAGCGATTCAAAGCGAGGGGCTTTAAAAAAGGCCAAAATTGTGCTAGAAATCATGCTTCTTTTCATCAGTAGCTTCATCTCTCGATTGGATGAGATATTCCTTGACACCTTGATTTCTGTCCCTTGGATTATTTCGCTTTCTGTACTTGCTGCCAAAACCTCACGTGCTTAGCTAGGCTTAGCTAGAGGTAAAGACATGTGTAAGAAACAATCTGCAAATAACATGATATTTCGATGCATTTTCATGGGGACATTACTCACGAATAATCAAGAATATTCTTACAGGGATGCATTTTTAAGTTTCACCAAAAGCACAGATTTGGGTATGGACACTACGGTCATGTACCTACCAATATAGTGGGAGGTACCATGTGTGTTTGGGGGGGCGGGGGTGTTCGAGGTTGGTCCCTACCAATGTTATAAACAAACCCACCCTCTTCAGTTACATTTACAGTTGCCCCTCCTAATTAGTGCGTTTGACATTTGTGGTTTCAGTTACTTGCAAGCTGGCCATGAACAATTAAATGAAAATATTTTTGGAGTTTGCTGAAACATTGCAAAATCATATAATGTATAAATATTACAGTGTTATATAATATTATGTTAATGTAAGTGTACACTATGATATGTATAATACTGACAAATAAAAATAACTGATCATATTTTTTTGGTTAATTTTCTTAAAGTGGTAACACCACATACTGACAAATGAATATACTGCATCTTCAAAATTGTGATCATAAATACATATGCTAATTAATGCACAGATGCATCAGGGTATCACTAATGTCTCATTATGGATGTTTAAACACTGATTCTAATTCAATCTGCTGGGACTTTCACGGCCTCCTAATTAGACGGAACTGTCTATTTTGGGCTAAAAACAGGAATTCCAGAGTGGGGCCAAGGATGTGGGAACGGTGGGTGTGCCTGAATCTCGTTAAGCGGAACGTCAAAAAACCTCAGGAACCCGCACGCAAAATTAAACACTCTGCTCCACAAACCCTTGCTGTTGCACCCGGATTTCAGGTATATTTATATAGCTGTAAATTTGTGGCCATGAAACTTGGGTTTCTATCCCACAAAAGCACATAATTAAAAATAATACCAATCATCATCAGGTGTCTATAAGTTATTGCTTGTCGCCGACCCCCAGTGCCTCCTCACCAGTCCGCCCGGTCCCGGGGCCAGCCTTGGCCCCCCAGGCCACAATAGCAGCCGTACATCATATAGGACAGGGCGGACCTCCCCGTGCTGCATTTGATGACTCCAGCCAGCTCCAGCAAACCTCTCTTACTCCGCTGGTACCTGTCCGGAGACAGGAAGGCCATGTGCACTGTAACAAAGATGCCCGATCAGAAGACGTCAATAAGCATCACAAATGACCATTTATCATAATTCTTTTTATAATGTTATTATAACACTATAGCGCCATTATGATGTCATTGTCATGTTGTTATAATGTTTCCTCTAGCTCTGTCTTCCCTCTGGTAAATGCTACAGGTCCATAAAAATGAACTCGAATCTCCTCTTTCCAAATACCATTTCGTACATTAATCATAAATTTAATTAACTATGCAAAATAGAGCACCTTGCAATCACACACTAATAACTGTTTCTTAGCTATGCAGCACCAAACTCCTTAAAGTAATATGGTACATAATGTATTGTATTGTATAGTTTACCGCATTATACATTGTACAGCATGATGCGTAGAATAGCTCTTAGTACATCATATGTTCCCTTTTAATATTAAGGGTTAATAGTTTTTGTATTTTCGTAATATTTGTGCATTGTATTCTCTGTAAACAATTCACCACAGCAAATTCCTAAGACATGTGGTGTCACTGGATAATAAAGTCTGAGTCTAATCGTCCCAGTCCTCTGTTCATCTTCAAATGTCCCTTTCTTACGGTATTTGGGTTGAGCACATTGAACGGCAGTGGCTCTTCATGCATAATGCTTATGCTGCATTCAACAGTGAGATTATTAGCTGCTTAGGAGGGACAGGTCAGATTCTGTACTACAGTACGTTGGAATGGTCAATGTCAGTCGCTGTTCAGTAGGTCATACACCTCCTCTATCACCTCCCCACGGTGATGCCCGCTCACAATCTCTGTAAATTACTGCTTTATTAGGGGTTCCGGTATGATGGATTTGTTCAGTGAAACCTCAGGTTCTTTTAGTTGAATGGTGAGGCAGGTTCCTTAAGCTTAAGCAGTTTATTAAGACAGAATGAAGATGTTACAGAAAGATGTTTCACACGGCCGGTTCAGTGTCTGTGTGTGTCTGTCTCTGCCGCCACTGAGGGAAACCGGCCCTTTATCTATGGTCTTTCTACAGACTCCTGGAGGCAGGGGGTCAGACGGCCTTGGTGAGAGTAAGTTGTACGAGATCGGCAAAGAACATGGCGAGCGAATAGCAAGGACAGAAAGGAATATAAAATTACAATGTGTTACAGAGTGGAATGCCGGCTGCTCATCTGCAGACAGGAGAGCCCACCAGGGGCTTATTAACTCTGCCCAAAATGCCAGCGGCTGCTCTCTGCCATCCCTGGGAGCCATCGCCAGCCCCCGCTGCCTCTCCAGAGCCTAAAACAGTGTCAGACACTCTGCCCGTCCCACACAGCACGTGTTTGACCTGCTCCCCTCTGCTAAGCGCTATACGTCCATTGAAACATGTACTTCCAAAGACAGCTTCTTGCCTTGGGTCATAAGATCACTAAGAAACGAAGAAAGAAGGCGGTCGCACTTTTCTCCCTCTCCCTCCCCTTATCTTCCCTGCTTTGCTACTCCTGTCTCGTCTAGTCTACTGTCTTACTGTCTATACTTGAGAGACTCTCTCAG
>JAABNX020000052.1:5472828-5487051 GCA_015163995.2 Mormyrus lacerda | reverse complement strand
CCCTGTCTTCCTGACCTGTCTACCCCCTATAACGTGATGTGTGTTTATGTATGGTCGGGTTGATGGCCTGCTTTTCGTTGGTACTTGTGACTAGTGACATGGTGAATTGCAATAGCAATAAAGGGAATCAATCAATCAATCAATCAAACAGCAAAAATAAATCTGTGAACAATATCAGTCTTTAGTGATCAAAAAAACAGGGTAATATTAAACATATTTACTGCCTGCCTCCTATGACTGGCTGTTACATATGCATATATACATACAAGTATTTATTTGTATGACTTTTTTCTATTTTCTTATTATTTCTTTCTCTTTTCTCTATTCTATTCTATTTAAAAGTCACGGTCACAAAGTACTCACCTGGTTGGTTGAAAAAACGCTTGGTGTGGATTTGTGCTTTCTGGACCTGAACTTTCCACCTGTCTATAATGGATTACTTTCCTGAGAAAGTTCCTCAAACACGGATTATTTGTGCCCCGTCAAGTAAAGTGTTACAGGCATTTCTACTAAGGATAATATTTCAGGGGAACTGTGGTTTATTACAGCCGCAAAACAACTTTCCTAAAACTTGTCCTGTTTGCTTTGAAAAACACAGCTCTCATTAAGGATTGAGAAATTTTGTGTTTGTTTGGATAGTACAGTAATCATAATCTAAGCGAATGTCCGTGCAAGTTCACTGTGCTTTTGAAACCATATTTTGGTCGTTTTAGTTGTAGACTGGTTTAATTAAATAATGCAGTCTTCGCGTAGTCACATTTTGCAGAAGATTAAATCTATCATGAAGCGTTTAATACACATAAAACTCTGTTAGTCTGTAATATTAGTGATCGCAAAACTGAACAGAGTCGCAAAAAATTGTATCATTACCGTTGATTAGCGGACGTTTCCAAAACGGGACAACATTTTCCGCTCTTATTACATAGTTTACGCACAAAACGATGAACTTATTGCAAACAAACGTAGCCCTATGAGACAGGCAAGTGAAGAGTGGACCAGAAAACACTCTTATATAGGCTCTAATCATTTAATATTAAATGGTAAAATGTAATAGAAAAAAATACAAGTTTCCGTTTGTATTTCAAAAGTATACGTTTTAAAATTAATATTTTGCGAGCTACTTACCGGACAATAACAGGAGTATGAAGTGCAGAGCGAGCATGCTTACTGTCCTCTGTGGAATTCACTCATGAATGATCCGATCCTACTTCCTACTCTGCGGAACAGAGGGACTTTGTTATTTATATGCTGCGTCTTCAGAGCATCACATCCTAACGTACTCAGGTTCCCTAAACATCTATTCCCCTACTTTAAATAGAGGGAGAAAGGGTTTGCAGTACATCCATCACAATACTGTACGGTTATATGGGAAAGCCAGGGTGATGGTTATAATCCGGCCAATGTGATCAGCAGCCTTATCTAATGCTTTTAGAAGCAGATTACATGTCTATAAAAATAGACTCCTGTTTTTTATTGTTCGGGACAGAATATGCCATTAGAAACGGGCATCCATACAAATGGCATTTCAATGCGGCTGTGTTTTTCTTCTTTTTTTTTCTTTTAAGGAAAATGCTCTTGATAAGTAATCGTAATGATGGGAAATGTATTCCAGGTGATGTAATTTTAGCCATTCTAATTGTTATTACTCGTGGGGTAACAAGTTTTAGGAAGACTTTAGGATGGAAGGCTTTCATTTTTCAAAGCGAGATACATCCTGTAAATGATCTACAATATTTAATGGCAACGCAAATGTATTTTTTATTTAACATTTTATATGATCAACAAACAAAACTCGATATAACCCTATCACTGGATCAGATGAGCAACAGGTAAAGAAAAAGTGAATGCAAAAAAACAAACTTTTATGAAAATTTCATCCCAATCTATTTTTTAAAAATGATTCAAATATGGAAATTGGGCTACTTCGGTGCAACAACAGAAATGGAATATGTAAGTTATCTAATCGCACGATTGACTTCAGCGCTGTGCAAGCAGTCGTGAATGTTTTAGATCATGGTAACCATTATTAGATACCCTCCAGGTGATAAATGCCTTCAGTGAGGTGGCATGGTGGATATTTTCCGTCTGCAAGCATCAGTTCGGCGAACTGAATGAGTCGTGCAGGTCAGCAATAAAGGATCCAGCAGACAGCGGTAGGTAGACTCAGTAGAGGGCACTGTCTTTTTTATCCAGCTGAAAAGCAGCATATTGTTGTGTCGAATTGAAATGCGGAAGAAGGGGGACGTCCTTAGCGTGCATATACTGCGAGAGAGCGCGGTGTAAATCACCCGAGCCTCGGCGCCCTGGATATACGCGAAGCTGGCATATTGCGGGCTGATCGGTGAGTCTGCGGCCGCGATCAAATAGAGACTTTGCTGTCGGATTCAGTCTCCCTTCTGTACTGTGTTTCTCTAGGCCGTCCCCATCGGCTTCCCCCGATCCTGGAAAAGGGCGCACAGTGTTGCCTTTTTCCGCATACATTTTTATAAATAAAGGTGATCAAACCGCGTTGAAGTTGCATTAGCCCGCCATCAGGGTACAGCGATGCGGGGGAGGCGCTCCGAGAACTACGGGCGCCCGGCGGTGGGAAACGTGGCTCTCCGATTTGGGGTTTTCAATTTAAGTTAATCCGCGTTTAATCGTCGAATTTCTGGTTGTATAAATGTAGTTTTACAAATGTGTACTTAATTGTAAAGTTACAACCGAAACCACATTGCTTTGTGAAGTTATTTTTTAATGATTCTTTTAATAAATCCCCCTGTAATGTAGCTTTTGTTTGGCTTATATGCGATCGCGGAAGTAAAACGCATATTTAACCATTTAACCATCACGATCTGCATTTTTAGGCATATAAAACCTCCTAAGAAAGACAAAGAAAGTGGTTGGACGGGCCTTTCGGTGCCAAGTTTGTTATTACGTTCTTCGCTACATTCCTGCCTACATTCATATCTAATTTGTATTTTCGGAAATGTATGAGAGGACTACTTTTTATCGGAATTATAATTGTAATACCACGACAGCATCAAGTACGTCAGTCACAGAAATGCGGTGTGTTTTTTTTCTGGATGCTAAACATCGCTTGACTAGGAAAAGGTGGCCGGCTGCAGCAGAAATGGCGCTCAAGAGAATCGGAATGAGGGAAACCGATAACCATGTAATAAAGAACAGCATCCGATCACAACTTAGGCTTTACAAAATAAGCCTTGAAGTTACTAAACTCGTCTGTCTCTCCTGTCTAGCTTTGACTCATGGAAAGATGTCTAGTGTGCCTAAGGACCGAAAAAGCCGCTGGCAGGACATCCAGAAGGGCCTGGAGTTCATTGAGTGAGCTCATGGGGGGGGGGTGGACCAGGATGTGCTCAGTCTTGTTTCATGCTAGTACCAGTAAACTGAAACCTAAAATTTCCGGGTCACTTGTGTTTATTGTCTGGAAATGGCTCATTTGCCCAGTTTAAAGATTGCAGTACTAATAATACTGAAGCTGTGGTTTAATATGTTTTGTCCCATATATTGTTTGATAGATCTACCCTGCCCTTTCCTGGACCTGATGAACAGTATAATGTAAGTATATATATGTGTGTGTGTATATATATAAAAATAAAATATAAAAATCTTTAAAGACCTATATTAAGTGCTGGCATACCAACTATGTTGATTTTTGCTGTTTGTCTTTCCAGGAATTCATCCAGAACCTGGTAATGAATCTCTTTGAGGAAGGGAACGATGTTTACAGTGAGGGCGAATGGGTGAAGTCTGTAGAGCACTACACGGAAGCCTTGAGCGTGGCGGACTACGCGGCCTCCGAGGAGATCGTAATTCATAGCGAAGCTCTGGAGAAGCTGTTTGCCAATCGAGCTGCCGCCTTCCTCCGCGCTGTAAGTCTGATCTGGGCACGTTTCCATGCCGATGCAGTGGGATTGACAGCTGGTCTATCTGGCTTTTACGATATACAGCTGCGTTAAAAAAAAAAAGAAAAAAACTGAGACCATGGCAGTTTTTCGTTTTCGCTCGTTTCTCAATTTATGGGTGTGCGTTTTGTGAGTTGTGTTTGCGTGTTTTGCAAACGGTAGCCCAATTCTTCCCTGTTCCTTATTAATGAAGGACGTCTTCCTTGCTTTTTGGGACTTCAGTCCTGCTTCTAGGAGCCTGATACAAACTGTCCTCGCAGTGTAACTCACACCCGCACTCACACCCGGGAATGTTCCTCATTCCCTTTGAAAGTCAATTGATGTCATCCTACGATTCATGAGAAACTGATAAGTTAATTGTCCTCTCTGGCATTAGAGAGTCGCTTCCTCCCTCTACTTGGCTGGTTTTTGGTCGTTCCCAGTGTCTCCTGCTTCACCCTCTTCTTCTGTACCGCTGTCTTGGAAACTTCGAGCCTGGAAGCAGCCTGCCGCTCGGCGTAGCCGCCTGCCAGCAGAACCACCTTTAAATCAGGATTCGAAAATGCAGATGTTTAAAAATATAGTGGTCTTTTAATTTTATCCATGGCTTTATATTGCTCCAACCTGAAATCTGAATAGTATAATATTCGATCAGAGTTCATAATGCTTTGGAAGGAAAGCAGTCAGGAACCATCAGATGTATTCGTCTCATGAGTGTTCTTGAGTCCGTTGTGAATAATAGTACATACTAACAGTATTTAACCATATTTTTGTAATGTACCAAGTCACAGCTTATCAGAATTCAGTTATTCTAAAATGAATAGAATCGTATGTCATTGGGAAAAGCTATACCACATGGTTTTTTTCAAGAAATTTGAAGAAGGCATGCGATCAAAATTGGAGAACAGTTCGTTTTTTTTTTTTTATGGTTACAACTTTCAGAAATGAATCGGAAGCACAGAGACCCTTGCTTTCTGTGATTTGGTACATCAGCGCAGACAGGATGTGACCAGTTTCTCGTGTTGATCTGACTTGATTGTGTTGCACTCGTCTTCCAGTTTATTGCACAATTTGGTGACTAATGGGTTTGTTTGCCATAATTTTTTTTGTCTCCAAATACCTTCCAGAGATTCTTGATAGGGTTCAGATCAGGACTGTCTACTGGCAATTCACCTGGATGTTCTCAGCTTTGAGAAATTGGACGTTCTGGTGCCCATTAGCGTTCACCTGACCGTGGGGCAGAGAACATACCCCACACCATGACACTTTACCCCTCCCAACCTTTCTGACTTCACTTGTTTCCCATTTGAACCAACTAAATTAATCTTGCTTTCATCATTGAAATTTGACTTTGTACCGGTTCTTCTCTGTCGACACACCGTGCTCCTTAGCGAAGGGCTAGTCTATCCTTTCCATTCTTCTTGCTGATGAGTGTCTTGGTCACTGCAGAGAGGGGTTTCAGTCCATATTATCCCAGATGATGAGACCCTGTCAAGACAAGTTCTTGTTCTTCACGGAACTTATTTGGCGAGCAGTGCCAGCTGTTGCTCCGATTCCCCCATCACTCATGCATCCACCAACCAGCCTTTTTCTGGACTGAAATTACTGGGATTTATTATACTGCTTAAACATTTGAGAAATGAAGCTCTTGGAATGATTAACTTCTCTTCTAATGGCTGAGGGTCATCCTGTCAGCCGTCATTTGAACAACCTGATGTCTCAGGATTTCAGACACCTTGGAGAGCCCGCCGTCAATTTTGATTGCATGCCTTCAAATTTCTTGTTTTTAATCCATCTGTTTTGTGACGTGGCAAAGCTTTCACTGATGAAATGATTAAAAAATATATATATTTGTTCGTTAGTCACAGCTTATTAGGATTCAAAGTTATTCTTTCTATGCTATAAAAAGGTCTAATTTTGATTGTGTGTGTCTGTGAGTATACGCATACATATACAGCTCTGGGGGGAAAAAAGTGAGAGCACTCTATATTCTTAAATCTGCATTTTTAAATCCTGGTTTAATCCTGGTTCTCCTGGCAGGCTGCTTCTAGGATCGAAGTTTCTTAGACGGCAGCACACAAGCATAAGGTGAAGCAGGAGACACTGGCAACGACCAGAAACCAGCCAGTTAGCGGGCAGAGATGCCCGTTTACTTTTCCAACATTTTTCTCATGAATCATAGGATGACATCAAGTGGCCTTGAATGGGAAACATTAAGTGCAGGTGTGACATGCACTGCTAGGACAGTTCGTATCAGAGGCTCCTAGAAGCAGGACTGAGTTGCCATAAAGCAAGGAATTCATTAATGAACGGGGAGGAATCAGGCTGCAATTTGCAACAACTTAAACTTAAAAAAAATAAAATTATTCATCACCCATAAATTGACAGATGAGTGAAACAAAACAAATTGTGCTGCTGTCTTTCTCTGTATATTTATATCGCTGTATATTTATATTTTAATAAATATATCCTATACACATGCATGTGTTTGTATAGAGAAATATATAAACAGTTTTTGTAAACGATTAAAAAAAGTGAGCTGCATGGCACATACTGGGAGAACGCTGCTTTCTATGATTGACATCATTCAGGGCCAATGAAAATGGAGCGGACACCTGTAAACCCCTCCCCATTGGCTCCAGCTCTGCTCCAGGCCAAAACACTACAGTTCAATCTCATCTGTCTACAGCACCTTTTTCCACATTCTGCCAGGGTCTCTCTCTCTCTCTTATTTTCTTCTATTCTTTGCTGCCTGGTCATAACACTAGTTTTCTATCTCTAGTCGGTACTTGGATTGTCTGTTTGGCTTAGCCAGTAGGAGAAATCCAATCATGTGTAGGTAGCCAAAGTCCGAGTGATTTTATTGGCCATTGAGTCGTCGTCCTATAGATACTGACTCTAATTCTGTATGGAAATTGATGGCTATATGGGGATGATGTGAAAGCCACCTGTGACGGCCCGTGTGTGTGTTTTCAGGGAGTGTATGACCAGGCCCTGAGCGACTGCGAGGAGGCGCTGAAGCTGAACAGCGACAACCACAGGGCTCTGTACCGGAAAGCCAGGTGTCTGAAAGAGATGGGGAGGCACGGCGAGGCGTACGAAGCCATATCCAAGTGCTTTCTGGCGATGCCACAGGTAAGAGCGGCGGGGGCTCGCGCTTCTGTCCATCGCACTTTAACTGCATACCCTGATAGGCAGTAATAGTCGAGTATAGATAGGAGGCGTGGCGAGGTCTACAAGGCCGTAGCCAATTACTTCCTCGGGGACTCGTGCTTCTTATGCAGATAGACGGTAATAGTCGAATACCGTTTGGGAGGCATGCTACATAGCTTAGACCTCAGGGATGCTTAATTTGATAGACATTAGTAGCAGAGTACAGAACTGAGTGTTTAATTTAGATATCTTTGGCAGGATCCAAGTGTTATAAAACTGACAGAGGATTTGGCCAAATTGCTGGGGCTGAAAGTCCGTAAACCCTACACAAGGCGTAAGGTGAGGCACTTCACTTTCTTTTTTGTGTGTAACTGGATTTGTTTGGTTATCGCTACACATTTTGGTGCCAACGTGGAGGTAAAATAGTCCTCTTGTTCATTTCTTTTAGCCGGCCTCAAACCTGTTGCCAGACTCCAGCAATTCAGCAGCGCACAGTGACAAGGTGAGGGGTGAACGCAGGTTTTTATGGTCGATCAAAACAAACGTAGAAATGGTTCGGTGTATGTCAGACGGCAATTAATTGAGCAATGAAATTCTAGGTCCACAGATTAATGAGAAGTTGCTTTTGCAGTCGACGTGCTCCTTTCTTCAGACATAAATTTATTGAACGTAAATAAGAAAACTGTTGAATGTATGGAATTGCTTTTTGATCTGGTTATTCATTTGTTTCTGTGGTGATGATGATGCCGTAATTCATATGGGGGGGGGGGCATGTCCTTTCTGGGTCGTGCAGAATTCCTCTCTCGGTCCAAAGACATGCCTCTAGCAGTCTCTGTATTGCCTCTAGCGCATGATTGACTGTGTGCCTTGTGTCGGACGGACGTCCCGTCCAGGGTGTCCCCCAACCCTCTGCTCCAGGCTTTTGCTACAACCCTGACTATAATAAGTGGTTAAAAGATGGATGGATAGGTTTTATAATAAAGTTTTTTTAAAAAAGTCTTCCAGCACCATATTTAAACCTCAGTCACAGTTAAGAGCTCTGCTGGACCAAAGACAAGCGCACATTCACCAGGACTGGGGCTAAGCGTTTGCTTTCATTTCAAAAAGCCCATGTAACGTTGACGTTTCTCCTTTACCGGCGCTTCTTTAGAATTTTAAAGAAGCGGACTCTGTGGAGGACATCGAGCTCGGTGAGCATCTCTGCCATTGGCCTGCTTCTGCTCCAGAATGATGATGTCACTGAGACTATATAATTGCCTTATCGTCTTTCCCTGCCAGTATCGCAAACCTCGCAGCAGATGGGTGCCCCCCTGCTAGCCCCAAGCATGCTACCGCAACCCCCCCTTAATAAAAAGGGGAGCAGCGAGACGGCCCCGGTTTCTGCCTTTGAGGCTCACAATGCCATGCAGGTGGTGAATGGGGGCGTGGCCAGGAGTGGGGCTGGGGGCGGAGCCAGGGGTGCCATGTCATACCCCCTGGCCCAGTCCCCCTACAACGCCCACATCATTGGCAATGAGCTCGACAAGCTGCTTGACGTCGCAGCCCCTGGCCAAGCACTAGGGGTAAGTGAGAATCCCTTAGGTCGTCTTCCTCCATTAATTTCGCTATACTTCTTGCTCACCTGACTATACGGGGTTCAGCGCATTCGGCTCTCCCCCCAATACATACATAATATTGAGTTCCCCTGATTGGATTAATAACTGATTGCTACTTTGTCTGTTTATTGTGTCGTCTTATACTGTCCATTGCTCACTGTTTTGCATTGCTTGATTTCACTCAACGTTTTAAATCCTTAAATACTTATAGCTAAAATGTATAATAATAATAATAATTATAATAATCTGTAGGTCAGGCTGGATCCAATCATTTTTTGGGGTCTGATTCATCTTTTACTACAACACACAGACAGAAGCAGCTGATCTTCCGTGGTTTTTATTAGTTGTAGATTAATTCTCTCTTGCTTGCTTCCTTCCCATTTAGGACGTGGTGGCCAGAGGATCTCCTCCAGTCTCTGTGCCTGACCCCCTGCTCACATCTTCGCACCCCAGCCTACCATACAGCGGCTCCTCCTTACCCCCAGTTAATTTCACGAATCCCTACACCACCAGTGGCTCCTCTGGGAACGCGGAGTTTGATCTGGCCTCCTTCCCCTCAGCCTTGGATTCCTTGGACAATCTTCCCATGCCCGACATGCACGCAGGTTTGCGGCGTTTCATCTCGTGCTGCTCGGACGGCGTCGGCTGTGTGTTTTATAGCCGATTCAGAGCCCGGTGATCTGACATCTTAAAGCTGCTCAGGAGATTCCTAATATTATTATGATAACCAAAATGATCATTTAATCTATAAGAAGTCCCTCAGATCTTCATCTTTATTCTGTTAAATTATATTTTTAAATGATACAATTAATATTTGGCCTCTGAAAGATGCCAAATGTGCTTCTTTTGTCTTGCCGTGCGATGTGATACCAGTAAGTTTCAGGAATTCTGGTTGAAACCATGGTTATCTAGGATTTGTTTTACTATTAAGAGGGATCTAAGTCTTCTGGTCTAATGACACCAGCTTGTTTTGTATGTAAAGGTTCAGCGACTGTTTTTGGCTCCTACGTGGGCAGCTTGCGACGGCCACCTGCACGACCGCCGTGTTGGGGTTTCTGGTTGCTATTGCCGGTTGATCTTTGTGAAATGAGTAATGATCTCAGCCGGCACGGCTGTCAGGATAATTGTGAGGTGTGCCTTTCCGTCAGGGTTGTGTCTGATCGGACAGTTCATTCTTTAGCAAGGTAATGCCCTGAGGCGCATCTTACAACTGCACGCTAAGCTCCGAAGGTTTAATTAATTATTATTTTTTTTTTTTTGTGCCAGTGACTCCGACCCCTCTGGAAATGGGAGGAGCCCTGCTGCCCCCTGGTATCCTGACACAGCCCCCTGTCAGCCACAAGGGGGGGAACGAGGCGGCTTCTCTCTCTATCTCTCCCTTCAGTTCCCACAGTGCGGCACCGCTGAACATTATGCTGCCCCTGCTGGCGAATGGGGGTGGTGCAAGAGGCGCCATGTCCTTCTCCATGCCGCCGTCTCACCTGGACACCTTCGGCACCCAAATCATTGGCGATGAGCTGGACAAGCTGCTTGAGGTCGCAGCGCCCGGTCCGGCCGCAGCGGTGAGCGCCAACCTGCAGACTGGGCTGCAGGTGCCCCTTTTCCTGCTCTTAACTGCGCGCTGTGCAGGTTTTTCCGTTCCTCGGCTGCCCACCTGCGTTCTTCAAATAGAGAACAAATAGTCAACAAAACCTTGGTAAATCTTCTTGGAACACATGGTTCTAGTACATTTTTTTTGCTAGTCATACGGACTAAAGCACCAGTCGTGCAAAGATGGGGAAATTTTCGCCGATACTGACAGGTTATATTAGACGAACATAAGGAGCGACGTCTCCAACATCAGCTTCACTGCAGATTTGTGGAGCTCAGAGGTTGGCTGGCTTGTACGAATGTGTGTGGCAGCCGTGTCATATAAGGCAGGCAGTGAGATGCCAGTGAAGTGGCCCACAGTTGGGATCTTGAGCAGAGGTTCTGATCGGCGAAGGAACTGACGAAATCCCTCGTCCTCCGCTGTGGGAAGTGGTTGCATCCAGTGCATTCATCTCCGGTATTCCGGCAGCTCCGGTGCTGCTAACCCTTTTGACTGGAGTCTAATTATTGGCTGGCGATATCGACCAAGATTAGTCACCATTACCGATTAAATGAATTTCTAATGAACGGTTTCCGATACTGATGTATAGGGCTGGGAAATTAATGTGATTTAAATTTCAAGACCGATTTTGCCTTCGAACAATTATCAAAACAAAATAGTAAAGATGAAATGCGGCACAGTAGTCATTTTATTTCGTGGTGATGCTCCCGTGTTGCTCCTCTTTCCAGGCCGTTTTTAATTTTGTTTCTCAGTTTTATATTTAGAGTTCAAGTAAATCCACCGTTTTAGACTTTTTTTTTTTTTTTTTTTAAATAATTTTTAAGTTCAGTAAATGCATGTTTCCAAAGTCAATGAGTCATGTTACATTATTGTGATCGCCATATTGACCAAAATAATCGTGATTATGATTTTTGCCATAATCGAGCAGCCGTAGTTGTAGACTTTTTCATTTTCTTCCTTCCCATTTAGGACGTGGTGGCCAGAGGATCTCCTCCAGTCTCTGTGCCTGACCCCCTGCTCACATCCTTGCACCCCAGCCTCCCATACAGCGGCTCCTCCTTACCCCCAGTTAATTACACGAATCCCTACACCACCAGTGGCTCCTCTGGGAACGCGGAGTTTGGATTCTCGGCCTTGGATTCTCTGGACAATCTTTCCATCTCTGAGTCAGAAATGGGTTTGTGCTGTTTCGGTTACCATCTAAAATGACGTCCTGTGTGTTTTTGAAGCCGGCAGAGTGCAAGTCCTTAAATTGGAATAATCCAAATTATCAGTTAGTCTGCAAGTAAAAGTCCCTCATATCCTCAACATTCTGTTGAGGTATAATTAATAAAAAATATTATGTTTGGTTTCTTAAAGAAGAGTTAGGGTTATGTGCAGTATATGTCACAGCTGGTGACCTTTGTGCGACCCCTGCTAATCTCAACCCGCATGGGCGTCGGCATACTTCAAAATCCTACCATTCCATCGGGATTACAGTTGGCCGGGGCGTTCGTCGTGCTGGGGGAAAATGACGTAAAAGGGATCTTAAAATCATGCAAGAACTTACCTGGCGTAGGAGGAAAGCAAGGAACGTCTCGAAGCAAGACCTGACCTGCCATCTCCAGGCCTTGTGTAGGATGAAATGGACAAAAGGCAAAGCAGAGCGAGCGAACAACTCTCCGTATTTCTGGGAATCGCTGAGAACTTAAGCGATTTCTTGCTATAACTTTTTTCATAAGCTGTCCAGAAGGAAGATGTTTAGAAGCTTTCTTAAACGCTGATTTAATACTCAGTTTCTAATAGGTAGTCTTCCTTCATTTTTAAGTATTTGCGGAAATCCAAAAGTCAATGTTTTGACTGGTCCTGTCTATGCGTATGGCTAATTGGTTAGTTGGCTAACTGGTTCTGGGCTGAAAGCACTCCTGGCTATGTAGCAGACATGCACACTCTACCTTGTATCTACCTTGAACGTTCACTTTTGATGTATGTGACTGACACCCTTCCCCGCATTTTCAACAGGAACTCTGGATTTTGGCCAGGGCTTTCCATCGGTAAGTTTTTTTAATTATTTTTTTCTTTCTTCCCCTCTTTGTTTTTCCTCTAAATTTGCTAGCAAAAACAGGTATGCCAAATATGTGTGTGTAATTTCCACTTTGAAATGCCTTGCAGATCTATAGCAATGAGACATCCCTCGGTGCTCAGTTTAGGATAACCGTGGTGGACGGACAAACTTCTATTCAAGTTCCACTTCCCAAAAATCCCCTGTCGGAGACCCACGAGTTTCGGCAGGCCTGCTCATGCTGCTATGTGAACTTGGGTAAGAGCGCCGCGGAAAAACATCAATAGACTCATTTCAACTTTTAATTAATTCTGAAGATTGTTTGCCGACTCATCCTCCCTCCAGGTCCAGGAATGCTGGATTATTCTCTGTTGAAGGAGGCGCACAAATGCAAAAAAGACATACTTTTAGGCAGACTCAAGAACTCTGAAGACCAAACATGGAAGCGAATTCGGCCGAGACCGACTAAGAACCAGTACGTCGGGCCATATTACGTCTGCAAGGGTAAGCGGCACGTGTGCGCTGGTGTTCGGGCCCAGATAAGAGTCCCGTAGGGTATGTGGGCAGTCAGTGGTACGTGTCTCTGTCCTTCAGACGTTGCTGGGGGCGAGGAGTGCAAGTACCCCGGTCACTGCACGTTTGCCTACTGCCAGGAAGAAATCGACGTCTGGACTCTAGAACGGAAAGGATTCATCACCAGAGACCTACTGGTCGATCCACAGGACACCAGCAAGAGCATTAATTTCACGGTTTCTAAAATACTTCAGGAACATCAGGGGATGTTTATCTACCTCTGTGAGGTGAGTCTCTTTGCGTTTTTCGGTTTGCGGGATAAATTTTCAGGGCCGTTCAGATCAGTTTGTTCTCTGCGCGTGAGACGGCAGTCCGCTTTGTGCTAACTCGGTGTCCAGTTTTCCTCGGGTTAAGGTTCCGCTGTTGGGTTCTTCTCGTCAGGACTGCTTTGACAACAAGCCAAGGATCATCAGCAGAACCAGCAAGGACAACCGTGCTCTGTGCTCACACCCCACGAAAAAGCACGTCTTTAAAGACCGCAGGTACGTGCCGAAGCGTGCGTGCACCTGGTGGAACTTCGAGGGGGCGGCGATGAGTCAAGCAAGAAGGCAAATGGAACTTTTAAGCTCGACACACTGGAGGAGTGCTGGTAACTTGATCTTAGGACATTGGTGATGGGGGTAATTTTAAACTGAGGTTATTTTGAAATGGGGGGAAAAACATTGTAATGCAGTGGGCTCTTTCCTTCCCATCTTGCTCTCTGAGACGAACACATGCGTACCGTTTATACACGCAGTCGCGGCTGATACTTTGGGTCAGCCATTTTGTCCAGCATCCGTAGGGAGGTTAAGGGCCCAGCGGACATGTGGCTGTTCCGCCGAGGACGGGATTCGAACCGGCGACCTTCTAGTCACAGGCGCTGGCGCTTAATCCACTGAGTCGCATGTCACCCGGCCCTAACCGTGTCCCCCTCGTTTGTTTGCTTGAAGCTGGTGGTAGCTGCCTGTTTGTAGCGTAACCACCACCCTCCCAGTGGCCGTTCCCAGGAATCGCTTCATCCCTGACCGCCATTCGCTGCTCCGCAGGTGTCTGGTCCACGTGGCGGGCGAGGGTCCGCAGGGGTCCACGCGGCAGGAGAATCGCGTCAACTACTCCAAGATTCGGCCCCACAGCCCGCTCTCGCAGATGGACCTGTGCCGGCACGTGGCACGCTACGGCTGCGTGCGAGAGGACAGCTGCTTCTTCGCACACAGCCTCGTGGAGCTGAAAGTGTGGATCATGCAGAGCCAGAGAAGTGAGCACCAGGGCATGGGGGGGGGGGGGGCAGCATGCCGGAGCCGCAGTTCCTCAGGATGCAGGAGTTACTGTCGACTATCTGCGTATTGATGCCTGAATCCTTTTTGGATGAGTACAGGCTGCCTGTCCGTTTCCTCAATTTGATGG
>JAABNX020000052.1:5416785-5440345 GCA_015163995.2 Mormyrus lacerda | reverse complement strand
CCCCCCCCCCCCCCCCCCCCCCCCCCCCCCCCCCCCCCCCCCCCCCCCCCCCCCCCCCCCCCCCCCCCCCCCGACAAAATCCTAAAAAACCTCTGAACAGTTTACTAATAAAGGAGCAGATGATGAACAAGCAGGACCACACCTTGCCTTCAAAAGAGCCTCGATATTTCCTGGAATGCTGTCATACGAGTCCTGAACTATGAGTATACTGGACCACTTTTCAAAGAAGTTCCTTTCAGGCTGTAGGTGGGGGAATCTCCCTCTGGTCTCTGCGTTCAAATAAGGGTCCAGTGATGGTCCGAGTCACTGTATCATCATTTTACACGGATGAAACGAAACTGCGTATCCGCAGAGTGGTATACAGCCAAAACTAGGAAAAGCTGAGAAACAAACATCAAACAGGAAATACTGGGGGAGGATAACGAAGAGTTAAATAAATAAAAATAAAAGAATTAAATTGAAAATAAAATTTTAAAAACTCAGCTATTAGTTAAGTTCTTCCAAAAACGAGCTTGATGGGCGAAATGATTAAATTTCATATGGTCTTATGTGCACAACAATACTCAACAATGACAACAACAAGGACACGGCGCAAATAATACCAGTAAACAGTGCTTGTAGACAGACTGGGCAAATAAGTGTTAGGTAAATGTGCGTTTATCAACATTTATGGGGTAGGTGGGAGCTAAGATGTCTGATAGCCGTTGAAATAGCAACTGTTGCAGAACCCGGTGGAGGTAAAGCAACAGCTCCCGAGCCGTTTTCCAGGTGGGAGCGTGGTGAACAGGCTGTTGGATGGATGTGAGGGTTCACTTGCGATGGAGTCTGCTCTGCTGCTGCACTGTTTGCTGTACTTGTCCATGAGCGAGGGTAGAGCGCTTCCAATGATCTTCTCTGCGTCCTTCACAATTCACTGGGGGGAACTGCACTCTGAGGCCCTGCAGTTTCTGTAACAGACGGTGGTGCAGCTGGTTAGGATGCTTTCGGTTCCTCTGCCGAAAGCTTTGAGAACTGGAGGGCAGAGGAATGGTGATTGTGGAGGCCATGAAAGGTGTTTGACTTGAAACAACATGCAGTGTGTATAGGGGCAGTATTATCCTGAAATATGGGAACATGAGGGAAAAGTGCTTGCACCATATGTGCACCTGTCCCAGTAAAATAGTTTCATGTTCTTTGCGTCATTTAGAACAATGCAGCGTTATACACCATCTCAAGATCTACCTACCCATGCATCGATCAAAACCACTGATTCAACATATCGCTGTGTGAAAATACAAGGAGGGGCTGCTAGTCCATTTGAAGAAGAACAATGAGAATTCTTGTACAAAAGTTATGAAACATTTCATTTCAGTAATGCAGTGTTGACAAAGCAGGTTAACTTAATTCACTGCCATTGGGGCTGGACAGAATTTGTTGAGGGGATGTTAAGTCTGCGGTTTTAATTTATGTCATTCACAGGCAAAGGTGGACATTTCAGGTCCAGAAAGTAAAACTCCAGACCAGGATTCTGTTTCAACCAACCAGTTGAGCATAAAGAGTCACAGTTATATAGCACTATAGTGCTTGGTTGAAATAAAATCATGGTCTGGAGTTTTAATTTCTGCACCTGAAATGTCTACCTCTGTTCACAGCTTAAGGTTGCAGCAGCAGAACTGGCCTGTCACAGAATATCAGTATGAAACCCACACACTTCCTTTCATTATTAATATGATGAATTTAAATGCTGCCAAAAGATGGCAAAGTATGAGAACATTACTTAAAAAATAAAGAAAGGAAAAACATTTTGGTGAATATTTGAACATATATTTTGTGAGGACGCATGCATCATCATCAGTGATCATCAATCTGTCCGTCATAAGACAAATCTGTGCCAAGACTCATCTGCGTCTGTGGCAAAAAACTAAAACTATGTTGGTTATGTTTTTAAATATCATGCCTGTGGTAAAATTGCTCTCAAAATGTGTCATAGCGGTAACCCACAATCATCATTCATCAGAATCTCTTGTTAAATGTTTTTAACTACTAATTATTAATCTTAATCTCTGTGTCTTCACTCTGTCAAGGCGAATACAAATGATCAAGCACGTTGAGGCATTAAGGTAAGTAAGAAAACTGGAAGCATGCTGCATTGTCATGTTTTTCTCCCTTTTATTCATAAGCTCTCTTTCTCATTGGTATCCAAAGATCGAGGAGATGATTTTCATCTTATGTGGGATTTAGAAATGCTCTGTCAGTAGGGCAGGATTATGGATTAAACAACAAACCCGGAGTTGGAGAAAGAACATAGATTAACATCCAAAACTAGAGTAGTTTTTGGTCTGTGCACTAAAGGCACATGGGTATTCTACACTGACAAATGGTTTCAAATGACACAGGCGGTATAAGGCACTGGCCAGCAGCATACGCATATTGAAAGATAGCAGATGAAGCCCTCTGAGGAGTTTACGGATGCTGCTGGTCTAGTGTTTTGTGGCAATGCCATCCCAAATTAGCCAAGCACAGTCCCAGACTGCATGACCCCCTACAGGAAGAGAGATGGATAGACAGTCCCATCGGCGACTCTAGGCTCCTGTCCCAGGGGCTGCAAGGTGAGAGAGTCCGAGCAGTCATGCAGATCAGTGTTTGCAGAGACTGGGGCAGATGTTCGACCGGCGGGGGGAAATCCCCTTGGGTTGCCACCTTGTGAATACAGTTACAACCATTTAATATTACATATTTATATGACAAACCCCTAGCACCCATACCTAAATCACCTATGAACATTCCCACTACATATTGGGTAAAACAGCTGTCCTATAAACCAATATAGTGAGGTACACCATGCTGTTTTTTGCTCTTAATATAAAATACACAAAATGAGAATCAGTAAAACTAGGCTGTATTAATGTGACTCCTCTGAAGCTTGCAATATGCATTTGCTAATATCCGGTTTATTAACAATACAAACAATTCTGTGTCCTACCTTTGTGGCAGGTTGAATAATTTGTCCATAAGGTATAGTTTCTTACAAGTACTGTGCTGTTCAATGTCAGCAGGAGGCTTTGTGGTTTAAGAAAATGCTAATGGACTGTTTTTTTTTTTGTTTGTTTGTTGTTTTTTTTTTTGACGGAATTTTATGGTCCCAGGTGATGTTGAAGGGGATCGTTGCACAGAAAACACAGGTAAATAAATAGCTACATTTAGCGCGGCTGAAGACCGGACTGCATAAACGCGCCTCGGACCCCGACGTGGATCACGTGACGCCATCTTACTGGAAACGCCTCGCTCCGTGTCACTTCGTCTTATTTAACTTTCGAATCTGTTTGCATAGTGAATATAATATTTTGAAAGAGAAAAAGCGGTATAACCATTCAGTCACGTTCCGCGTAGTTATTACTTTTGTACATATATATTTGTTTGCATCTCGGACACTTGCATTTCGACGTTTTCCGGACAGGACAGTAGTTATGGTGGTCAGCCTCTGGCAAGGACAAAGTTTACCAGGTAGTTAGTCGGATAGTTCGGTAAAACCTTTGTTTGTAAAAGTTAATTCCGAAGACGCGGAAGGAGGGACACCAAGACTTCTCACTTCGCAGCATTAACGGTAACTTAACGGTAACTGTAATAACTAGCTGGCGATGCAGTGACTTGTGTGGACTGTGTACTTTTTACGTTATTTAATTAACCAGTTACTGAGTTAGTCAGTAACTTTAGCCGTTATTTAGGAAACTCACTTTTATTAAAAAGACTAACTACCAGTTTTGTGACATAAAGGGTGTACATTGCTCGGAGGAATCATTAATTGTCATCATCATTATTGTTGTTGATGTTGCTATTGTTATTATTTCATTGTTGTTGTTCTTATAAAAGTTGAAGTTGTTAGGAACTAGCTGGCTCGCCCCGTGGTGACGCTGTCGTTTGGCTACTTGTTAAAAACGTTGTTAAAATGGGAACATAGCTGAGTCATAACTGAACTATAGGCTGTTATAAATATTCATAATTTAATATAGTGTTTAATAACTTCTGAAGGAAATAATAGGTCATCATTTCGAATTTACATATTAGTGCCATGTTTATCTGACGAATTACAGACGCAAAGACAGGTAATTTCCCGGAAGGTTCTAGGCATCTTGTCATGGCTAACTGGTTATTGTTAACTGGTTACGGATAAATGGTGGTATTAAAGTAGAGTTAGTATTAAACAAATTGTTGTAAAATTAGTCAGTTATGTTACATTTTTAGAGTAACATATGGAATGGACGCCGAATCAGCATCACTTGTTATTATCTGCCACTTCTAACATGTTATGTTTATAAGGACGTTTTCTCTACTCATAAATAATACCAAACATACGAGTGCCTTAGTTATTTGGGAATTAGTTGCTTATAATAAGTATTTCCATAAATACCTTTCTGAAAAGTGGTCTGTAGGTTAAATTAGGCCTTTGTTTTGTCGTTGGCTGTAATTATTCTGAATGTTCATGCATCAGCGTTCATTTTTTATATTTTTTTTAAACTCTGAACTCCTTTTGGCCCAAAAGTCAAGCAGTTTTGTCCACGCATGTTTCAGGTCGTCCAGCAGTATGGCAAGTGCGCCTCCATTGGAGACGGTGGGACTTACGTTGCCTCCTCAGCCGCCCTCATATGAGGAAGCCATCAGCAGCCCCTACCCCCCGGGTTTTGTACAGCCACCCCCTGCTTTCTCTAAGCCTGAACAAGGACCCTACCCAGTTCAACCATATGGACCCCCCACAACTGGCCAAGTGGGTAAGGACCCTGCCAATGTATAATTTCTGTCGAGTTTGCCACGTTTCGTTGAGTTACAGTCCATCTTGCTACACAAACAGACTGGACCCTTTCTGTAATCAGCGTAATTCTTGGAATGAATGTACAGAAACAATGGTAATGGATAACAGACATTAACAGATAATAGATAAGAGTTCTCTTATAGGTCAAAGTGGCGTTCTTATCTCATACCGTTTTTACCTTGAAGAATTAAATGCCCGGTTAATTGTGCTTGCTTGAATAGGCTCCAGGCTCACGGTGACTCTGCACTGTGGATGAATGTGTCCGTATCGGCGGAGCAGGGTGCTGGCCTCCAAAATAGCAGCACTCCTCTCAGAGGCACTCATTTGGGGTCATATAGTTATTTGAAGGCCTAAAGGATACAGGATATTGGGGGGCTGCAGTCCCCACACTCACAGGGAACAGATAATTAATCTGGGGGAACTTGAGACAGCCTAGATGTGTTCTACCCCACTTCTGCAGTAGACCTAAAATGATGAGTGTTTTCCTGGGGATTGGACGCTGAATGTGAATGTGCTGTTTTCTCCGATCTAGTGTCCATACAGACTGTCTACGTACAGCCAAGAGTGGTATTCGGGTCCCAGCCTGTGCAGACGCACTGCCCTGTGTGTATGCAGATGGTGTTGACCCGCCTGGAGCACAATGCAGGCACCATGACCTGGCTGACCTGTGCCGGCCTCTTCGTCTTTGGGTGAGCCGATACACTGGACACCTCTCCCACGGAAGTCCTCCCCATGGTTTCAACACTTACTGTAGAATGAATCCAGGGATACTGACTTTCCTTGCACACGACTTGCTCATACAGGCCCAATGCCTGCTCACTCTTTCTTCTTCCAGCTGCATCTACGGCTGTTGCCTGATTCCATTCTGCGTGGATGACTTAAAGGACGTGACCCATCGGTGTCCAAACTGCAGCACTGTCTTGGGATCCTATAAGCGCCTGTGATCACAGTCAGGTGACTGTCACCTACAGGTCATTTGTTCTGTACCACCTTGCTGTTTGTGTCCTGTAACCACTATAGATTTATGATAGAAGTATACTTAATAGAACTTGTTTATGTATATTTGAACTAAATTACTAAGTAGTTATGTAAATTGACCTGAGTCTCCCAGATATTGAATTGTGAATGCAGCATAATTCTGTATTAAGTCTCCTATTTTAAAAGCATTGGCTTCTTACGTACAGTCAGCTACAAAATTATTGGTACCCCTCATGAAAATGAGGTAAAAGTAACATAATCCCCATGGTTTAATCTTCTAACAGATTTTTGTAACAAGTTTAAGGTTTCCGTTAGTAACACAAATTTCCATAACAATGCCGTTCCAAAAATATTGGCGTCCCTAATTTTAGTATGCAGAGCCTCCCCTGGCAAGGATGACAGGACTCAACCTCTTTCTGTCGTGTTTCACAAGGTCGGAGCACACCTGCAGAGAAATCTTGGACCACTTTTCTATGCAGAACAAGTGCAGCTCATTCCAAAATTCCAAATCCTGCGCAGTTGCCACCCACAAAAAAAAAAACATAAATGATTAATACAAATGAGCTACATGCTCATATAATATGTAAATTACGGCTTTCTGGTTGCAAAGTCTGGCTGTAGCCACTGTAAATAGAAAACCAAGGAGAAGACGTTTGAACAGTGTGAGGTCAGAGCATAAAATAACACATTTATCACAAGCAAGAAAACGGTTAGAAGTACATTTTCTCATGATTTATTGATAACATGTATATTTAGTACAACTCTGTCTAGCACCTCTGCACTATGTTGCATTTTTGCATTAGATTCCAAACTGCATTTCCTTTTTTCTTTGCAATGATATTTAACTTGAATCTTAAGTGTTTTGAATGGCAACATATTGCCATGTAAATTCCATCAGTGCTACAAAACACCCAAAAAAAAAAAAGTGGTGGATCTGAAGATCGAGAGATGTGACCGCCAGGGGCAAACCCACATCACCTTCAAACTAAATCAAGCATATGGTATCTGTATTTGAGGATGTGGTACACAAAACTCAAATGTGGTACCTGTGGCATTCAGAATGAACAAATCATGTCAATGTCATGTTGGCATCACAGACGACCTGCGCATTAATAGAATGAAATGGCTTTCTATTTATTTATGTAGTTTTTAAATTTGTCTGTTCACCCACAACGTAGGGAAAACAAAGTGCAAAGGCCTTACACATAGTGCAAACAGTAAGTAAATCAGTAAAAAATAATCTTGAAGGTCCATGAAAACTCATTCCTTTGTAATCTTTTCGTTTACATAGTCACTAGCAAGAATGTCCTTGAGTCGATCCATGTATGTGAATGTCTGACGCCTGACTTACATTTAGTGTGCGGACCCCCGGTTTGGAAGATGGATGGATGGAAGTTAATTTCCGATGAACTTAAGTAAAATCCAGACATCTTAGGGTAGGAGAACAGGGATTCCTGCATGTAAAGCAGAAAGGCCCCGACAAATCAGCATACATTTTATACTTTTTCTGGGAGTGACGGCCCTGCACAAGGTCACCAGATGTTCTTTATGGCTGCCTGTTAGCTCATGTCTGGCCTGCAGTCATCCAAGGCCACTCATTCCCCCATTCTCCCTTATCTCATGCAAAGACTTCTCCCACTGTCATTATTTCAAACACCCTACAGACACTCATTTTAACATCTTCCTACAGGATATATTGTTAAACAATGCATTTATTTGTCAGTTTTAAGGCTATATGGATTACGTGGTCTTGCTCAACATTGATTCTGTTGTATTATTCATTACTACTAAGTCTAGATATATCATATTACATATGCTCTCTAATCCAGCAAAGCAAGAGTCACCCTTACATTCGTTATTCTTATCTAGACAGACTAGGGGCTGTGTTGCTCTCCCAGCTGAGACACTGACCCAAGGTAGTGCAAGCACACCAGGATAGGTTGGTCTCTTATCTGAAGCCCTCAAAACTGTAAACTAGCTGTGCAGCAGATATTTGCAGTACATAGTCACTTTCCCAGTGGAGAAGGCCTATGGCATTGACAGCAATCCCACATGGCCTGTGGCATTGACAGCAATCCCACAAGGCCTGTGGCATTGACAGCAATTCCAGCAGCCCTCAGCTCCTTTACTTCATTGGGGTACCGGGCTTTTTTTACATTTCACATCCGCAAGTGCAACTCATGGCAATAACATATATTTCCAATTCATGAAAAGAGCTAACAGCGTATTTGAAAGAAATGAAATTATCAAACTAAAGGCAAATACATTGTATTTGGCTTATACAAATAATAGAAATTAAAATAAAATAAATTGAATTAATATAATATTAATTAAAATTCATCCCATTTTCAGATGTACTTTTTTTTTTTTTGCGTGAACACGTGGGCTGATAGTATGAATTGTTGGCATGCGCAGTCATTTAGTTGGTTTACTTGTAATTCGCTGCTTTAAAATGGGCTTTTGTCCAAAATGTTCTGTACACCTTCTCCCAAGTTCCCATAAATATATGCATTTTTTTCATTCAAGTTTTGTTTGATGAATGTGGGGTTTTGCGTAAAAGTTACATACGCAAATTTTGCCCATCTTTTTGTGCGTACACAACTTTAATAACAATGTCCCCGGTGTTGAATGTGACTTTAGGCCACTGATCTTAACATCCCTGAACCACTAGCAGCAAAACAGCCTCAAAGAATCAAAGGGCCACCACCAAATTTTACTGTGGGTATGTAGTACCTACTCTCTGATGGGTTGACACCCCATCCTGGGTTGTTTCCACTGAAACTGTGATCTTTGGGCTCCATTTGCGTCTCGTAGCATCCTCTTCACTGTCTGTAGGGGCAGCTTGTGGAAGCTTCTGGCAAATTCTCAACAGTTCCATGCTTTTCAAACTTTTACTATGGCACTGATTGTGCACTGAGTGATAATTTCAACTGAATACCAGTTTTCTTTTGTAGCCATTCCCCAATCTTTGCAGCTTGACGTTTTCTTTCCACGTTTGAGTTGAGTGCTCTTTGACCTGTTATATTTCATGATATTTAAAAGCGGTATCGAGAAACATTTTCCCCATTGATGCAAATTCCTTTACTTTAATTTAGTATTCTTCAGGGGTGCCAATAATTTTGCCACATGTTTTTGACAAAAAAAAAAAGATAAAACAACAGTTGTGCAGGAATATTTTTTTATTAAATTATTAATAATTTCTCCACATATAAATCATTGTATGTCTTTTCTCACTTTTTTGAAGGTTGTTAATATTCTGACGCTCCCCAGGTTACAGTGGTCCACGTTACTATATTTCGACTTTATGATGTGTAAATGTTTTTCCTTTTCCGTACATTTTTCAATACATTACATGAGCTATTCAACACTTCTTAAGAAAAATGAATTAGGCTTTGTCTTAATGATTTTGCCCAACTGACGCCTGATGTAAGTGTTCTAAGCATGTTTGAAACCTGATCAAGAAATATGGAATGAGAGCTTGTTGTTTTTCCTGTTCTTCAATGCTACCAGAGAAAATAACAAATGCTTACTTTTTGTGTAATTCCATGTACTCACTCCTGCTTGGCATACTTTTTCCATTAAGAAGGGAAAATAACTTTTATGATGTAATAAATAGAGTGCATACATAATTTTCCATAATAAATGGACAGTGAACAAAACTGGCATTAATTTTTTTTTATATATAAATATAAGCTGTTGAATGCATTCCTTGCAACACTGCCACTAATCCTGGGTGCTTAAGCACAAATAAATGTTTTATACATACTTAGTATGTGCTCTGTTCTTTTTGAATAACCTATTTAAAATTGTTTTTGACCTGATTAGTAGCAGATGATTATGCAGGTGTGTATGATTGGATCTCCGATAAAACATTCTTAACTACCTAAAGGTGTGTTTGCTTGGTGCTGCTTGCTCCCTGATCCCGTCCTGGGTAAGTGGCTGGAAAATGGATGGATTGATGGAGGTGCATTTTAACTATCGTAGTGTTTTTGAGAGGGAGCTATTTTATTTGTGAATTGAGCAGTAAGAAGAAATTGTGAGCTAAACTAACAATCAAACCACATTTAATTAACTTGTCAAATTGTAAGTTGTGAATAAGCTCAAACAATAATCTCATGTGTGGTTAGGTGGTATAGACAATTATATTTGTTTATTTTTGTTCCATTCATATTCAAATCATTTTTTGTCTTCCTGTGCAAACCGCTGTCTTATGGATTACATGAAAAGCAGGTCTTTTATTAGCAATAAGCTTTTGCTTATTTGATATAACCAGCTAAGTACAAAAAAAGATTCCAAGTTGTGTTAGATTGTTTATTATTGAAACCCTTCATAGTGTCATTTGGTTATTTAGGCACCAATGATAAGTAGTGACATGAAAACTACAAAAATAAATAGCATCTGTACAAAGAACAACTGACTAAATCTGTTGCTATGATGTGTATAAGCAACCAAACTGCCTCTAGATATTAATGGAACAATATCATGCTCAAAGATGTCTGCCCTGGTCCCGAGTTGGTCTGTATGCAAAGAATGGAGCTTGCAAAGGCTGAATGTGACCAAGAGCAATCAGGCAAACAAGCTTAATGCAGTGTAAACTCATTTAACTTGTCCATACGTCCACCACTAGAACTGGCAGAAACAACACTAATTAAATAAAATGTGTCCTAACAAAAAGAATATCATTTAGCAAAACACTTTGTAACGGAAGAATTAAACAGATACTTGTATGGCTGACAGTCAATTTTTAGAATGGAAATTTAGGAGGACAACGCAAACATCGGTGACAGCAGCCCATGTGTGCACAGCGCCCAGCTTATTCCAGTGTCTGCTGCAAGTCCTCCACTTCCAATTTCCACATTTTCCTGTGGATGTCGTTCCCAGAGAGGTCCATCATCTTCACGGCACGGAGCACCGGCTCAGGCCTGCAGGACTGAATGATTCCCATCACCATGACATATTTGCCTGTAGAAAAAACTAAAACTTCAGTTTCAGGTTATCATTGTGCTGCGGCTTATGTTGAATCTCCTGATAGCTATTAGCTACAGAAAAGTACTCTGCTTCCTCATGGTAAATATGAGATTGTAGTAAAATTCTGAACTGGCACAGATGTTTATGGATTAGGGATGGTGCCTTTAAGTTTCACCGCTGTGGGAACAATGTAACGACTTCATCGGCTTCAGCGCTTATCGTTATGGGTGTTCGGCATGTCAGCCTTGCAGGGCGGTCATTATTACTTGAGGGCCTGAACTGCTTTAATAATTTAAAGCAGCCACACAAAAGGCGTAATGAAGCAAAACAATGGCATTTTCCTTGATGAAATATTAACATACCATTTACTGTCTATTCAACTTGTTACATACATTG
Organism: Mormyrus lacerda; assembly: GCA_015163995.2. NCBI lineage: Eukaryota > Metazoa > Chordata > Actinopteri > Osteoglossiformes > Mormyridae > Mormyrus > Mormyrus lacerda. The sequence continues at coordinate 5,429,217 of JAABNX020000052.1, read as the reverse complement.
CAAACTTTACATTCCTAGTCATCTCATTCCAGATACTAGTCAGCTTTGTGACGTGTGCCTTTACGAAGGGTGGCCGCACCCCTGATTATCACTGATATATACCGGTAGTTAGACTTATATAGTATAATCATAGGTGCAAACACTTTTGGGGGAAATATTCAGCAAAGAGTAAGCAAGATTTGCTGATTAACTAGATAATTTGTCGGATTTAAGGTATTCCATTTTAAATGGACTTCGTTCATTTACATTTCCCCCAGAAGAACTGCACAACTCCCACTGCCTCAGTAGAGCGAAAAACATTCTAAAGGACTCCTCACACCCTGCTCATGTTCTGTTCCAACTGCTGCCTTCAGGCAAAAGATACAGGAGTATTAAAGCTAGGACACACAGACTAAACAGCAGTTTCTACCCTGTTGCCATCAGGGCACTGAATGTCAGTTAATTTTTTTTTTCTCCCGCATTTCACCTCAATTCTACTTAATGTGCAATGAGGACTCATGTGCAATATTGTCTCATGCCATATATTGCTTCCCCTTTTTTATATATTCCCGTATTTATATAGCTCTCATTTATTTCTTGTACATACCTGTACGACACAGGCACTGCATATAATTTCGTTGTACTTGTTACAATGACAATAAAGTTATTCTGATTCTGACTACCTTAAATCTAACAAGTCATCGTACTAACCCAAAAAAATCAGCTTCGGGATACATGCCCCATAACAAGCAAATTTGCTTCATTTGACTTATTACACGTATTACACGTCGTTTATGCTCGACAGATGAAGAGCGACAAACGAAATGTTCAATCTGAACTCGTTACCAAAACAAATAACGAGGAAACAAAGAAAAACGGATAAATCTGCTTCCTACTCACCCTGGGAAAGACAAGGTTTTCCTTTTGGGATACTGTTGACACCATTGATGGTGAAAGTCCCAGTCTCGTCAATGAGCAGCACGGAAGTGTCGGCATTTGAAGTGACTTTCAGCACAGTGCCCTGCATCCACACCACAGAGACGTGCAGCGGCGTGGTCTTCGCCGATCCCAGTCTTTTTATTATGCATCGTATCTTTCCATTTGGACCAGTTTGTTCATTGCCATCCCGGAGCTGACTGGACAGGACTTTAACAGGAGGCGATCGGTTTCTGTTTTCGTAAGATCCATCCCGAAGATCCATTACCAACTCATCACGCGGAATTCAAAACTATCGCGCTACATAGCGCTATAAATTACTTCCGGTTACCATCCAGTGTACAAATTTCAAAATAAAAGTGCTGCATCGTGTTTTTTTTTATAACCCTATGTTAAGTTCTAAGGCTGAACCTTTTTGCTTTCTGTCTTTAACAAAATAAATGAAAGGCTAGTTAGTTATTCAGATGGATAAAGATATGTCTCATTTACTTATTGTACTCATGATTATGAACTTATCTCACTGTTTTTCTAGCTTATATGCTTATTTCATAGTCACATTGGGAGACAATGTGAATTTGTTGTTTTCTTCAACGATACAACACAAAATGTGAGGTACAAGCAAAAATAACGAGTAATGAAAATGTGACAGAGAAAAATGTCTTTTTAAACCCTTGTTAAGAAAACCACCTTCTAGCCATCCTCTGTACCCCCTTATCCTATTCAGGGTCACAGGGGTCTAGAGGCTATGGGCACAACCCATCACAGAGTGTGCACGTGTATACACACACACACACGCACACACACACACACACACACACACGATTTGGTAAGTCCAATAAACCTCAGCATGTTTTTGAACTGTGAGAGGAAACTGGAGTACCCAGAGGAAATGCTATGGGGGGAACATGCAGACTTCACACACAGAGTAATGGTGAAGACTTGCACCCAGGTCCCACAGGTGTGATGCTACAATGCAAACCACTGCACCACTGTGGTCCCCCAAAAAAGCTTGGTTATTCATAATAATATAATTTGTGTAGAATGTTAGTCCTAATGCATCCTTTATATACAGGATAATGTCAGTATTCATCACTCATACACTCATAGTACTTCTTCAGTACTAATTTAAAAAATACTGTGTTATATTTGGAGGTGCGTGCATGTGAGAAAAAAATATTCAGGCTCATATTTCCAGCAGCGCTACAAATGAAGTACATGGTTGTGTGATTTTTTTTTTTTTTAATCTGGTAAAAGATAAATAAATTGACTTCTCTGCTTCCCAAAACATATTGTGTGAACCTGCTTGTATACAGTCAACAACTTGGAGAGGTACAGATTGTATTTTTTTCCTTGAGAGAAACAAGATTCAATGGGTGTTCAGGGAACAGTGAAGACCACTTATAATTTAAGAATATGGCAAATGGTTGCAAATACAATTATTGATTAATATAATATAATAACAGACAGATCATAGTTTGTATTGAACTACATTTGTGTATTCTCATGACTATGTATGTAGAATACACTGTTTGATAATAAATAAATAAATAAATAGTCAGGTTATACTATAGTGACCTTTTTTGGCAAATGTAAACACTTTTCTGAGGGTAGAGCTGTCATTGCACATACTGAGAAATTGTTTAGTATTACATAATATGCAGGACTTATGTTACTTTCACTTTCAGATTCAACAGTGAGCAAATACACACCTGCAGTCATAACATTTCAAAGCACTGAGGATTTAGGCACGGGGAAGCAGAGGTGGGAAGGCTTATCTCATTATCGTTCATGCCCTTCTTCACTTCCTGCATTTTTCTTATTCCATTCTTCTGTCATAGCTGTGTACGTCTGGGAATAAACACAGAACCAGCAACTATAAATGTCAAGGATAAATATTTGGCATTTTGATTTACACACTTGGATGGCACTGTGAGCAAAGATTAATCAATGTTAGAGGCGGGTCCATAATTAATTTTATTCTTTGAGTTACTCTATACAGCAGAAAAATATACTCCTTGGAAGTGTCCCAGGGCAATTTTTTTGTTCTAAAATAATTTCTTTGCGAAGGCCCAGTCGGGAGAAAAAACAAATGATCATAACCAATCTACAATGCATCAGAGTTGGTTTAAAAAATATTATGAGTGGCCTAAAGATGAGATAATGCTATTGTCAGTTTTTTAAATAAATCTAATCACCATCATCCACTTAGTTTTCTTGAAAAAAATTACACTAATTGGACAAAAGTATTGGGACATCTGGCCATTACACCTACAGGACTGTTTATGACATCCATTCTAAATCCATAGGTATCAATATGGAGTTGGTCCCCCTTGAACAGCTATAACAGCTGCCACTCTTTCGGAAACAAGGATTTCCACAAAATTATGGAGTGTGTCTGTGGAAAATGTTGCCCTTTCATCTAGAAGAGCATTGGTGAGATCAGTCATTGATGTTGGATGTGAAGGCTCAGCTTGAATTTCCCATTCTAGTTCATCCCAAAGGTGTCTGATGGGGTTAAGGTCAGGGCTCTGTGTGGGCCAGTCAAGTTCTTCCACACCAAACTCACCCAACCATTTCTTTATGGACCTTGCTTTAACCATTGGGGCACAGTCATGCTTGAACAGAAAAAGGCCTTCCTCAAACTGTTCCCACACAGTTGGAAGCATAGATTTGTCCAAAATGTCTTGGTAAGCTGAAACAATAAGTGTTCCCTTCCCTGGAACTAAGGGACCAAGCCCAACCCCTGAAAAACAACCCCATACCATTATCCCTCATCCACTATACTTTGCAATTGGTTCAACGCATTCAGGTAGGTAATGTTCTCCTGGATTCTGCCAAACCCAGACTCATCCAATAGACTGTATGTCATGACATTAAATGTGTGCAGTGGTTATTTCTATTCAGGACCTAAATACATAGCTGTCACTTTTCAGCAAGCTGGATGACGATCCCAGGGTACCTTAGTGACGAAGAGGAATTTAATTACAAACTGAACTCAAGTAAACCAGAAACTAAAGAGCTACTAGGAGTCTTAAACACAGACAAGAAGGTAACAAGAACTAAACCAACCAAGGCTAAACTAAACATGCACATGCACATGCAACAAAAGCACGTTCCAAAGAGATAACAAATACAGCAATGACAAATGCCTAAGCTCAGGAAACAGCCAATGGCAAGGCAGCAGCGTGGGAAACAGACGACGGTGTATCGGCAGCTCAGCAAATGGGTGGAAAAGGTCAGAGGTCAGAGCTGATGATACATAGAGGGAATAAACCTGCAGCAGCAAGGCTCACTGGGATGGTTGGGGTAGGGTTAGTCATTCTTTATTGATGATGATCCCAGTGCAACTTACAGACACCAAAGAGATTTTTACAAACTAAACTCAGAACAATGGAACCACTAGGGGTCCGGACAACAACAACAACAACAGCAACAACATGCAGGGAAACCAAGGTGGGCAGAGACACCAGCTGGTTAGACGGGGAATTGTTGGACCAACAGAGCAAGACAAGGACCGATCCTGGCAATAGGTCTCAAGTCAGTTTTTTCTCTTTGCTGCTCTCTCACGGCTGTGACTTGTAAATGTGATGTGCTTGAACCAAACGAAAAAGTTTACTTCAGTATCAGAAATGACCTGCTGCAAAGGATTAGCTGAATACACATAAAAAATACTCATGAAAATACAAAAATACTCAATCATATGTTAGCAGCACAATGTATAAAATCATGCATATGCTGGTCAGAAGCTTCATTTAATGTTCACATCAAACATCAGAATGGGGAAGAAAGGTCATTTAAGTGACTTTGAATGTGACATGGTTGTTGGTGTCAGGCTGGTATGAGTGTCTCAGAAACTGCTGATCTACTGGGATTTTCACTCACAGCCATCTCTAGGGTTTACAGAGAACGGGCCAAAAGTGGTCAGAGAACAATGGCCAGACTGGATCAAACTGACAGAACTCCAGAGGCTCGTTACAACCAAGGTATGCAGAAGAGCATTTCTCAATGCACAACATGTCAAACCTAGAAGCAGATGGGCTACAGCAGCAGTAGAGAACTGAGGCTACAGTGGGCACAAGCTCACTGATATTGGTCAGGTTAGGTCAGGTTAAGTGCGGCACAGGGTAAACTGGGACACACATACTGTAGGTTTGATACTCTATGTCTCTGTGGTCTATAAAGTTAAGCTCAGTTCTTGAACCTTCAGTAGTAAATTTATGTCTTCATATTTATAATCTGAATCATATTTTTAAGTGAGGAAGTAAAAATTCCACCCTACCATTAGTGTATCTGTAACAGCTCTTACTACGTCACAGGAAATTTTGGTCATATTGCAAAAAAGAAATAAATAGAATATAAGTGTTTAAACATATGATGACATTTTCAAACACGGACATTTAAATAAGGAATGCATGTAATCGTCTAATTGGTGGGGAAAGATTCTGCAAATTGTTATTGTGCAATAAATGAATACAGTAAGCATACTTTCAGACCTACATTACAACAAATATTTTTTATTTGAGATACAACAAATCTCAAATAAGAACACACTGATGGATGTCAGAATCTTCATTAAAACTGCTTACGTGGATTTAAAGATTTTTTTAAGAACAGTTAGTGAATGAGGACCACTATTGCTAACTTCCCAATGCAGTTTGTCCATCTTTGGTATATTCTGTCATAGACTATTTCCTTTGACACATTAAATGATGAATAATAGTTCCCATAACCATTATCCCTGCAATGTAGGCACCAGTGACTGGGCCTCTTTGGAACTCTATTGCCTCACGTTGCTTTGAAAATTCACATATGAAAGTATGGATTGTCAAACCTCTTTTATAGCTGACACATGTTGGTTGCTCATATCCCATTCAAATGAACTCAATTCAGAACTGAATTAAGAAATAAAAATTAAATGTTTCAATATTATTTATAACTAATTGTATTAATATTCGTTTAATAATAATAATAATAAAGTGTCATTGTACATTCATTGTACATTGTAATAATTGTTGTATTACGTTCTGTATTTGTGTGAAATAACATCATTAACGACCAATTAATTTGACAGCCGGAGAAAGAGTTTTCTGTAGGGGGCGGAACGGCGCGTGCGCAGTACCGACTCGGTGTGTATCACTGGCTGTAGCCGGTTCCCTCCGGTCGAGTCGCAGCGTCATTTCCGGTGGGGAGGGGTCGGTCTGCGCAGAGGAAGCAGTGGTTGTGAGGCCTGTGACAGACAGCCGCCGCAATACGACGGGTGTTCGGGAAAACATTTGAGAAACGGGAACGAACTGAGCCTCGTATATTGCTCCGATTTTTGCATGCAGTAGAATTAGGGATGTACGCTTTTATGGAAGGAAACGATTAGTTTCCGTTTTGTTTTATGTGTTTTTTTATAGTCCAGAAGTTGAGTGTCACCGCGGCAGACCCTTGCAGAACAATATCGATAATTTCGACGATTTGAATTTTATACGGTCTTATCAGCTTCGGCATCATCGCCGTCATCGGCACCATTAGCACCGACGGTCCTGTCGCTGTGTGTGCCACCGGCCCGTCGTGCCCGGTGTTATGAGGGGCTGCTGCTAAACAGGCCTGCAGTGACGCGCAGATTATGAGGCGCAGTCTTTGGAAGCTGAAGTAGCTGCAGATACTCGTTTGAAGTCCGTGGTCGCGGACATGGTGAGTACATGCATCTAAAGCTAACAACCTTTTACACCAGCAGAATATCCTTTACGAAGGCCTTCGCCCTAAAGCAGGTGTCCTCAGCCTGAGGCGTTGACGGGATGTTTCATGCGGTTCGTAACCGAAAATCCGGTAATAGTGTGTCTTCGCCGAATGCTGCGGTTTCCATTTCTTGCGTACAGGAACCTATAACAAATATTTTTCCATGTCTGGTATCTTCGTGGAAGTATTTCGCACTTTTCAACGGCTTGACAGTTTTGGAATATCTCTCTTTGTCTGAATATTAATAAAATGATCTGGTTGAGCACACGCATCTTTGCCGTTGCATTCTTAAGTAGCAGTCCAGGTTTAAGGAAATGCAGCTTGTCTGCACAAGTTGTCTGCTGTAAACTGCATGGTTTATGTTTGCAGCATGTCCAGACTCATTCGGGTTTATGCTATGTGACTAAACAGCATTTTTAGTGACGCAGCATAGGGCCATGCGAGGAATGACCCGAACTTAATATAGTCCACTGTATAAAAGTTAATATGGATTAATCTGGGTTGCTGTTTCGGAGAAATATGGAAAATTTCACTGGCATTCTCACAAGTCTTGTAATGTACTGTCTGCCTCGCTCGTATGTCGCCTTGTACAAAAGCGTTTCCTAAATAAGCAAATGCAATATCTTTTTGTTCTGTAGCAATTTTAGCATATTTCTTTATTATAAAAAGCTGTGATATTTTCTACCTGAGCTACTGTATTCATCATACGTTGAGAGGCCGTTCAGTGTTGTCCCAGATTCTATATTTTTAGATTAAGAATTTGTGTAGAATCGTGCCAAACGTGATCGATACTTTGGTTGAGGCACAGACTGATTAATTTTGCAATCTGTAAGTTTTCACTGTCACATATCAGACATGCATTCGGCAGGACTCCAGAAAGTTGTGTACTAAGCAGAGCTGTTAGTGGCAAAACTGCTTAGCATAGCCTTTTTCATGCTTGGGCTTCTTTCAGAGTGCGATGCAGTCTGAGGGCTAATAATCATCCTTCATAAACTATAGGCCAAAATAAATTTCAGCCAGAGCAGAGATGCAAAATGGCTGTCATCGCACTAATAGATTCTCTTAAACCTGTCCGTTCCGCTTACATCACTTAGTTCCACTTTCACTGCTGTAGATTTTTAGAGAGGGTTTTTTTTATGTCTGCTAATTTGGATGGATGGATGGATTCATGTACCACACGGTAGAAATTCACTACAAAGCAGAATTTTGTCAGAGAATGATTCTCTGATGTAGCTGTTCTGCAGTGGTTTACAGGGTATGTCAGAAAACTGATGATCTAACAAACCTAGCGATAGGTTATAAATACTTGTTTTACTGCGTGTTTTTGATAATTGTAAGTTATGAGAGAACCTAGGACCTTGAACAACTATCTATTGGGGCAGTATTACAAAAAAGAATTTTAGGGGGGTGTTGCGTGTGTCTGGGTCAGATGTATTTTAATTTTAGCCTGTGACTTTTTTCTGAGGCTTGGTGGCATATTTGTGTGCGGCTCATATCAGCACTGTGTGTGTGTGTGTGTGTGTGTGTGTGTGTGTGTTTTTTTCACAAGCCATGTGTCTCATCGCCTTCCTCCTTGTACCCCAGGCATCAGAAGAGGCTTCTTTGCGGGCCTTGGAGAGCCTCATGACCGAATTCTTTCATTGTTGCACCACTAATGAGCGTAAACGGGAGATCGGTAAGTCGGCCTTGTGCAAATGCAGATTAATTCAGATCCACTGTAGACTGATGTACTTAATGTAGGAATGGAAATATTCTCTGAATGTCATTTTTTTCTTATTCTTTCCTTAGTTGCATGATGTATAACTGTTATGACATTGTCATTCTTTTCTTTTTTTATGTAGAAGAGCTGCTGAATAATTTTGCTCAGCAAATAGGAGCTTGGAGATACTGTCTGTATTTCCTCTCCAATACACGCAATGAGTATGTTATGATGTACAGTCTGACGGTGTTTGAGGTGAGTACCGTGGTCACACTTATTTGGCTCTCTGCCCTTCATAGTGTACAGTCCTTCCATCAGTGAGACAGTGCTTTGGATTGAGTTGTCATCAAACACTCAGGTCCATGTGCTTGGGAACAACTGTAAACCCGTTTTACATATAAGCTGTACTCTGACATATCAGAACTGTTTCGCTTCTCTTAATAAGGATTGTAATCCAATGAAATTTCTGGGCCTTGGGAAAATTCCGGAATTGTTCTTGTAGTTTAATTTTTATTATGAATTGAAGAACTCAGAAGGACATAATACTTGCATAACCTGTCAAATATTTTGCATTCTTTAAAGTGTCTCTCGTCTTTATATTGGTTGCTTGGTATGGAAATTACAGTTTAGTTTCTCTGGATCATTTTCTGTGGCTCCCACAGAACCTGGTGAATAAGATGTGGTTAGGGGTTCCCTCCTCGGACCGCATGGAGATCCGTGGCTGCCTGCCAAAGTTGCTGCTGTCAGAGCACAAGGCCCTACCCTACTTCATACGAAACAAGCTGTGCAAAGTCATCGTGGACATTGGCAGGCAGGACTGGCCCATGTTCTACCACGACTTCTTCACCAATACGCTACAGGTACCAGTGCTTTGCCACATCCGTTAATGCATGTGGGTCACTTGATTTGCGTGCTGAGCCGAGTTTCAAAGGAACGTAAAATGCTTGAGCTGTCACTTTTTCTTAAAAATCAAATTCAGATGAATTTCAAATTTCACACAATTTGTTTAAACATATTTAAATACCTGTGATACCCCCCCCCCCCCCCCAAAAAAAAAAAAATGCGACACAGAATCCATTCTTTTCAGTATTCTATGAATAGTCACATTCAATGTCATGTTTCTATGGAGCCCAGAAGAGGTCACAGTGGGAAAATATTTTTTGAAGTTAATATTAATTAAAATTTGCCCGTAAAGAAATCTGGAAAACAAGGGCTGTTGCTTGCTGTTGAAAGATATTACAGCCCGAAAGCTGAATATAAAGTTAACTTTACTGCAGTGTCATCGTTCAGTAGTGGGATCACAAAAGTATTGCGATGGAACGCGAAACTATTTAAAAAAATATTTTCCTACTCTGACCTACATAGATGGCAAACGATAAAATTACGTCAAATGGGTCTAATGCACTTACAGGCCACTTTAAAATTTGAATGGATTAATTATAGATCGAATGTGAATTATTCACATGTTCGAATGGATGTTCAAACTTCTGTTAAAAAGTGAGTCCTCGTTCACACACACTGCACTTGGAATCTGATTCACAGTAAAATCTGAAGTGATCATGAGTCAGTGTTTGGTCATCAGGAGCTCTCTCAGGTGTGCGTTGGCTGTGAGTTGGGGCAGGGGTGGCTAATGTTTCCTGTAGGCAACCATTGGAAGACACGTTCGGTTTTGTTACTGTTGAGCATTTAACCACATCTTGTGCGTTCGTTTGAAGGTTTATACTCGTTCGGTTTGTCCGCACTGCCTCTGATTCGCTAATACGCGAAAGACCTAAGGAATGGGTTTAGCCGCGCGTGTGAATCTGTGGTGAACACCGTGTGCAGCTCATCCAGGCCCCTGCCATGGCCCCCCTCGGCTTGGTCCTGCTGAAGACCACGTCGGAGGAGCTGGCGTGTCCGCGGGAGGACCTGAGCGTGGCCCGTAAGGAGGAGCTGCGGAAGCTGCTGCTGGAGCAGGTGCCCACGGTGCTCAGCCTGCTCACAGGTGACGACCGGCAACGCGACCGGACCCACTTAAGGCTGGAGCTTTTCCATAACAAGCAATGTGCACATAGATGAAAATATTTGTCTGTTCACTGCTTCCCTCCAAGCCCCGAAGCGCAAGAAATGCTCACACTGGCTGAAGCTCCTTTCTATGCTTCAGCATGTTAATCTAAATCAAATGAAATGTCATGGATGTCAATCGCATCCATGAAAGCAGATGTTGGCCTATCGGTGATCAGTGTTGACCTGTAGAAGCAGCTCTTGATCCTTAATCCCTCTCCCCTCTGGCATAGTGACAGTCACGTCACTCGAGGGAGTGTGGCCACGTATGTGTGTCTATATAAGGAAGCTAGAGGACATGTCTAAGGGACCGAAAAGTCTCAGCAGAAGGCGGTTGGAAGTTTTTGACATCAGATAATGACACTACAACACTTGAGAAGCATGTGTTAGTTCCTTCCTATAGTCGTATTTGTATATGGATGAACGATCGAGTCATTCTATTTTTCTACTAATCATCAGCTGTGTAGTTTAGTTAGCCTGCTTGTGTTGGATATTGAGCTATTTAAGCCTGACCCTGAGCCTTCATTTGCTGAGCTGCATCACTGCTCTCCTGCAGGGATTCTGCAGACGATCTGGGACAAGCACAGTGTTATTGCCGCCACGCCGCCACCCTCCCCCACGTCAGGAGACACTGGTAGGAGGAGCCAGGGGCTTTCTGGCACCACGAATGCTCAAGATGGGTTTTGCGATGCAAGTGATGGGGTAACAGGCTGTGCTGTGCTCTCTGTTGCCCCCGCAGGAGAGTTGCTGGGTAGTTTGCTCCAGGAGTCTTACTGCACCAAACAGCTGTCTCAGCCTGTCCCTCGCTTGGACCAGGACAGCCTTCAGCTCTGCTCACTGGCTCTGGAGTGCCTAGCCCACCTCTTCAGCTGGATCCCCTTGTCTGCCAGCATCACGCCATCACTGTTGGCCACCATCTTCCACTTTGCCCGTTTTGGCTGCGACCTGCGCCCCAACGCAGATCTCAAGATCAAATCTGGGCCTGCAGTCTATTCTTCCTCTTCCTCCTCCAACGGGCCGAGCGGCACGTCATCCACGCAGGTCAACGGCAGCTCGGTTCGTGACGTGGACCCAGGGGACCAGGCAAGACTGGGAGTGCTGGCCATGACCTGCGTCAATGAGCTCATATCCAAGAACTGTGTGCCACTGGACTTTGAGGAGTACCTGCTGCGAATGTTCCAGCAAACCTTCTTCTTGCTCCAGAAGTTGACGCGGGAGAACAATGCCCACACTGTACGGAGCCGCCTGGAAGAGCTTGATGAGAGGTAAGCCCCTCGCCATGGGTATATGTGTGACAGGGACCAGTTCCAGGCGCCGTGTTCCCTGAGGGACCAGTGCAGACAAGCCCTGTCCTGTTAGAGTTGTCGCAGCACCAAGGGTTTGAGGCCGATTTCAGCTAGTGCCTGCATGGGTTAAACCCCCCTCCCCCCAAGTCTTCCCCTCCAGTCCTCCTCATAATGTCCAAAGGCTGCAGCAGGTAGGTACAGCAATACACTGGCCAAGTTCAAGTGTCGGTGTCTTTCCCTACCACTGCTGTGCCTTAGGTGCTGTCAGCTGGAAAAAGCACATTTAAATTCTGCCTCCGGATGGGCCATTGTGAGGTAAGGGTATGGGGGCCGTTCTTCCTTTCAGTAACTGCTGCTTTCAGCCAATGGGACAAGAGGTTAAAGGGCAGCATGTGAGAGTTACTTGCTAACAGCACCACACTAACCAGTTCATTGCAGAGAGCTTAAGGATGAGCCCAGATGTCCAGTGGCTCTTTAACACTGAACAGAAGCATATGACCCCTGTGGACATGCTACTTTTGTATTTATGGATCTGTGTCTTTTCTCAAACTTGTGGGACAGATATGTTAGCTTTCTATCTCTGTAAATCCTGTGGGTTGTGCCTCCGTGTTCCCAGAATCCCTCCCTCTGCCGCGACGCGCCTCCGTGCTCCCAGAATCCCTCCCTCTGCCGCGACGCGCCTCCGTGTTCCCAGAATCCCTCCCTCTGCCGCGACGCGCCTCCGTGTTCCCAGAATCCCTCCCTCTGCCGCGACGCGCCTCCGTG
>JAABNX020000052.1:5400246-5412764 GCA_015163995.2 Mormyrus lacerda | reverse complement strand
CTCCCCCCCCCTCAGGGATTAGATGGCCTATTTGGGGAATACGTTGCTGTCTGGCCAACAGGATCTAGTTTGACACCTGTATCAGCAATAATTGTTGCTTATCTAGGCAACTACTCTACATAAAAGGGTTGTCCACAATCCTTTGCCTACTCAATAATGCATGTTAAATTAAAGAAATAAATGTAATGTTAGAGTAACTTGATTCATTGGGAGTTGTCATTTTGCCTGAATTGCGGATATTAAAGTGGTTTATGTGGATAATTCTTCTTTCTTTGGTGGAATCATGTTGGAGACGGCCTGCCTTCTGTCCTCTGCAGGTATAAGAATGCCTTGGTCTTGTTGCTGAGGGAGGTTCTGCATCGTGTCCAGTTTCGATACAGCCAGGCACAGCTGGAGGAGCTCGACGACGAGACGCTAGATGACGACGTGAGCCAGCCTCGCATACGTTTACTTATGACCGCTTGTTTAATCTGTTACTTGTTTTCATAAGAATGAACCATACTGCCCCCTGGCTGACTCTGTCGCTGCCCTTGCGTTTGGCTTCTGTAGCAACAGACAGAGTGGCAGCGGTACTTGCGGCAGAGTCTAGAGGTGGTTGCCAAGGTGATGGAGTTGCTGCCCTCGCATGCGTTCTCAACCCTGGTATGTCTTCCCCTTGGTCGTCTTACAGTGAATTTTGCCCGTGCATATAAGTATCGCTGAATTACTGAGTGCAAATGGTTTGAAGAAAGATCTTGCTGTGTTGTTGCCTGCTCAGTTCCCGCTGCTGCAGGAGAACCTGGATGTGTACCTGGGGCTGCGGCAGTTCATCACCACCACCGGCACGGGTGAGCGCCCTTGGTATCCTCGGAGAACCACGTCCCATCTCAGGAATAGGCTCATTCAGCACCGTAGCGGAATTCACACGCGGCTCTTCTTACATCGCTTGTCCTGATCTCCCCCTGTAGGCCGTAGGTTGAACATCACAGCAGAGAATGACTGCCGGCGCCTGCACTGTGCCCTGCGCGACCTGAGCTCCCTGCTGCAGGCGGTGGGCCGCCTGGCCGAGTACTTCATCGGAGATGTGTTTGCCAGCCGCTTCAGCGACGCCCTCACGGTGGTAGAAAGGTGAACGCGCTGGATGTGCACTTTCAGCCGCACCGACACGCTTCTTGTCTTTTAAGGATGTTTAGTTTGCACGACGGTTGCTGATTTCCTCATCCTCATCCTCTTGTATTTGTGTAATTGGAGCCTGATTTAAATTTTGTTCCCAGTAAGTGTTGAGCGTTAAAGTGCTTTAGAGATTCTCTAAATTGTGTACAACTACGGTTGGTAACCCTGACCCTGGAGTGCCGATATCCTGCAGGATTTCTGTCCTACCTGATGAGTTACTATCTGCTTGAGATCAGTTATGGTTCATCAGAGACCAAGTTTGATGGAAACCTGCTGAATACTGACCTTCCAGAATCCAGGCCTTCCTCTGATCTAAGATGTAACTTGGCAAAGCACTTCAAGAGTAACTTATGCTCTGTATTGCTGCAAGGAATTTTCTCCAAATGATATGACATTCTTCAGCTTCCCTGTGTGCTAGAAAAAAACTTCGCCCCAGAGCTTAAGAGATTTCCAGTGAGATCAGTGAAATCTTGATCTGTCTGTCTGTCGGTCTATCTTTTGCTAAACACAAATCACAGAACTCACTGCGTCTGTGAAGCTTGAGTGCTCTGGCCTGACATCTCCGCTTTCACGCTGTCTCCGGATGCAGGTTGGTGGAGGTGACCTGCTACGGTTCCCAGGTCAGCCTGTACGACGTGGAGACAGCCGTGCCGTCTGTGCTCAAGCCTGACCTCATTGACGTGTGAGAGACCCTGACCTTTTTGTCGCTTTTTTTGTTTTTCTTCTCCTGCACATTAGGCCACTTGTATACTTACTGCCCTCTGCTGGCTTTCCTGCCCTTAGGCACGCCCAGGCACTAGCTGCCTTCCAGGCGTATTGTCATTGGCTCGCCCAGTTCTACAGCGAGGTCCAGAGGCAGAATCAAAGCCGATTCGTCAGCCTCATCACCTCGGCCATGGATGCCAGTGCTCCCTTGATCAGTGCCAAGGTACCCCAAAGCCCCGAGCGGTGTACGGGAGATAATAAGAGATAATACGTGTCAGCTGAAGTGGAGTTTCCCAGCGGTCAGGCCACGCTGTATCTCACCAGGTCCCGGAGAAGCTGTTGCTGTCCGCGTGCCATCTTATGGTCTCCGTCGCCACCACTGTACGGCCCGTGTTCCTCGTGACCATTCCTGCAGTGCAAGACATCTTTGATCTGGTGACAGTCAGCCATGCTCGCAGGCTCCCCCAAGAGGTCAGACGGCGACACTGCATTCCCGTCTGCCCAGACCTGTATATAAGAATACCAGAGGTATAGTGCGCATCAGAGCCAGACGCCAAGCCCTAACCCCGTCTCCCACGGCCTCTCCTCTAGGCCCAGGTGCTCGTGTGCCGAGCCTTGTCCAACATGCTGCTTCTCCCATGGCCCAACCTGCCAGAGAGCGAGCAGCAGTGGGCCACACGCTCCACTAACCACGCCAGCCTGCTTGCCACCCTCACCCGCAATTACCGGCTGCTCCGGGGCACCACCAACCTGCAGCAGCGGCGCGTTGAAGAGAGTGAGTTCGGCCCTGAGCGTCTGCGGCGCTAAGGCCATGTAGCTGTACAGACTAACGAGCCATTCGGGCGGCTTGCCGGTGGGGGCTGAGCGTGTCTGGATCTGTGTGGCAGTGAAAGGAGACGTCCAGCAGACATTGAGGATCCTGAGGGACGTCGTGGAGAGCATCTCAGGAGAGTCCACCAAGTCGCGCCAGATATGCTACCAGTCCCTGCAGGAGTCAGTGCAGGTGTCTCTCAGCCTCTTCCCCATATTCATCCACCAGTCCGGTGAGCGACGTCACCTTTTATCTTCTGACATATTTGCAGTGTCTTGCGCTGCCGTCAGATAAAGGTCCCGGATGACTCTGCTGTTCAATAACGCCTCTCCTCCCCTCCACCGTGTCCCAGATGTGACAGACGACATGCTGAGCTTCTTCCTCACTCTGATCCAAGGCCTGCGGGTGCAGATGGGGGTGCCATTCACAGAGCAGATCATTCAGACCTTCCTGAACATGTTCACCAGGTATGATCCCAATCCTCATCCCCATCTTTCAAATTCTTATTTTTTTAAAAATTCCTTGGAGAGGAAATGGCTTAACTCTTCTATTTGTAGTCACATGCTGTGAAACAGCTGGTCACATGATGGTGGATTACAGCTTTTGATTGGCTGCTCCGTTTCAACGCAGAGAGCAGCTTGCAGCCAGTATCCTGCAGGAGGGGAGTGCAGGAGGAAGGGTGGTCGAGAAGTTCCTGAAGATCCTGCAGGTGGTGGTTCAGGAGCCCGGCCAGGCCTTTAAGCCGTTCCTGCCCAGCATCATCTGCCTGTGCTTGGAGCAGGTCTACCCGATTGTGGCTGAGGTCAGGAAGACGGCCGCGCCACACCTCATGCTCCGATAAACCAAGGGCTTTGGTGTGCACCTGTAGCCATCTTGACGATCTAATTTTAGATTAAGTAGTATGGTGTGTAACTGCGGTCTCTCTACACGCCCTTAGCGCTCTTCCCCAGATGTGAAGGCAGAGATGTTTGAGCTGCTCTACCAGGTCTTGCACCATAACTGGAGGCATTTCTTTAAGACCTCCGTGCTGGCCAGTGTGCAAAGGGGCGTCTCTGAGGAGCCCATGGAGAATGAGGCGCAGTTCATCACCGCCATGCAGGTCAGAAACGGCTTCGGCCGCTGAGCCGTACACCAGCAGCACACAGGCTCCCTATCACACTGCCAGAAATTCACCTACATACTGCACAACAAATATTTACTTGGTTTGTCCCTCAAATCAATCCAAATAGGTGAGTCTTACAGTATTTTTTTTATACTGAAATCAAGTATTCAATTGGAATTTTCCGATCACACATGGTTTTTGAGTGACACACAGTTATACTGGAAATATACGTAAAGTTTATGTCCATGATGGAAGTGACTCATCTAAAAGGTGTAAATGTAATTTTTTTTCTGCTGAACTTGGCCTCAAACATCCCTCTTAATGGTCCAGCAAAAGGCAGCCGGCAGACTGGGACTCCGCTAGCTTTGATATTTTTTCATATCAGAGAGAGAGAGCAGGAATCTCGCAAGTTGTCCAAATGTATTAGTCTGTAACCTCTGGCAAAACAGACTTACAGAACTTTGCAGTCTTCTGTAAAGTCTTAAAAATGTTCACAAATAGAAAAGTTTCTTCCTAAATAAAATTAATTTTGGTAAAAATTCAACATTACCTACACTTCCTTAAGAAATTATATACAGTAGTGGCCAAAATTGTGTTAACGCCTTGCATTTTTGGCATTGTGCTTTAAAAATTACTACACAAATATTGGTGGCAGTGTTTATAAGCAAAGTGTTACACAAATACTTTGGATGATTAAATAACTGGAGAAACGGTTAAAAATTGGAAGTGTTTCCATAATTTGGCCACTAGTGAACTATCAATATAGCCTGAAGATGTCACTCAAAAAGTATGGGTGTTTGCAAAATTGAATGCATTCATGAAATCAGCATGAAGTTAAGAAAGGACAAAATATTTGTTGACCAATTATATAGAGATGACATGCATGAATTATGTGATTTCTTCCTGATTATTAAAAAAGACGACAGTGTAAATTGGCCTTAGCTGAAGAGCTCTACCAATGCATCTGCCCACACTGCAGTAAGATGGACCAGATGCACGTTGTAGATACTTCCACAGAAATATTTCTTAAAGTGCAAATTGTGCAGTCTGTTGCCAAATTAAATATAATAGTCATAAAAATATCACTGTATACCGCAAAACACGTTTTAGTGAAAAACTACACAAGTCTCCAGTACAAAATATACACTGGAGTGCACACACAACTTTAAGTAGCAATTAACCAAATTTTAAGGCAAGGAAAACAAGTCTGAAAATGTCTGTGTGTCCTTTGGCATAAGCCTCAACCCATAAGTCTATTTATTACCAATTTCTAAATATACAGCACTGTACTGTACACTTTGCATGTGAAATTACTTTATTTACTACTGAGACCTTTTTATATAATACACAAACCATCTAAATCATGCCCCTGTATGTATGAAGTTAGTGTCCCCAGTGTATACAGTAGTGTTTTGGACTATTAAAACTGGGGACACTGTGCTTTGGACTATTAAAAATGCAAAATGAATGGCACTGAAACATTTAAACATTACTCCCCGAAACATCTGGGTGAGGCTGGTTGCCAGGATGAAGATGTACGTCATACACAAGCCAAGACTTTTTATATATTAAAGATAAAAGTGTCTGAACGCCCATATGCCTGCGAGTTTCCGCAATCTATAGGCGAGCTTCAAAAATATTCCTCTTTACTTGTTCATGGTGAACCCGCGAATGACCAGACCGTGAATGTGAAGTGTGCAGTAGAGAAGGGGGGTGCATTTGCACACAGCCAAACGTGAGCGTTCTGAAACACAGGCGTTGCCGCACAGTATAGCCATCATGTGACCCTCACTTCTATTTGTGGTGCGTCGCGCTAAGGCGGCAAGCATTTTTGTGATTTTTCAGGCTAGACCTAGTCTTCTGATGGAAAATTCACGTTGGTTTCTTACACGCCCTCCCCCAGTACTACCAGCCCAATACTGATATTGGGTATCGGATCGGTGCATTTTCTAACTTTCATTCATATTGCTGCAGACATACTGTGGAGTTTTTGAGGTTTTGGCTCTTGGTGTTTTGGAATTCGATTCACTCACCGCACCGTACTTTGTCCCCAGGCTTTTGGTCAGTCCTTCCTGCAACCTGACATTCATATATTCAAGCAGAATCTGTCTTACCTGGAGTCTCTCAACAGCAAGCACAAGCTGTACCACAAGGTAAGCTGTTATTGCTGTAATCTTGGGTGGGAAACCATAGGCAGCTGGTATGGTGTGCCAGGTGCTGCACTCCACGTGGTGCTTTTACCACTGAACACACACGTGTGCATATCTTCATTCTGTGCGCCGCTCTTTGTTCTCCCTGTAGAAACTGTTCCGAACCTCCATGTTGTTCCACTTCATCAACGTGCTGCTTCAAGTGCTGGTGCACAAGGGCCACGATCTACTGCAAGATGAGATCGTGTTGGCCGTCTACAACATGGCCTCAGTGGACTTTGACAGCTTTTACTCAGCCTTCATGCCCGAGTTCCTCAGTAGCTGCCAAGGTGTCGATGCCAACCAGCGCAGTGTTCTTGGGCGCAACTTCAAGCTGGAGCGAGTGAGACACCGTCCTTCTGCCTAAACGTGATGCCAAATATCACTGTTTGTTTTTAGGAATTTTGAGGGGATTTCTTTTAAAGATCAGGAATGCGTGTATTATTTACATTTCTGCTTGGAAACTTGAATGAATTTCCATTCTGTATTTTTAAATTAGCAACAAATAGAATTTGAATATAAAATATAAACTGGTATTAATAAATAATACGATTATAAAAAAATATCAAATTATAAAAGTAATATAACACATTCTTGGCAATAATTTTATTTGATAGCTGTGATTGTAAAAAAAAAAAAAAAAAAAATATCTTATCTTGTGTAAGGATCTTTAAGGTTGGCATTGGCTGCGTGCGTGCGTGTGCGCGTGCGTGCGTGTGTGTGTGTGCACACCACGGGACACTCTACCGCCCATAACATTCTGCACTGCTTCTCTCCATACAGGACCTGCCCTCATTTACCCAAAGCGTCCACAGGCTTGTCAATGACCTTCGTTATTACAGGCTCTGTAATGGCAGTTTGCCTCCAGGAACCGTCAAGCTATAGCAGCCTGCAGCCTTAGACTCTGTGCCATGGACACTGTCCCCGTCCTGCTGTAAACCAACACCTTCAGCATATCCTTACATCCTGCTGCACTCCGGGCCCAGTGTTTTTGCTTCTATTCCCATTCTTCCTTGAGGTGTCCATCGCGAGTTCTTACACAGCCAAACAGAAGACTGTCGTGGTTTATTATGTGGCCACAGAGCGTAAAGCTCAGTTTCAATCATGTATTTTTGTTTTTCTGCAGTCTGTCTCCAAAGGAGACACTTTCAGGCTGAAAATTAATATCATTCCATTCAGATTCATAAGAAACCATGCTTAATGAATAAAGTGCTTTGAGTATACAGATTAGTTTTGTAAACAGATGCGTCAGAGAAATTCACCAAGATCCAGTTCATTTGTTCAGTTTGTTGTTAATTTGCCTTTTGTCTTTAAGGTTTGTATTATGATTGTGATTTCGAACTTAATGGTTTATTTGAACGTGTTTCTTTTAATCGGCTATGTTTGTACAGGTCACTTTTCGTACATTAAAGATGTTTTATTAAAAATTGAATGCTTTTCGCTTTAATGTGGATTATAAGTGAGTTGTGTGCTTTTCTTCATTAGAGAGCACCAGCCGAGCTCTGCTGCTTAAAATGCCGAATCTTATCATAGTTACTTGCTGTGAGGGAAGTAAATGCTTCTTGTCAGTTTTCATCTGATTGTTTTTTTTTTTTTTTTTTTTTAAATCGTTATAGCAGTAGCCACAGAGGGAAGAGAAAAAGGAAACAATGGCCAGTGAGAGCGAAGGGACAGTGACCTTTGCCCCTCTGTACATCCCAGTGCCTCTGTACACCCTCAGTATAGCCTGACGCCCCTGGGGTCAGTAAAGTTGTAGCTAGTAGGATGTATTAGCCCGCTGCTGCGAGCAGCTGGGGTTGGGTTAAAACGAGCAAAAAAGGCTCTTCAATACGCCAGTTATCTTGTCGAAGCGGCAGGTTTTCTTTGGCTTCGGTTAAAACGAAACTGAAAATCACTAAGAAATTTTGCAGAAATTTAAGGCTGGAGCCTTGGTTTATATGGAGATAATATTTCATAAGAATAATTGGATTAACAATCACTGGAGCATAAGAAAAAGCACAAGTCCCGTACTGTTTGAACAGGGACCACACGCACATCCAAGTTGAGGCAGGGAGGGTTGTGAGCAAAGGAAAACGATTTACTCGGGGCAGATGTAGGGCCTGAGCGGAGTGCATTACATCATATGTAAGATGCTACAGAACAGACTTTCCCATAGACCCAGACCTGGTATAGCGCCTAGCCTGATAAGGCAATCCTCCCGATCTATGGGAAAGGGAGGAAGGCCAGTCAAAATGGACAGAAAGTGGCCCAGTGTGGCCCCAGGTCCTACTTCTCAGGGCCACGGCTGCAAGATAGTAGAAGACACCACTGGGAAACACAGCTTACAGCGCTGCGTCTATGGCCTGCAGGCCCACAATGGTGATACATACTCACTGTGCTAATTACTAGTTTGTATGTTAATGTAGGGGAAATTGTTTGAGGCTTGGTTAAATATATCTGAGAAAACTTGAATTTCAATTCGATACAAGTCTGCACACGCATTTACATGTATGTATGTTTTATTACCTTGTAAATAGTCTGTAGGGTTTGCAAACTACCTCATCGCTTCCGATATAGCTAATTTTATGCTTGTGATGGAATAATATATAGATTTGCCGTAAGATGTCTTGCATGAGAGTTGGCACCCCCGGATCAGTAGCAGCAGATCTGTTTTTGTTGCAGATCTGTTCATTTTACCGCTTTCATTAAATGAACAGAATAAATGACACCGATGATTTCTGTAGCTGCTCCACCCCCATGAGCTCCGTCAGTCAGTACCTCCTCCCCCTTCTTTCCCACGACGCGTTGTCTGGGTAACGAGAGATGACGCCTCCTCTTTGCGCTGAAAGTATTAGCTAACATGTCCCTGCTATTATACTTTTGAAGAAAACGAAAAGAAAAAACTGATAAGGTAACGGCGAAAATCCCGTTGTTTTCTGGAGCTTTTTATGGATTTTAGTTTTACGGAAAAGGTGTGACATTAGTTGTCAGTTTTAGAAGGGGAGCAGGCCCCGGTCGGGTTAGCTTAGCAGGACGGCTAACCCCGCTAGCAGGATGCTCGATTCGCGAAACTGATAAGTGGTGCTGTTTGTATAAAATCTTTGTACTGAAAACCACAGCCGGCTAATAAAATATCCCACAAGGACAATACGTCGTTTTCAATGACAATGCGATTTCTTCCAGTGGCTATTAATAATGATTCTGTAGCTGAACTGAGATCCCAGCAAGTGTTGTCTAAGCACTGCTTTACAGATTCGGACAGTTAGCGTCAGGGGCTAACGTGCCGCTAAAGTGGGTTACTGTCGGGCGTAATGCCCCCAGCGTCTTTCTGCAGATATCCAGCCCTGCTGTTTGTCACCGTGATCCTAAAACATCGAGCTTGACCCCTTCACCTTTATATGCACGATAGTGGCTGTATTTTGTTTCTCTTATTACTGTTTTCACTTCTCCTTTTTGGGTTTTTGCACACCGTATACGAATGATGTGTACATACATGAAATTAGTGACGTTTCGGCTCCCTGTTCTGATTAATTTGTTTAAGAATTATAATTAAACTAATTGTTTTTATTTTTAGAATAATTTGCTGATCATTCTTATGACAGAGTTCGATGCTAGGCATGGCAGTGTACTTTGACCACCGAATTGAGGCACCAGAGTCCAGCGGAGACCCATGTCAGATTGCCTGGCACCCCACACAGCCGGTATTAGCCGTATCCTCACTAAGCTCTGCCACAGGGGGGTCCGTTGATCTATACCTACAGCAGGTGAGCTGCAAGTCACTGGACCTCAGTTTCAAATGTTACCTTGGATTATGCTTAAAGAATTTAAAACAGGGGTCTCCAACTCCAGTCCTGGAGAGCTACTATCCAGTAGGTTTTCTATCATACCTGGCTTCTGATCCACACCTGTCTCAGGCATTTACCTGAAAGCAGGTGTGTCTCGTCAGAAGCCAGGTAGGATAGAAAATCCACTGGAGAATAGCTCTGCAGGACCAGGAAATCGGAGACCCCTGCTTCAAGGAAACGTGCTGTTCTGTCCACACACACTTTTGAGATTTCAGAGTGTGGCTTCGTTTCGGCTTTGCCCAGGGTGAATGCGTGCCCAGCGGTCATGTGGAACGCGCATTCCCCGCCACGCTGCTGTGCTGGCACCCCAGCAAGGCGGTACTGGCAGTGGGCTGGGAGACAGGGGAGGTCCTGCTGCATAGTCACCCCTCAGGAGAGCAAAGCAGTTTGCCGGCCACACACACAGCTAGCATCACGCTCCTGGAGTGGGCCAGCACCGGGAGTCGTCTGCTCACTGCAGATCGGGTGTGTCTTTCTTTTTCTAACCCTGTGTGTTTGTGTGGGAGTCATTGTGGCTACCTGAATCTATCTCCTACGATTTTTCGTCTGCTTTGTGTCAGTTTCTTGTGTGCCTAAATATTTTAGATGGGTGGCCTGGCCCTGTGGAAGGTCGACACCCGCGGGCGGGTCCAGGGGTCTCCCCTGGTGAAACACAGCTATGGTAGACACCTGACAGGCTGTGTTTTCCGGCCCGTCGCCCCAGAGGAGTGAGTAACCATAGTTGTGTTGGCGCACAGAAGAACAGCGGGAGTGTGGTGCGTTTCGTGATGCGGGCGTGTGCTTTGCTCACAGAGATGTGGCACAGCTGGCCCGCGCCGCAGTCAGTGGAGATGAGACTGCCCTAGACATGTTCAACTGGAGGAAGGGTGGCAAGCCCCCTGCAGCCACGCAGCAGGAACCTCTGACATTCTTTGTCAGTACTGATGATGGTTAGAGATGCTTTTACACTGTTCTTGCTTTGTCAGACACTTATTGGAGTTTTACAGAACACAAAAATTTGAGGGCAGAAAGAAAATTGATTGATTCAGAGCGATACCCAACCGGATTGTAGAGGAGGTGGGTACAAAACATCAGATTGGTTGGTTGAGCTTTGTGTAGTTGCTTGGACCCACCTCCTCTACAATCTGATTCGTTATCTCTCTGAACCAGTCATTTCTTGCTCTGACATTGGGAAGCATTGCTCAATATTGATATCCTTAGTTTATCTCCAGTGAAACTGTGTGTGATTCTGTCTTCCTCTCCTGTGTAACTGTGTGATTGTCTCTCTTGCCTGTGTTCAATGTGACTGTGCATTTTCGTTCTTCCTCTCTCTCTCTCTCTCTCCCCTCTGTGTCCGTCACAGGCTGTGTTCACTGTGGAGATGAGAAGGGCAGGGCCACCCTTTTGCTCAGCGTGGAAAGTCCCGTGCAGAAGCTGCTGTACCTCGACAGGCGGGGAGTTCTGGTTGTCATCACTGAGACTCTTCTGCTCTATCAGTACAGGGTGGGATCAGAAGGGGGTGCCCAGGAGATCGCGAAGGTGCCTTCCTGTCCGCTTTCGGAATCATTAAGAAGGCATCAAACTGTGCACTAACAAAGAAATCGTGTGTGTTAAGGTGAAGCTGACGGGGAAGAGTGGACAGAATGCAGACGTCGCCTGGGCCAATCAGGGTCTCCTCATCACAGCTACAGGGGAACCTGTGATCAGGTGAGTCACCCCGGCATGGGAGTTATGTCACGTGAGACATTTCAAATTTCAGTCTTTTGGACTTGAAGCTAACTGTGGTGTAATGGGGGTACACATGAAATGTTAAAATGAAAGCTTGATTTAAGTAAGAGTTTTTTTTTTGATCTTATAACCACAAAGAATGCCTTTTTTAGACTTTGGGACCTTGAGAGAGACGATAACTGCGTGCTGTCCCTAGACGAAAATCTGGGCTTCGAAAAGGGAGAATCATTGAACTGTGTAGCATATAGTGCTGCAAAAGGTATAGTGTTTTTAATAACATGCATGTCACCAGATTGCTATTGACATTAACAAGGTGGTTTCAGTTTAATGAGAAATGGTTCTCTAGATATAGTGGCAGCTGGAACCAGCAAGGCTCGCATTGCTATGTGGAAGAACGTGGCTTTGGCCAATCAGGATCGGAGGCCAGAGTCTGTATGCGAGTGGAAACTACAGACTCCAACAGAAGTCGAAGGAAATGTCACCCAGCTGCAGGTAGGGAATCCTTCCGTGGAGGGAGATGTTGGAGTCTGTTGACATCTTCACGTGTTCTGTGTGAGACTCACTTCTGGCCGTCCTTTCAGTGGGGCTCTAGCCTGAACCTGCTGGCGGCTCAGAGCTCAAGCGCCGTGCTCATCCTCTCTGAGCGCGTCATGTCCACACACTTCAGCCAGCAGGTGGCAGCAGTGCAGCTCTCACCCAATCAGCTGAGTGTCTCTTGCTTCAGTAGTGGGAGTCATCTCAGTCTGCGCTGCGACACACACATTAAAGGTGTCTGCGTCTCCAAGGTAACTGCTGCCACTTTCTTAGCGTTTCTTATGCTTGATCTGTTTATATTTTTAAATGATAGTTTTATACTGTAAATGTGGAGTTGAAGTGCCTGTTGTTGACAGTATGTTTGCCTTTTCTGGTGCAGGAGATGGTCGCTGTGTGGGACGGGAGGCGAGTCACTGTGTATGAGCCGTCGGGCTCCGCCCTCTGTAGCGCAGGTACGGCTCCTTGGTCGCTGCGTATGAGCCGTCGGGCTCCGC
>JAABNX020000052.1:5344987-5369708 GCA_015163995.2 Mormyrus lacerda | reverse complement strand
AGCAAGAGCTACAGACAGCAGGTACGGCGGTACCACAGCAGGGAGCTACAGACAGCAGGTACGGCGGTACCGCAGCAAGGAGCTACAGACAGCAGGTACGGCGGTACCACAACAGGGAGCTACAGACAGCAGGTACGGCGGTACCATAGCAAGGAGCTAAAGACAGCAGGTGCGGCGGTACCGCAGCAGGGAGCTACAGACAGCAGGTACGGCGGTACCACAGCAGGGAGCTACAGACAGCAGGTACGGCGGTACCACAGCAGGGAGCTACAGACAGCAGGTACGGCGGTACCGCAGCAGGGAGCTACAGACAGCAGGTACGGCGGTACCAAAGCAGGGCTCGTCTCTACGGCCTTCACCTGAAGGGTGAGCACGATGGGCTATTCGAAGGGCGGCAGGATTCGTGTGAATGCCATCCGCAATCATCCCGTAAAAAACTGTGCAATTTGGTGGAAGTTGATCACTTGTCAAGAGCCCCACAATGCCAGGATCCCGATGATGGAACTGAGAATAGAGAAGATCACGGTCAGTGCAGCTCATGGCGGGACAGCCCACGCAGAGGGGGGCGGTCCCCGTACTCACCGGAAGCATAGCATTGAAGAGGTGTGTGATGAAGGTTGCCCCCTGCTGGACAGCCTGTTCTGCTTGGGAGAGGTCTGCCACCGAATGCCCTATATGACAGTAAGGGACATTAGGGACATAAGGGACATGTTCACAGGAAAGGGACACTCACACCTGTCTGTGAAGGTGACGGGCATTACCCAGAGACACAGTCACCCCCCTCTTCACCAATTCTTGGATTACAGTCAGGCTGCCCGGAAGCTCTGGTGCCAGCGTGACGATGGACACGTTGTCCAGGCTGCCGTAGACCTCCAGTAAGTCTGTCAGGCTGCCCTGCTGAAAGCTGCGTAAGCAGTGCTCCGGGTGGGCTCCCCGCTTCTCCTTGCTGATGAACGGGCCTTCCAGGTGAACGCCTGCCCATGAAACACAATCGGGGGAGATTTAGCAGAGACACGACGGGCTGGTAACCAGAGGATGGGCGAGGAGGAGGAGGAGGAGGTGGAAAGGAACTGTATCTAAGGATGAGAATGACACTGTGGATCTCAATGGGGAACATTCAGCCTAAAGAAAGCATCAATACTGTCCTGCTATCAATGACTGCAACCACTTATGGGTATTCGGTTACCGCACATCAGCAGTGTTCTGGTCTCTATATGTCACAGGTGGAAGTTCAGGTCCATAAAGTGCAAATCAAGACCTAGATATTGTTTCTGTATTCCGCAACTGTGACTCTTTATACTCAACTGGTTCAAACAAAATCTTGGTCTTGATTTGTACCTTCTGAACTTTCCACCTCGACCACACGTCTTGATTTTCTTACCCAAAACCCCTGCCCCTTCAGCTCCTCCATCATGAACTTCCATCTCTGGGAGGACCTGAAACAACAGAAGCCAAAGACAGATTCAACTCCTGCCTTTAGGAGCGATTCAGTCCACAAGCAAGGTAGTATTTTAAACACATAACAGGAACCTTGTGGTAGATGTGAGGTGGGGAGGTCACCAGTGTGGGGCAGAAGGAAGTCACACCATGCTCCAAGAGCCGCTTGGACACCAAGGCCACGCCGCCACGGACATCGCATCCTTGTGAGAAATCAACCCCATAGCCACCTACAGGTGAAGATCATTGTAAGCATTAGTACCAGGCATTGCTGGCCCAATATCACTAAATCCATCCTGTACAAGATGCTCCCTGTCTTGTGCATTTTGGAATAGACCCCAGATCTCCTGAAACCCTGCCTTGACTGTACAATTACAGAAAATAGATGGATGGATGAAATATCTCACCATTGATCTGAACATCAATAAAACCTGGGGCAAGTATTTTGCCCTCACAGTCCACCTGGTGATCTGCATAGCCTTCCTCATCAAAGAACAGCTTTTCTGGATTTAGGATTTTCCCTTCTCGAACCCACAGGTCCTCCCTAGGGAAGACGAGAGCACAATCAGCATGGCTCAGTGTTGGTCCATCAAGGAAAACCATCATTTCCAGTTATCATCATTAATCCTTGGCTATCATCGCCTGGGTGATGCTGATCACTTTCGCCTGCACATGCACCTCTGCAGCTGGTGGTCCCTCAGGATTCTGCAGTTAACGAACTGTGTGATCGGCTCTTCAGACACAGACTTGTTAGACGGCATCTTTTCCAGGCTGATACAAATACTTCAAAATAAAGTGAAAAGCGAAATTCAATTATACTGCATTAGCTGAAGTACTCAAGGAAAGCTTCAAACCTGAGGTACCTCTATGAATAAAGGGGGGGACATATCAATTAAAATCTAACATTACACACACAGGAAAACATTAATACGGTAAACATCTGCCGTTTGCATTGTGACTGACGCTGACCTTTGAGCACAGCTCAACGATTTCTTATATCCTTTATTGTGGGACATAGTCCATGGGTGTGAGCGCATCCAAACTATCAAAACAGTTATATGTAACCAGATGGACGTGTCCTTTCCATTTCTTTTCGTTGCCAACTTTCATTCTCTGTAACATTGTTTTTACAAACAGTTCGTCTGTCAATAGTTCGCTGAAATAAAAAAGAAACCGCATGCAAATGGTACTAAGAAAGACACCCACCGGAGAACGGCGTCCCGCTGCTTTCCGCACTTGCTTTGCGACTGAACTTCTGTGTCATGTGACAGGCTTTGCCGTCAGCTGACAGGATACATTCCGGAAAACCTCCTGCGATGAAGCGCATGAACTTTTAATAAACCTCTCAAAAAACATTTACAAGTCATACAAGTACTAAAATAAAAAATAACGATTATGAGTATTTCGATTACAATAATAACAATAACTGGTATATGTAGTATAATACAGGATACACCCCGCCACCTAGCGACAACAATTGCCCTAATTCTTATCCGCAATACAAAAGAAGTAGCGGAATACCTTCTTATTACCACTAGGGAGGAAAACGACAACTCTCACGTATCTGGCCATACAGTCACGCTTTCTGACTCACGTTTACGCAAGAAATCTTACGGCAAATCTGTATTAATCCATTACAAACCTAAAATTAGCGACATCAGAAGCGTTGGGGTAGTTTGCAAACTGTACAGAATTTACAAGGTATTAAAGGTACCTTATTTATATGGTAATAAAATTATCACATACATGTAAATGAGTGTGCAGACTTGTTTCGAAAATCTCACTCCAGATAGCTGACATTATTATCATTTAATTAATTGTTTTATTGCGACTACATTTCTAAAAATTCCAGTTGTATATTACAATCAACTTGTGTATGTCATTATATATTGCATAAATATTGTATATGTCATTACATATTACATATAACTATATAGTAAATTATACCTATGGGTGGTGAAAAAGACAGGGACTCGGTTGTGGACAGCAAGATTTAATTCACTCTTGAAGGAATCAGTGCAGTTAATTTAGTTTCACACACACACAGTAACTTCCATACCCCAAACTTGTCCATACCTTACAAATTATGGCATTGAACTTTGTTGCTTATGTTTAAGTTTATTGAGAATAGACACAGGGTTTCTATGTCCTGGGTAGTTAAAGTTGACACATCTGGGACTATGCAGTCCCATGTCATGAAGGGTGAGCATTTTTCTCTGCTTAGAGTGTCAGCGATGAGTAAGACCACTGGCAACAAGATCATTACCAGCAAAGAGACAAATGCATGTCTGAGAGCCTCATGAAGTCACCAATCATTCTACTCAGCCATGATTCTCCCTTCCCCACTCTGACAGCATCGGAACACAAGGAATTATGCGTGTCACCAAATGCTACTACAATGGACACAATTGGACAATGCATCGCGAATGTTTATGCAAGTGTTTATACAGTACGTCACATGACCCAGAGTGAGGTTACTGAATTGGTACATTTGTCACAAGTCTTAACTCAGGAATGAATGGAAAGATAAACTGATACAGCTGGGAGTCTGTGGAGAAAGATAAATGCATTACTTAGATGTTTTGAATTTGATTTGGCAATACTGCAGCTACATAATGTCACAAAATGGTTTTTCTTTGATGTGGAATCTCACATGACCAACTGAATGACAGAAGTGAAATTTTGGATTCACTGTGAAACTGAATTATTCCCAAAGTCAACTTCCCAGTCTCTCAGATTTAAGTAAGAGGATATAGATTGTTCATCCATCCATTGTCTGTAATCAGTTATCCTATTTAGGGTTACACTCACACCTATGACAGTTTGGTCATTTTAATTAACCTCCAGTACCTGGAGAAAACTCCATGGTAACCTGCAAACTCCACACACACAGGGCCATGCCAAAGTCCTGAACCATGGTTCCAGTGGTGTGAGGCTAACCACGGCACCTGCAAGCCACTAGCTATAAATTGCTTTAATGATAATTCTCACTCTCTAATATGTTCAGAACTATTAAGAGTTAATACACAGTCAAATTTCTGGCTCTACCTAAGCATGTGTTTTGCCCTGTCTGTGGGCTTCTCATTTCAACTACTCAGCTTCTATCTATCTATCTATCTATCTATCTATCTATCTATCTATCTATCTATCTATCTATCTATCTATCTATCTCTTTCTCTCTCTCTCTCTCTCTCTCTCATATATACATATTACTCGGGTGTCAAAAAATTCCAGGGCTGCAAAAGTTCCTATGACTCAAACCCTAACAGTGTTCCTCACAGGTGTGGTTTCCATGGATGCATCTGTATGTGTCACACAGGATACTGAAAAGGCCTGGAGTCTGACGCTGCATTGCTCACCATTTCCACGCCATTACCTGAACAGGCATCAGATCTCTGTAGCAACATGGCAGAGGGGTGGAAGGTAATGAAGAATTTATCTAATCAGAAAGTGGAATTGATATTTCAACCATGCAATGCTGAAGTCTTCCGTTCAGTAACATCCTCTCCATAGTACTAAACTGAGTGGAACTGGAATTCTGGGTAGCGAGGGCAAGGAAGCCAGGGGGGAGACATGAACCCCTCAGTATTTAATTTGGCTTCATTCACCCCCCTAATAAAAAGACCTTTGCTTTTAAAAAAAATGAGTTACCCCCATATCAAACTCTTTCTGTGTCCTTAATAAAATCAATACGCATTTGCATTAATATTTATTCATTTGATGAAGAACGAGCAATAGAGATGCAGCTGAAATCATTTAAAGACCAATGATATGACACAAGCTAGAGCTTATGCATAAAGTACAATTTAGAAAACCTGTTCTATGAGGCTGACACTCTGATTTTGAGGTCTAATCTAATAAGAGCCATGAATAGATGGCTGACCACTCTCACAGATGCTGTTGTTCAGTCATACTTCGATCCAAGTTTTGTTTAAGGTCCTCACCCAGTGACCTTTCCTGCACTTTTACAGGGCTCCCATCTGTGATGAAGGATATTTTATTCAGCCATCTCCTTGCTGCAAGGGAGCAGATGAAGAACAGCTGAAATAAGTGAAAAAATTGAGTGAAGAGAAGTTGAAAAGACTGCAATTATTATTTAATGATTAATGTTTGTTAATAGGTTATGACCTGGCTCCTACACTTGTGCCTTCTGTTTACAGTGTGGGACTAGGCAACCATGCATTTCACACACTGTACTGGGTATAACTGCGTATGTGACAAATAAAACTTTGTAACCTGAGTAAGTAAATGAAGATGAGTTACTACAGGAGAGTGTTGATTTATGACTGGTCTGGACTATGATCTTCGACAGAGAGTAGCTCCATTTGTGTCAGTCATAGACCGATGCTCATAAGCACAAGTAAATATACTCAATACAAGCCAAAGCTCTGTCCAGGGCACCATGCGGATGACAGAGATGATCATAATATTTTTATTTGTCATTTAGCTTGTGTATATCAAATCTTGCTCTCCTACTTGAGAAAAACGTTTGGGGTTAGAGCACAGGGTCAGCTATTAATCTGGCACCCCAAGGGTTAAAGCCTTGCTCAGGGACCTGACACAGACAAGGGTATTTCGCTAGCCATAGGACTCAAACAGGCAACCATCCGAATACGCCCACAAAGACCCAATCTGCAAAACCATACACCACCACAGAAAAAATGTTCTCTTGGCGCACAGAGCCATATTGATAACGCTAATTAAAACACAAATAAAATGCATGTTTCTGCAATGTATAGGGGAAAAATTATATGGGCTATCATGCATCTGATAAGTGTACATTTAAGATGTGTAAGTTAACGGCGCAGCATTCGCTTAAAACCACCATATCTATTAATGGACACGACATCACAACGTGAATTTTGTACGTATTGTTTTTTATTGCCAAAATCCTAAAAGGAGACCCCACTTTAACGGCATGCGGCGGGATGAACCATCCATCCCTGTAATTCAGGGGTTGTAAAATATTTAAAAAAATAAGAAAATAATATTCTTCTCTAAAAATATTTATTTATTAGTATATGTTCAAAAACATTAAACTAATAATATTAAATGTATAAAATCTTAAATATAGAATTTATTTATTACCCCTACCGAAGATGCGTGGGTCGATCCGAGTAGGCGTCAGGTGACTTTTGACGACCCGCCATTTTCCTCCGGTCTACCGGTACTTGCCAGAAGACGGGAGGGGAGATTCGTTCTTACTGTTATATTAAAGAATATCAGTACCCCGTGAAAGACATTGCCTCCGCGTTAAGAGTACTGAAATACAATCTGAACGTGGCCGTTTTTTGAAGGCTGTTTGTTTTTTATACCCAACGAGAGAGAATGTCCTCCACGAGCCCCGAGTACTCGCCGTTCTTCGGGGTGATGGGCGCCTCCGCAGCCATGGTGTTCAGCGGTAACCGAGCGCCGGATCCGCCTCGCTTCCCCGGGGAAAATGGCCTTTAAACGGCCTTCGCCGCATGATAGCAGACTGTGCGGGACCGTTGTGTGACGTTAGGGTGATGTCGTTTGGGAGATGGGGTGTCCGTGCTGTCGGTAACCGGGTCTCTGTTACGCTTAGGCTTTAATCTCTGTGTGATTAGAGGTTTTGTGTTAGATTGTCGGCCGGCTGCCTGCATCGTTCTCTTCGCTGTGCATTTGTATTTTTTACCTGCAATTTATATTTATACATAAGTCTTATTCTCCCTTGTGATAAATATTCCATATTCATTCATTGGCTGCTTTTCCCTGGCTCTTGACTGTGGTTAGCTGGTTAGGTAATATAACTACCCACAGAGAGCGTCCTCTGCCAACCTAGGCGACTAGCTGCCTGGATATCAGGTGTCCAATTTTCGTCTGTCGGAGTAACGTTACGGACTGGGATGCTCGTTTTTTTGTTTAATGTGAAATAATTAACAAAACTGTATGTGACGATGCTCATTGTTAACCAGGTTAAATTGGGTCGATGTGGTTTGTCGCAGCTTAAGTGTGACTGACTTACCGGCTTGCCAAAGGAAAAATGTATATCTATTTTATATTGCCGTTTTATTTATGCACACTATTTAAAATACGAGAGGCCTCAAGATCACAGGAATCTTAAATTCACTTAGTAAAAATGTCCCCCGGTATATTTTAAATGACTTTATTATAAAGTGCCATCAAGTACATGTTTCCTTCCGGCAACATTCTTTGCTGTCTATGAAAGTCAGACGGTTTTTTCTTTGCTGTCCATTGTTAGATGATGTGCTCACCCTATTCATTTACATTCTCTAATGCACAAGATGCTTGTTTTTAAGTAATCCATTTCCGTTTCAACACCTACAGCTTTTGGTTCCTGCTTTAATTGTATGTTCCAGTAGCAATTCTTTGCAGTTTCACAATCTCTCGGCCAATGTGAACATGAATATAGCCATAGTTGCTGGCAATGCGTTAAAAATCAACATAATTATGTCGGAGGAAGTTAATTATGTTGGCGGAAGTTAATTGACTTCCTCTGTAGCATGTTGAATGAATGCCCCATTGACTTTCATTATCAAGTTATTTTTTTGGTGCCTGCCTATAAAGTTTTCTTAGTAAATGTGTAGAAGTGCTTTCCCATTGTCTCTTTCCTCACACATTTGAAATAGTCTTGGCCATTAGCAGTGTGATCGCACTCTGCAGGCACAGTTTGATATCACTGCTGCCCAGTATAGCTGGTAGATCTTCTGTCATCTCTTCTAAGACCCATTTGCAATGGATGACTGACAAGAGATAAAAAAAGAAAAGAAACTTCAGCATAATTCTTGGTTCCCCTGATGCATGCAAACCTGCTTGACCTGAGAGGACACCATACCGTGAGGGTGGAATTTTGTATGCTATATATGATGTCGTACTTTCTATATATTGTGTGATGTTTAGTACTTGTGGCTGGAGTCGGCTTCTTTTTTGGGCAGTTTCCTTTAGTGATTCGGGGCTGCAGGGAAATGATGATTTTTGGAGTCTGAAATGAAATTCCGCCTCTGTGATAATTGTAAGGAAGATGATACACATCCCTTTCTGCAGGCGACATACCGGTTGTTGGAATTTCATTGGCTTTTATTGACCGTTTGGTTGACACTGTTTTTCTTGGAACTGTCCGTTAAACCATCACGTGGTCAGAGTATCCTCTCATTTGTTGTCAGTGGTTGGTGCTCAATGGAGTGTCCTAGTCTTTGCTGTGTCCTTCTGTTTGCAGAGAAGGATGAGTTAATTCTCCAGGCCAGTGATGTGGGTGATGCAGTGCTACCACAAATACTGCCCCCAGTGGCTTTTTGTCTTTGGTGGTTTTCCCAAAGGAAGAGTGAGAACTGAAACTGCTATTGACACATGCATTTGTGAAATACTCGCATGACCGCTTTAGCAGAATGCTTGTGGTTTGATGACCATGCTCCTTTAGATGGGTGGCTGAATCACTGTCCGTATTCCGGATTGTGGTAGCACGCGTGTCCGTTTTCTTGGCAGAACATGTATGTCGTATGTAAGGGAATTTTGGTGAGGTAACGCTGTGGTTCTAACAGCTGCTTGACAAATTAATCAAAATTCATCTGTCCTTAAGCAGAAGAGCACTGAGTATACCTCGAGTTTATGTTCACTTTTTCTTTAGCTGTTAGAAGCAATTACTTTTTTTTAATAGCTAGTTATTACAACAGTACTCTGACTGGAGCTGGGAGATAAGCAGGCTGTGTGGACTGACTTCTGCATGGTCCTTAGCAGACCAGTTCATTGGACGTGCTGTAACTGACTCCTCAGGTGCTGTTTGTATGCTGATTTCTGTACACAGCCTTTTGCTCATCACTTCCTCTTCCGTCCTCAGCTCTAGGTGCAGCTTACGGCACCGCCAAGAGCGGCACTGGCATCGCTGCCATGTCAGTGATGAGGCCAGAGCTGATCATGAAGTCCATCATCCCCGTGGTCATGGCAGGCATCATTGCCATCTACGGTCTGGTGGTCGCAGTGCTGATCGCCAACAGCCTGTCTGAGAACGTCACCCTTTTCAAGTAGGTCTCCTCTTTGCCAGAGACCGTCAGTAACACCTTGAGTTGCCCTGATTGTGCCCGTTGAGATGACGGTGCATATAAACCTACAGAGATTATAGGTGAGACTTATCCCTACGTTTCCCTTTACTCGCATTACCCCCCCCAGGAGTTTCCTGCACCTGGGAGCAGGATTGAGTGTGGGACTGAGCGGCCTGGCCGCCGGATTCGCCATCGGCATCGTGGGAGACGCCGGCGTCCGCGGCACTGCTCAGCAGCCACGCCTCTTCGTCGGCATGATCCTCATCCTGATCTTTGCTGAAGTTCTGGGGCTCTACGGTCTCATCGTCGCCCTCATTCTGTCCACGAAATAGACCACCGTTACGCTGGTCGCCGGGAGGGCAGCAAAAGGAAAAATACATCGATCTCATTTCCAGGTTGTTGTACAGTCCTCTGGTTGGTAGTGATCCTCTTGTACATGCACCACATATATTAGTGACTTGTCATTTTTGTGTGTGTTTGTTGTGTGTGTGTGTGTGTGTGTGCGGCCATTGTTATTGGTGTCCTCTGGTCTTAAAGAGCAGACTCGGGAACAGTCATTTGGCTTTTATTTTTGGGACATTGGCAAAGT
Source organism: Mormyrus lacerda (assembly GCA_015163995.2). NCBI lineage: Eukaryota > Metazoa > Chordata > Actinopteri > Osteoglossiformes > Mormyridae > Mormyrus > Mormyrus lacerda. The sequence goes on along the minus strand of JAABNX020000052.1, from coordinate 5,359,664 downwards.
ATCTGTACAAGTACGTGGATGAGCTGTGTTTTTGTTTTTCTCCCCTTCTAATGATTTTAATTTAAAATGTTTATACATCTCTAAATGGAGCAGTTGGTACTGAATTCCCCATATTATAATTATGTTCATTATAATTTATATATAGGATTAAGAATATATAGAGGTTATTGCACTGTGGGTAGTGCTTGGATTTCTTCTGGATGTAATTATTGGTGAAATGGCGATTGCATTAAGTGTCAGACTTCAGAGTGGAACTTTGGTGTGTGTGAGGTTGTGTCAATTACGATTTGAACATTCTTGTTATACTTGTAAACATGTTTTCCTGTAGTACAGCTATTGGTTGTGTTAAAGTTGTATACCCAGTGTTGGGTTTAACGGGACTAATTTCCAAATAAATTTACTGTACTTATTCACACAGTTATGGTGATACTTCCAAATGTATTGTCAAAACACATGTTATATAAAGTTCCACTTTGTTCCAATTCGCAAATCTCCGTGTGTGTGTATCCGCTCCCTGCACTACAAATAAACTCAATCCTGGCTGATGAGCTACACACACAATATTGGGCCCTGCGATGGCATAGTGACACTTCCCCTTTGGATTATTATTGCAAGTGTTCATCCAGCCTCATCCATAAGAATGAATTCATGATGGGCTTCTACAGCATCTAGTTTCAAGATTGAAAGAAAAAACAAAAAAACCCTACAGTAACAAGAACAGAGCTAGAGCAGTCAATCTGGTGCTGCACTGCATACTGGATTACAGTCATATGACTATGCAGTGCTGATGGAGTGCAGTGAATTGATCCACGTACAGCATGTACAGATTAGGATTAAGATTTGCTGATTCCGCGGGGGGGGGGATTCTTCTGCAAACGGCACAGATCAACATAGATAGAGTGCATGGCCGCTTCATATTGATGTGGTTGGGGTGTTGATGAGCCGGTTTTGACAAGCTCATCAGGTTAGAATAGAAAGCTTTGTCATTGCACTGCAGTAGAACAGCCTTTTCTTGATTGGTAATAATGAATAAGGGAAAAAAGGGACTAACAAGTATAAAATACAAATTTGAGTCCATGCAGACACTGATATACATATAAGATTCACTCATTCATCCTGTGTACATTCTCCTAAATGCTAACATGCGTACAGACATACAGAGAACCTGTCAGCGGCTGGTTTATTCACGTCAAAGTGAGGCAAGAGCTCCTCCTCCACTGGGGACCCACTGCGGTCTTGTGCTTTGGAAGGTGCTGGAAGCTTTGCCATGTTCAACGGCGATTTCTGCAGGCGAGCCTCCGCCTTCTGCCTATAAGCCATAGGTGGCAATTTCAGGTCCAGAAAGTAAAAATCCAGACCAAGATTTTGTTTCAGTCAACCAGCTGCATACTCTGTAGCTGTAACTCTTTACGCTCAACTGGTTGGTTGAAAGTAAATCACGGTCTGGATTTTTAATTTCTGGACCTGAAATTGCCACCTCTGCCTATAGGCTGCCTTGGCATCTGTGGCAACTCTTCAGTTTAGACCTGGCAGTGCTGTACAACTGCTTGTTCCCAAGACCTACAGGCCTCATTATCTTGCCGAAGAATCTGGTCTTGGTCTGGTCATGGTCCATGATTTGTTGTTTGGGAAGGTCTGGATATACTGACACTGTCAACACAGCTCAATATGTAAAACAACACAGTGGAGAGATAATATTTTATATACTGCTGGGCAAATAAGTCCCAACAAGTGCATTCAAATGCTGAGGTTTGTAAATATGTAACTGTCTGCCAAAATATGATATTGGATCTGTCTCAGCAAATTATTTTGTTTGGCACCACAGTGTTTACACCTACTGTCCCCTGTTTGGATGTGAACATGGGCTGGTAATGCAGTATTTGGTAAAAAACCTAAGTGGTTAACAAGCGGTTAAGGACAATATATTTTTTCCAGCTTTCAGTGACACTTTACAATAATATTAACTAGCCATAAATGAATATCATAGGCTTAGAGATATGTCGTTTTAAACCATAAATCAAGTACAACAGCATAAAGTGGAGCAGTGGTTCTCCGTTTTTTCCAGTGCTTTCTTTGAGGAACTGGCTTGAAAAAGGCTTAGTATCAACTTTCAGAGGTTTTTAGAGGTTTTCTCATGGTTCACATTTTCCATCACCAACGTCATAAAAGGAGATATTTGCACTACCACTAGAAGGAGCTCATGTAGCACCAGTGGTTTGAGAACCGCGGGTGTAGAGAATATGTTATTCACCTGTTCTAATTTATGGATTAAATTATTATCTGGATGAAGCAACTGTGAAGTGGGCAGTGGTGGCTTGATGGTTAGGGAAGCGCTCTTGTAATCGAAAGATTGTAGGATCGAATCCCCCACCAGCCACTCACCTCTGAGGTACCCCAATCACTGCTCCCCTGGCGCTGAATTAGCTGCCCCCTGCTATGTCAGGAAAGTCATATGGGTTAAATGCAGAGGACACATTTCGTTGGTGTGTTGACAATGACCATTAATCACCAAATTAAGCGGCTCAGCCCTTCTCATGCTTTTCTGTCGCCAGCTTATTGGTCAAGCTCCGATTTGTAAGTGAGCAGTTCTGCTGTAGGAATTTCACGGTTGCAAACTTTCACACATGTGGCATGACATTCACGTTTTCACACTCTCACGCTCACGCCAATAAATCTTACAGCAAATCTGTATTATTCATTAATAAACCTAAAATTAACTACAACAATAGCTTTGGGATAGTTTGCAAACCTTACGGGCTATTTTGAAGATAATAAAACTGTTACATACATGTTCTTATGTTCTTAAATGCATGTGCAGATTTGTCTCGAAATGAAAATCTCACTCCAGCCGGCTGAACATAGTGAGAAGGGAGTATTATCAGTTTTGTGTTAAATGTTAAAAATTGTGTGTTTTGAAAAGTGTGCTTTATAAATGCAAACCGAGTCAAATTGACAAACTGTGCTTGTGTGTTTGTAAAGTCATCTTACGGATTTGTTACCTGCTACCGTACATAGGACAAGCAGGTATAAATAAACGACAGGTTTATTGTTGGAAACTACCGGAACTCAAATACACGGTCACGTTTCTACACGGAGGGGGTTTTGGAATCTGCAGTGGTACCGGAAGTAGCGTTTCACTGGAGGTCACATTAAAGCAGGTTAGTCTTATTTTTGTTATTTGTATTTATTTTATTACCTATAGTCATATAGTCAAATGCGATAATTTTGTAATGGCTTATGTTCTTAAGGATCAGGGAAAATTGGTTACTATCGATTTTCAAGTTTTAGAGATTTTCTCACGAATCACATTCTCCACACATGTTCAGTATATATTCTTCGACATGATTGTTGCTTATCCCCGAATGAGTTATTCGCTTATTTTAACTTACTATTCATGCGACACTTTCCCTGGAAAGCTGCACACTAGTACTCATGTCCTTACATATGCACGATTTATTAGGTACTGCAAGCTTGTATCGGGTCGGAGAATCGGTCTGTCTGTGGATTATGTATGACAACTACGGTTCACGTACATGAAACAGACTAGAATCCTACGTTGTTTTTCCGTGAAGATGCCAGTTCTCTGATTTGTACAGGACATGTACAAGAAGTAGTTAATATAAACATTTTATGAAACAACTTTTTCAGCTATAAAATAAGTTTTACAATCAGCAGCAGGATGACCTTATTAAGTCCTTGATGTTGAGGTATTGTTAGATGTTTACATTTTATTTACCACTTGTGTATATATATAGAGGTTATAAATCCAAAACGATATTCGCGTTCTTAGTTAAACTTGATGAAGATTCTTTAACATCAATAGGAAAATTAATCCAATAGGAAGGATGTGAAATGAGATGCCAATCTGATCGCTTGCTCATAGTCTCGGCACTGGCTAAACAATGGGTTTGTCAACAATTTTTTTTTGTCTAAAATGTCAATTATTTTAGCTGAACTGTAGTAGCCAAAATAGATACAGGCAGCGTCTGATGTAGAACACCAGCTACGTTTCAATTGGACAGCAAAACCAAACTGATTGAGATGTGAATCTTTGCAGGACACAGTAGTGGGTGTGTCTAAAGGTGGGCATGTGGCTCTTTTCCACTGCCACTACAAATCAAGCCATACCCGACCCACACCGTGAGCTGACAGTTTTCCATTGCAAAGTATGTGAGTCGACCTGTACCCATGCTGACATGGCCCTGCTTACTAGCGGGGCTGAAAGTGTGACCAAACCCAGCTAGTTGCATCACCACCACCTGATTAGTAGAAATGCACAGAGATGCCAGTGTCTGTGTTGATATACATGGATTATGTTAAAGGAAAAAATGGCAAATTCTATATATTATTCATTATTAGTAGTATTGCACTGATAACTCGGAATTTGAAAATTTCTAAATGCACTACAGAACAGCTGAACAAATTTACACAAGCTAATGCTAATTCCGCTAATGCTTGATGCTGTTAACATAACATAGCGATTCTCATAGCTGTGCTCTCCGAATTTAGCACTAGTGAATCATGACGTGCACCATGTGAACAGAAGTTCTGTTTTACGTCACTGTCGCGCTCCAAACGCAGCAATGTCTTTACTCGCTTCGTAATTCTTTCGCTTTCTTAAGACCCTGCAGGTGCCAGAGGATGGTCAGGAAGAAGACTGTACGCCCCATTGCGGAGCTAGCTCGCAAAGTCCGAGAGTTCCGCGCTCTGAAAGAGCGACCCCGCGACTCGCAGAAGTATGCCCTGGACTATGACACCATGACACGGCCGTACTCGGGCAAGAAGCTGCCCGTCTTAGCCTGGCAGGACGTGAGGCGCGAGAGTCGCCTGTTCTCTTTGCTGAGCGGCTTGCGGCTCTTTGGGGTTGGCCGTCTCTTCACCCGCAAGTCCTGGCTGTTGGAGCATGACGAGCCTTGCTATTGGAGGATCACCAAGGTCAAGGCGGACTACACTGCCCAGGTACGTATGTGTGGAGCTATTTTTACTCCCTTCACTCATCAGAATTTCAGGCTGTATTTTTTTTGTGTAAAAATATCTTTGTTTCACATCTCTCATTAAGAATATGGACCATGGGAAAGCCTGGGGCATCCTGACCTTCAAAGGTGAGACTAATCTGACTTTAATACAAATTTATTTATTATTTGTATTTTTTAGTTTTATGTTTATGTCCAATAGGATTTAAACATCCACCCATCAACTGTTCCAATTGTCCCGCTTGGGGTTGCTATAGGATGCAAACGTGGCCACTGCAGTCTTCCCATGGTTTACCCCTGGATTTATGTACATTATGCATTTGCCTGCATAGAACCGGTTATTTTTATCATGTATCATAATGATCTGAATCATTTTAATGCTGCTTTCCAGTAGCCCTTAATTTTTTTATCAATGAGTATTAGTAAGTATTCATATTTACTTTAGGTAGGTTGAACTGGTTGGTTTTATTCTCATATACATTGTAAGATTTTTCCAAAAGGCTACTTAAAAGTTGCCTGAAGATTAAGTCTCTCTTTCTTGCCTTGATTTTCCAGGGAAGGAGGAGAAGGTGGTGAAGGAGGTGGACAAAGTGATGTACCATGACTGGCGCTTGGTGCCAAAACACCAGGAGGAGGAGTTCACACGCTTTGTTCCAGTAGCTGATTCGGCACCACGTTTTGTGCCATATCCCCCTCTGCTTCGCGCCATGATCCTGGCAGAAAGACGCAAAGAGCATCAGCCGCTAGACAAGGAGCCCGCTATTGACTTGCAGAAAGCTGTCCCACTTAAGAAGGACTTTTTTCTGAGACTGCAGGAGGAGCAGCAGAGCATGGGGACCTCAGTGTGAGGCAGAGCACAGAGCTGTGTGTTTGCATTCGTTCCTACTGGAGGAGAGAACGGGCCAGCAGTGAAACTGTACATGTGTTCTGCAATATTCTGCGTCAGGAATGGAAATAACTTTTGTTTATCATCTGATTCAGAGAATCATTTGTCAGAAAATGTGTGTGTTAAACATTTCAGTTTGATAAGTATTGGCCATGTGTTTCTGATTTGTCATAAACAAGTGTTTAAGTGTTTCAGGTCTGTGATTTAATGGTTATGTCTGTGATTAAAACGTGCCTCATTCAAATGTGCTGGGAGGTTTTTTTTTTTATTATTAGCCTCTCTATCAAGGGTGGAGACCTCTTATAGGAAGGAATGGGGTTTCAAATGTCACAGTTTTGTATTAATAGAATTTTTTACTGTGTACTTCATTGCTGGTATGTGTACGTCAGACTCGCGGGGGCACGCACCGCACGAGGCGCATGCGCGAGCAGAAACCCTCCACCCTAGCACTGTTGCCGTGGGTGACACGCTCCGTCTGACGCCATCATGATTTGTTTCGTACTGACCGTATTTGCTAACATTTTCCAGACCGGTAAGTGCAATATATTTCACCTGCATTTTATCCTAAGTTTAGTGCCGCTGTCCTGCGGCTTGTTAAGGCGCTAGCGAAGCAGTTAGGGGATTCTTATAACGCCAACAGAACATGCATGCGGGATGCATGGATCTGCGCTTTCAGTGAAATCCGCTTTGCCAGAAGCCGCGGCTGCTGGCTGATCGGCAGGCCCATCATTCACGCCGTCATTTTATAAAATGAGCATTACTGCCAGGCTATTTTAAGCTGCAGCTGTTCCTGTTGGTTTAGTATAAACCTGCGATGTGCTCCAAACGGTCTGTGTCCGAGCAGCGGGGACATCCAGAGCCGTCTGCAAAGCGCGGCCGAGCCGCCCGAGCCGGTGAGCCGAGCTGGCAGCCGCGTGGAGAGTTATTATACTTACTGGAAACTGTGACTGCGACATAAATTATATGGTTCATAAAGAATGTTTCCATTATTAGAGAGTGTAAAACTGTAGGACGCAGTAGGATGGAGTGACAGCGGCGGCTCGCGTCATTCTTACAGTAACTGGACTGCAAAATGCAGCACTGCATCTGTGCAAAAATAAAATGTCGCTTTTCCTTTGGCTTATTGGCGTAGCACCAGAAAGTTTTTAATGCGGTTAATACTCTTGCTTGCTGGATCTAACAGCTTCCTAAAGCCGACGTGACAAAATTATCAGGCTGCTTTTGCTTTGGGGAACACTGAACACCATTTTACTTGCAAAACGTAAACGGTCTGTTTTATGTGTGCATGCAGCCGCTTGGTCTACTCCGGCCACGTGTTGTAAGGGTGTGTCTGTTTGTGGCAGCCTGGACCGGGGTCTATGAGCGAACCTTCATCGCTGTGAAGCCCGATGGCGTACACAGACGCTTGGTGGGTGAGATCATTAGGCGGTTTGAGAAGAAGGGCTTCCACTTGGTTGGGATGAAGTTAGTGCAGGTGAGTTAATGAACAAAAACTTATCGTCTATAATCAAATACCTAATTGCTACTTCATTTTGAGTACTGCTGCTGTTCCAGATTTGTTGCAGCTTTTATTTTGACAGCCCTCAGAGCCCCTTCTGACGGAGCATTATTGGGACCTGAGGCAGAGACCCTTCTTCGGTGGACTGATAGAGTACATGCGCTCTGGACCTGTGGTTGCCATGGTGAGGCATGCTCTTTTTAATGGCATTCATTTGAAAAGGATATAAAAACCATGTAGATCCATCCAGACTCAGAAACAGCCTCTACCCCAGTTGGGCTGACAAATATGGCAAAATATTTTATCATGAAGATTTTTTTCATGTTGGTCGATTTCAGTGCTTATCATGTTATTATTCAGGTAATTTTTTCTTTACTCTGAGGCTCGGTTTATGCTCAGAATTCCCTTAGAATTGCCCTTAAACAGATTCAGAACATGAAAAATGAAACGGACTGCAGACAAATCTAATTATAATGAATAAATCATACAAAAACGTGTCATGAGCCGTGACACTAGAGAGCTCATGACAGTATGATTTATTAAGTGTTTTCATTCACTGCCTCAGTGCTCATTCCAGGGAACAGGGTTGACATTTATGGCACAGTTGGGATTAAATAAAGCGACCGCACTGCCAGCATATAGTGGCTTATTTACAGTGCCCTCCATAATGTTTGGGACAAAAACACATTTCCCTTGATTTATCACTCTTCTCCACAGTTTGAAATTTCAACTCAAACACGTCAGATGTGATTAAAGTACACATTCCAGAGTTTAATATAAAATCATTTCTATAGTGTTTAGGTCAGGTCATGTGATGTGACACTCTATCATTCTTCCTTGTAGGTGACTTAAGATGTTCAAACTTTTGACTGGTACTGGGACAGAATGTAACCTGTTATGTGATATAGTGCAAAGTCTGTCAAGCAACTGTTGTTGCTGCTGGTGGTGGGAACACTAGAGCCGGACATTTCAGGTCCAGAAAGTAAAAATCCAAACCAGGATTTTGTTTCAACAAACTAGTTGTGTACTCTGTGACTGTGACTCTTTATGTTCAATTGGTTGGTTGAAACAAAATCCTGGTTTGGATTTTTACTTTCTGGACCTGAAATGTCCACCTCTGGGGAACACTAGCAACTTACCAAAGGGACTGCGTCTGATGAAGAACCATTTTAATGCTTGAATACCTTGGCTTGAAGAACAAAATATTTTTAATTAATATTAAGCTTGTTTGTTGTGCAATAGAATGCTTGAGAAATATCTCTTTGAATACTTATACACTGAGTATTTTAGCTCAGTTTATAGAACTATCTTAAAATATTTTGTTTTAGAAAGGAAACGGTGTTAAGTTGTTGGTTGTTGTGTCGTGATGGTGGCAGCTAGTGAATTTCGCTGTACTTGTGTAGTCCACTTGCAAAGGGAAAAATAAAAATCATTGACTTTGAGCTGGCTGTGAAGCTTGAATTAGGACATATCTCGGTGGAAGGCTATTTTTGTGACTCAGCAGGAGTCCGTGATCGGAAGGTCGCAGGTTCGAATCCCGTGGAGGCAGACTGATGTGCTGCTGGGTTCGTAAGCCCAGTTGCTTCAGACATGAAAAAAATAAATTAAGTATTTTTCTGATTTATACATTGTGTGACGAACGTCGTGCGTGCACAGGTGTGGCAGGGCCTGGACGTCGTGAAGACGGCCCGTAGGATGCTGGGAGAGACCGACCCTGCCGACTCCCTCCCAGGGACCATCAGAGGGGACTTCTGCGTGGAGGTGGGCAGGTATGTGCTGAATGGCCTGGGGAGGTCAGCGCTACAGCCATTCTGCGCTATCAGTGACTGACAAGTCTGACCAGCTCGCCATTACATATTAGCCTTACTGGGAGTTAAACGAAAGCGACTGGGAGGAGTTGGAGACTCGCCTACCATGGCTTGGAACCCTTCTTATCAAGGAGACAAGGAAGTTATAGGGAGAGATGGCGGTCGGTTAGGGTTGCGCTTTGGAATGTGGGTCGAGGGATGGGATACCTGGGACAGAGAGGAAGAGTGGGAATTAACAGCAGGGCTTTAATGGATCCTTTACAGGAACGTCATCCATGGCAGTGACTCTGTGAAGATGGCACAGAGGGAGATATCACTCTGGTTCAACCCCGACGAGCTGATCTGCTGGGAAAACAGCAGCCAGCCCTGGAGATACCAGTGAAGAGCACAGCAGCTAACTGCTGTTAAACACGCTGCGAGCTCCTGTGTCCATTGTTACATACTGGCAGGACTCGTTCTGGTATCTATGGCTTTCTGACTGTTTACCGCTGTTCAGCTGGGTGGTCACAGTGCCTGTTACCAAGCGTATCCTTGCTATTGTAATCTGTGGTCACCTGTGGTACATTTGTATTGAAGCGGATACTCTGAATGGATGCTCAGGGGCACAGAATCACTTATTTGCCACTTCATATTAATATCGCATCGGTAAAATTTTTTGTTAAATGTAGTGTCAGCTGTTAAGACTGAAATTGATGTCTTTTACAGACCTGTAGTAGTTTGATATTTTGGAAGATGAGTCCCCTTATTGTCCAGTTTGGCTTTTTGGTTTATTTTAGCTGAGGTGCGCTGCTTCAAGTGTGTAATGCATCAAAATGTAAAGAATTACTTTTCAATTAAGATATAACTACTTAGTGGGCGGCATGGTGGTGCAGTGGTTAGCACTGTTACCTCACAGCAAGAAGGTCCTGGGTTTGGTACCCGGGGTCACCCAGTGTGTCTTTCTGTGTGGAGTTCACATGTTCTCCCCGTGCATGTGTGGGTTTCCTCCCACAGTCCAAAGACATGCAGATTAGGTCAACTAGCTACCCTAAATTGTCCATAGGTGTGAATGCGTTTGTTTGTCTATGTTTGTCTGTGTTGGCCCTGTGGTAGACTGGCGACCTACCCAGGGTGTAACCCGGCCTCTCGCCCGAAGATGCTGGGATTGGCTCCAGCTTCCCCACGACCCAGATGGATGAGGCAGTATAGATAATGGATGGATGGATATTTCTACTTCAGCTTTATTGTTGTCCCTTAGCGTATTGTTGTCTACTCAACTATGCTGAGTAGAGAGAATGATTTAAGTATGATTTATCTTACGTAGTGAGGGACTTTAAACCCAGTACCATGAAATATATGCATTTAGTTTTGCCACTGCATGGAAAATCTGATTCTCATGACCAAGAAGCTCATCATGAATAAAACACGTTAACCTAAGCAGTTTGTCTGGATTTTTTTGCCTATTTGCAAATGTCACAGCAAAGCATAAAATGCTGCTGAAACAAGTGTGTTGGGAACATGAACACACACATACACACACCTTACTTTATGTTCCTTGCACATCTTTAATACTTACAGACAGCAGTTTATGTGTAAAGGTACATAGCATGGGGGAAGGGAGGATNNNNAGCAGATCATAAATTGGGGGGTTGGCTTTACTGTAAATTTACAGGAGCCTGGCCTCTGAATCCTGCTGCTTTTTAGTGCTTACATGGGGATTGCAGAGGACACGGTGAGAGGACTTCAACCAATCAGCTCACAGCTTACTAACAGCCACAGCAAAGGGATCGTGCTGGCCAATCTTTATGGTTTATGGAATTTAATTACAACAGCGTTCTCATACTGGCCACAATGTAATAGCGGGTGGCACTGTTAATCCGTCGATGGACAACTGCTTTGATTGCAATTTGGTTTGATGAACTGCATTTAGTCTTAAGTGCAGTCCTCTAAAATTTATACAACGGCTGTCCTTCCAGTAGAGAGCATGTGTAAAGGGTAACCCCTCTTCCAAAGTGAAAGGCCTGGCCCCATAAAAGTTCAAAAAGAATATTCCACATCCTTCCGGCTTTCTCGCAATGAATCCACAGCTGTTTATCTTACTTCCACAAGCGTCTGCTGGCTGTGTTATTGTTTACACATGTGCTCTCATGAATACTGTCATCTTATTTACAATCTACCCTTTGGCCTAAATGCTGACTATGTACAGCACCATTTTTGTACCAGTATCTCTGTGTTTCATCCCGGGGGCTTCTGTTCACTGCATGAAAGACCAAGCCCCACACGTACCTGCACATTTATTTCACACGTCATATATTACAGGTCATTAGTGTTGCTTTTTATATTTAGTTTACACAGTTAGCTGTGTATCACCAAGGAAACCCTAGACTGCCCAACGTGCCGGTTTTGACTCCTTGGCCTTCCAGTATGCCCACTGGGCTGCCGCACCTGCACATTACCCAGAGTGCCATCTTCCCATGTCATGTGACCACTAGTAAGCAGTGAGCAGTATAACCAGGTCATGGGTCAGAAAAGTTAAGTTTATAATATATTTGAATAGTTGAGGGCAAAAAGGGATTTATAATATGGGTCTTAAATTCAGTTGTATCCATTAGAGGAGGACAGTTGTCATTCTGGAACATAAGACACTTGCCACACAATGATATGGCTCCTCTCTGCTTTGGACAGTCCTGGCTTAATCTGTGGCACTCTTACTGAGCCTTCCTCTGTCTCCTCATCCTCTCCGTCCCCTGCAGGTGCACGGGAATGGTGAATACACGTCAGACTTGACGGAAAAGGCGGCACGCACTCAGAAAATGGCATAAATGCAGCATCTCTGTTTAAAACGTGGTTTCATGAAGCGGTCCTCTGTGGCTATCAGGCGTCTCCTCAGGTCTTACCGATGCGGAAGTCAATGTAGCCCTCCCCGCCACTCAGGACCAGCACGTTGTTGACACTCTGGGCCTCCGCCTCCGGGGCAGCCGTCGAGCTGGGGTTCTCGGATGGGCTGTCCAGCACGCTGCCGTTCAGCGTGGCCAGCACATTTCCTGAAGAGTTCAGGTGAGACACGCAGTCAGATCTAAGCCTGAGATGACTTCCTCCATCTCTTTATGAGGCGGATATCTGTGCACCTTAGTTTGACGTATGAGGCAGGGGTGCTGTAGGACTCACCTGGCACAGAGACAAAGAACTTGACGGCGTCGCGATGGCCGTGGAAGCAGAGCTGTGCCTGGGCCATGGAGCAGTAGGGGATGAAGCTCCCGCTGTTCTTGTCTGAGCCGTCGTCAGCGTACACGTGGATGACCCCCCCGCTGGAGGTCGGGGACACCTTGTTGGCTGAGGGGCGACAGTAGAGCTGTGGTCGGCATGGGGACAGAGAGCCAGGACCATGCAAGCAGGTGCAGACGTCCCTTGAGGGGCGGCAGTCAGCAGGGGTGACAGGCCTCCCTTTGACGGCGCCTCTTTGTTAATTCCCCCTTTTATTTTACCTGCACTTTTTACTTTGCACGTGTCTGGTACCGATGGGGAGACCAGACCTGTATGCAGATGGGCTATTTACATTCCAAACATCTTTGTCCCTCGGTCTGCATTTACTGCAAACCAGCAACCTGTGAAACTTACAGCCGAGAACTAATCAGAGGGGTTGCCTATCTGCAATTCGTCTAAGCCCTCAGCAAAACATTCTATCATGATTATTAGGGAACATGTGGAGGCAAGAACGCTGGCAAATGAGGACGAGAAACACACATGAAAAGCGGCCAATCGGAAAAGGACATTTGGATACGCATGTGGAAAGCGGCCAATCGGAAAAGGACATTTGGATACACATGTGGAACGAGGCCAATCGGAAAAAGAGGGTTGGATAAAGCTTCGACTTACCCCTCAAACCAAGGAGCTGCCCTCGGTGCAGGACGACAGCTTCAGGAAGAAGGAGAGAAGGGTACGGGTGCCAGGGATAGAGAGTTTGAAGGGTGAAGGGAGGCAAAGGAACAATCACCAGAAAAGGGGAGAGGGAGAATAACACCGAAAAGGAGAACGTATTTGTTAAGGGGGGGTCAAAAGAACAGCTGAAACGGGCCGAACCAGAGACTGAGGAGCCTGTGAAACGTAAGCTTTTTATGATGTTTATTTTAATGTCCACGAGGCCCCTGTGCGTCAGATGCACACTCTACAAGAGAACTCACTTTCAGTCAGCGGGATGGAAATGATGACACCATTGCCTGTCCCCACCCACAGCCGGTTTCCTCCAATCAGGAGAGCAGTGATTCGGACGAATGAGAAGCCCAGCTTGCCAGTGCCTGCCAAACCAGAGCAAGGAAAGGAATCAGAATCAGAGTCCGGTTTATTTGGCCAAGTACGTTCACACACGCAGGAAATTTGTCTATGGTTGTCAGTCTTCGAATACATACAGTGTGCACAGACGTGTTAAGGGTTAACTGCTATATTTTCCGTCATTCCTGCGTACTGCCCAAGACCAGCTTCTGGTTTAAATGGCCGTCTCCTTACCTAACATCTTGCTGACGTAGGGCTCAATGTCCACATCCTGCAGGTGCTGGTGAGTGAGGGCGTGGTACAGCCTCAGCGTGGAGTCCAGGCGGATGGAGACCCACACGCCATCTCCGATCCACGCCAGCTGCCGTACCTGGCTCTCCCTGCGTGGGTGCGCTTCGAACGACTTCTGAAGGCGTAACGTAGGGTCAGGATGGAGAAAGCTGGCACGCACAGACACTCCACAAGAGTAAAGTGACCACTTTTTTTCTCCTCGTGTTGCTGCTTCACCTCGATCTGCATCGTCTTCGGCTGGATGACGTGGATCTTGTTCTTGTAGCCGCACCACACCCTGTCGTGTACCACGGCCATGCAGCGGATGGAGTGATGCGGCCGGCCCAGGTCCATCAGATGGTAGTTGCTCAGGTCCCACTGGCCATCTACACACATACACGCACGCGCAGAGTGACAGACACACGCAGAAGCAGACCGCCACGTCTTTTCTACTTCGTGCAGTCACAGGCAAACGAATTTCAAGCCGTCTGTTGGTATGCGGGGACCCTACGGCCCACCGTGCACTTGGTCTCTTACCTTTAGCTCTGTGGAAGATGGCCAGAGTCCCATCTGCCAGGGCCACTAGCACCCTGCCCTTCACATGGCTGCAGCACAAGATTGGCAGTGCTTATGGTTAGAACCAGCACCGTGAGAACCAGCACTGTCTTTTGTACCCAGAGCAGCTCGGAACATGTCCGATTAAGATAGACTCACACTATACTGAGAACGGAGTCTTTCAGCTTTATGGAGTGAAGGCATCTCTTCCAGCTGGACACTGCAGAATGCACATAGAGCCTGAGGAAGGAGACATGGAACATCACAGAACGTAACCAGGACAGAACGGAGTGAGCGAGCAGAACATGAATACAGCAGGGTGGCTGTTTCTAAGACGCCGTAATCATCACGTCTGGCACCGACAAACCGTGTAGATCACACGTCTCAACCAGTCAAATGCTCAGCCGCACATAAGAACATGAGAACATAAGAACATAAG
>JAABNX020000052.1:5332837-5344887 GCA_015163995.2 Mormyrus lacerda | reverse complement strand
CATGTCCCCCCTTAGATTCAGCTCAGCTAACCTCTCCTCATAAGACATTCCTCTAACATCAGGAATCATTCTCGTAGCCCAACGTTGCACCTTTTCTAAGGCAGCAATGTCATTCTGAAGGTATGGTGACCAAACCTGCACACAATATTCTAGGTGGGGTCTTACCGAGGAACTGTATAAATGTAACATCATCTCCCTTGACTTAAACTCCACACACCTAGAGATATAACCCAACATTCTATTGGCCTTTTTTATTGCTTCCACACACTAGCGAGAGTGGGCCATGGAAGCATCAACACAGACACCGAGATCTTTCTTGTAATCAGCCACCTTTATTTATGCACAGTGAGTGAAGCTTCTGCCCTCGTCTGCACAATCCATGCCTCATCTACTGGTACTCCTAATGACGCGTGAGTGTGTGTGTAAGCGAGTACAGCGGACGGCGCACTGTTGATACGAACCAGCCATTCTGAGCTCCCAGCCACATGGTGGGTGCTGTGCTACTGGCCCCTGCAGTGTCATCCCCGTCCTCGGGAGGGACTTGGCCTGTGGACGAACTGTCCTCCGTGGGGGGTGCAGCGGCCCTGCTGGGAGTCGGGACACAGCCGGTGGACGGTCACCTCAACATGGTCACACTGTTCTGTGCGCTCTCTGGGCACGGAACTGGGGACCCACCTTCCCAGCGGGGGGCCGGCTGTGTTAGGCAGGGGGTCAGTGAAGACGTGCTCCATAAAGGGCCCAGGGGGGGCCGATCCCTCTGCTGCCACACTGGCTGCAGCCTCGGGGACCTCTGTGGCTTCCGTGGCCTCCTCAGCTGACTGAGACGGATTCAACGTGGCGGATGGGCCTGAACACACGTAGGTGTGACAGTGAGTAGGCGGGATAGTGCACCTGTGTAATAGTGCATTGTATGACACATGAAGGTATGACAGTACATAGGCGTGACAAGGCATAGGTGTGACAGCTCGTACCCTGGTTCCGGTCCACCACGGGGGTGTCGGTGCGTGAGGAGCAGCTGCTCTGGTCCACATTGCAGTTGGCAGCACAGCCCACCAGTGTGATCCCGGCCAGGACGCCCTCCACAGCCCCCGCATCCTGCGAGTCGCCCCCCTCCCCAGCCTCCAGGAAGATCTCTCCCGCGGGATAGTCGCTCTCGCTGGCCGCTGGAGAGGAAGGTCACTGGTGGTCAGGGGTATGAATGCTTACGCGCGCTGATGTGTCCATCAGGGATGCCATTCTGGAAGCTCTCACCGGGCACACTGGAGATGCACAGCACATGGGCATTGCACACATTAAACTGGTCCACCAGCGAACCGGGCTGGTTGGCGTCGATGATCACGACCTTGCTGGCCGAGTGGGTGCTGGTGAGGATCCAGACTCGGCTGCTCATGGCGTCGATCTCATGCATCTCCTTGGGATGTAGAAAGTCAGGCAGGGAGGGTCACACGCCCCCACTCACATACGGATGCAGACACGATCACAGCTGAGAATGAGCCGACATATAGCAGTTTTTCAAGATGGGCTTCCAGTACCTTCTTCTTCTCGGGGGAGCTGTGGTCACTCTTGCTCTCTTCACCATCAGCCTTCAGGGTCAGAGGGTCCGAACCATTGATGGGCAGAACTTCCTGAGCAGCAATCTTCCAGCCAGCGAGGTCCACCCCTGCTGCACACCACAGCTAAAGATCCAAGATGTGACAAAGGAACTCAGATGTCATACAGTCATACCGCAATGACTGCCAATCTCTCTGTAACCCCGGGTACAAAACTAAATTGGGAGGTCACAGCCATGGGACTCAGCTGAGAGTGTTTACCTTCCTGTTGGGATCTCTCTCCACCAGGGGGCGACAGTACACAGGGACAGGGACATTCTTCATGCGATTGTCCTCTTTGTCATTCGGGCTGACCTGAAGGACAGACAGCACGAAACACACAGATCGCACCAGCATGTTTCCATAACCCAGGGAAAACAGGGACAGAGGTCAGCACGTGTCGTCACACACCGAGATGACGTCATAGGAATTCGCTTCTGAAAAGCCATTTGAATATTCCAACTTTCCAAGGGTTTCCAAGATGTGAACGGACCAGGTGATGCAAGACAGAGTTCAGACACTCATATGCTAGGAGAGCTGACACAGGGGTCAGGGCCACGTTTAAAGCAATGGTACATGTCTCGTTTAATAGACAGGGGAGGTAGGAGGATTTGGACCGGGTCACAATACAGGCATTTGTATTGTGGGGTCTGAGGAGTGTGCGGGTACAGGGGGTGGGGGGCGCACTGGTGCATGCTTCGACTCCACACGCCTCACTTGCCTGGTGTTTTTTCCCATCTTGTGATAGCTCCAGCAGAGGCCCAGTCTGCGGGAGATTAATGTTAGAGGGAAGGAAACACAGGTGCTTATGGGCAAAGAGGTCGACAGAGACCTACAGAGGTTGACATGATAGGCAAACATGGATCAAACACCCCAACAGAGACTTACAGAGTCTAACATGATAGGCAAACAGAGGCCAAACACGCCAACAGATACCTACAGAGGATAACATGATGGGCAAACAGAGGGGAAATACTCCAAGAGAGACCTACAGGGGTTAACATGATGGGCAAACATAAGTCAAACACGCCAACAGATAACTGCAGAGGTTACAATGATGGGCAGACAGAGGCCAAACATGCCAAGAGAGACCTACAGAGGTTAATATGATGGATCAAACATGCCAACAGACACCTGCAGGCAACATCAACCTACAGAGGATAACATGATAGGCAAACATAGGCCAATCACTCCAAGAGAGACCTACAGAGGTTAACATGATAGGCAAAAACGGACCAAACACACCAGAGACCTACGGCAGTTAACATTATAGGCAAACACAAACACGGCAACAGTGGCCTACAGAGGTTAACATGATAGACAAAGTTGGGACAAACACGCCAAGAGAGACCTACAGAGGTTAACATGATGAGCAAACTTGGGTCAAACACACCAACATTGACCTACATGACCTACATGGTCAGCCGGGGTCAAAACGGACCAGAGACGGCAGTTCTTATACACTGCCATTACACTAGGCTACTGCCTCAGACCAAAGCGCTGGCTATGACACCGGCACTCTCAGGCTAAGCATTACTGATTTTACTCAGCCCAACCACCGCTATTTACACCTCACCTTTAATACAAATAGTCCGGCATTAAGATTGCTCCAGACTGAGGTCTCCTTACAAGCATGGCTGTTTACTGAGTTACTGAAACCCACATGATGCCTATCAGTTAAATTCACAGCTACATGTTACTCATAAGCAATGAATCCTTAGACAAATTGAAAAAAAATCACAGTAAAACACTTCTTCTGATAAATTAAACTGTTATAAATTTCATGCATTTTGACTGTTTTATGTGCAGAACCCTTGAGAGCGTGACTATGATATACATTTGGAAAATGGATGAAAAGACGATTTTAACAGCATATAAGCACTGTCCTATGAAATACATATCTACATGTTTCATGGTTTAAATTGGATATTAGTCCTCTAATTAATCCAGGTAAGACAGCACAGGTAAAAAGAGGTGCTTGTCATGTTATGCACATGCTATGTGCCACTGCATCCCAGTGTAAAGCTAATGAGAATCAACAGGGGGTGGCATGGATGTGCCACGTGGAGGTACCTGTTTGAAGCGGGACGGGACACTCCAGCCACAGGTGTGTCTGATCCCATCTTCGCGCACGTGCTCTCGGACGTGGCGGTACTGTTCCCGTCTCTGCTCCCGTCGGGCAGACAGCAGGCAATCGCTGAAGACAGACGCAGTCGTGTTACAACCACCAGCCGATTCACATGCAGTACAGCCTGTCCACACGCAACACAGCCGATTCACACGCAGTACAGCCTGTCCACACGCAACACAGCCGATTCACATGCAGTACAGACCGTTCACATGCGACACAGCCGATTTACACGCAGTACAGCCCGTTCACACGCGACACAGCCGATTCACACGCAGTACGGCCCATCCACATCCAATACAGCCCATTCACACGCAGTACAGCGCGTCCTCAGGCAATACAGCCGATTAACACGCAGTACAGCCCGTCAAGCAATATAGCCAATCCATTAGCAATATAGCCAATCCAAACACAACTCAGCCAATCCTCATGCAAAGCAACCAATCCACAAACAGTACAGCCAGTCCGATCCACGTGCAATACAGCCGATCATATACAATACAGCCTGTCCACATGTAATACAGCTGATTTGAGTAAACGGACACTCGCATCAACAGCAGGGTCACAGCTGACTAAATCAGTGAGTGGTGAGTAGTGGGGGTGCCGCTTACTCCTCTGCGAATAGCTCGAGGGTACGGTTGGTGTTGAGTGCGCGGTGTTGGGATAAACACGCCGGCGACGGAGACTTGTAGTGGATGTTGACGCTGGTGTACGGCCGCTTAACGGGAGGGGGGCTGGACGATGCACTGAAGAGTCGAGCGAAGCTGAAGGACGGAGAGACATGAGCGGCAGTCAGTCGTCGTGAGGCTCCAAAATAAGACAAAGGGGTCAGGCTGCGGGGGACTTACAACTGCCATATGGTGGACTTCTTCTTCTCCTGGATTGGTGGACTCTCTCTTGAAGCTCTGGGAAGAGATAAGAAACGTGTAGCTAGCAGCCTCTTTGTCAGGGCTAGATGTATAACATACACTGCCGCACTGCGCCAGTGATGTCAGGAACACGGGCGCCCCTGTACTCCTCACCGAATCATCTCTGTCCACCGCACCGCCTCCTGCAGCTCCATCAGCCGCTCCTTGTACTGATTGCGCTCCATGAGCACACGTGCCATCTCCATACGTGTGAACCGGCGGCGCTGTGTCAGGGGAACGTCGTCCTGGAGTGGGGATGCGTACTGCCAGGGGCATAGGATCAAGGGTCACGGAGTCAAGGGACACAGGCTATATGCATTTGCGGAACTGCATTGGAAATGACTGTCGTAGCCGGAGGTATGGAGCAACTGTCAGTGACCAACCGACTCTCCAACTCACATCATCAGGTCCTTCCTCTTTGGCGTCTTGTATTGTTCCCAGGGCTTCAGCCTTCACTCTAGCATGGGGACAGTAAAATGCAATTTATCACAGTGTTTTACTCCAAACATCAAAAGTGGACATCACGTATATTTATGTTCCTGTACTGCCGCAGCCCACACCTCCGCAGCTCCTCCTCCAGCTCTTTGATTCTGGTGTCCACCTTGTTCTTCGACTGCTTCACTGTTTCCAGCTCTTCCTTCAGGACCTCACGCTCACTCGACAACTCGTCCACTTTTGCAATGAGGTCGTTCTTCACGATGTTTAGAGCATTCCTGTGGAGGGATCAGTGCTGCTTGGGGAAGGATTGATCCAGAAAGCAGCCTCATGCACAAAGCCAACACTCTTGTCTAAGTACTTACTTGGTCTCCAGAAGCTGTTTGTTCTCAGTCAGGAGGTTCTCCACCTCCTTGCCCATGCCTGCAGGTGAGGAGCAGTATGTGTTACTCTGGCAGAAGTCCTGCTGTGCTCTGCCTCAGTGTCACACATTCTGTCACGCGCACCCCCAGGCTCACACCACGCCCCGGACACACACCCCCAGGGTTCATAAACCAGACACGCACCGCCAGACTCACACCCCGGACACAGACCCACATGCCCACTCCACGCCCCAGACACACCCCTATCCTTCCTGGACCAGCCTTCCTTTTCCCTTATTTCCATCCAACATGGAGTCGTTTTTTTTCAGCATTACATCTATACGGCATGAGCAAATCAAAGCTGCAGAGGATGGAGCAATGATGAGTGTCAACAAAGCCAAAGGCTGATCCATCACTGCAAAGAAAGATAAGAAGGAAGCGGGGAGGGGGGGGGCAAGGCAGCAGGGCTAGATGGGTGGAGATGCCAAAGATGGACAGACAGCAGCCAAGAAAAGGCCTTACCGAAGAAATCATCGCGCACTGAGCAAGCAATTCCGCAGGGGGAGCAGGAGGGAGTTAAGGAAGCAGGGGAGTGCGCGGCAAGAATCCAAGAGAAACAGGAGAAAGAGAAGCCAGTCAGCACCAAGACTAGGAACATGATGATTAGGACATCTAGGGAGAAGGCGAATGGAGGTGCAGCATCGAACTCTCACTGTAATGCTCCCAAACTCACCGCCAATCAGCGGTAACAACATAAACATGTGTAATGGCTTCCTGTAAGGTTTACACAATAGTCTTAGTCAGGTGGCTTAAAGCTTCATTGTAACTCCTTACATTTTTATTCAGACCAGTAACAGGGAAGTGTCCTAACATGTGCCAGCATGGGGTAGCTTTTGGAACCATCAGAACTGCAAAATGCTGAGCTAGGCATTGGTCACATGACAGATACAGCTATGTGAGTGAAGGAATACCAACCAATCCTGTGGCCAGAGGGGATCACATGACACAGATACAGCTAAGTGAGTGAAGGAAAACCAACCAATCCTGTGGCCAGAGGGGATCACATGACACAGATACAGCTAAGTGAGTGAAGGAATACCAACCAATCCTGAGACCAGAGGGGATCACTTGACACTGATACAGCTATATGAGTGAAGAAATACCAACCAATCCTCTGTGGCCAGATACACACCTGAGAACTCCCCTATGGATGCATCCCGGAAAGCCAGCCACATATGACAGAGGGAGGAAGCAGAGAGAGAGGATCAATCAGGAGGGGGAACACACCTCCCACAGGCTGAAACTGCTCAGAAACGCATGTCAATGGTAGATGCATGATTTCCCAGGGGGTCTGGGCGAGGGGGGTGTGGGGGGCTTCTTGAGGGCATCATGCAGACAGAGGCACGGAGCCATAGCTGCAGGGCATGGAGCAGCAAGAGCAGCAAAGCAGAGCAGAGGCTGGAGCAGCTGGAGCAGCAAAGCAGAGCTGCCACGACTCTCCTCGTCCTGCTCAGGTGTCCCTGAGCCCTTTAGAGTCAGAGTTTGTTCCCACTCACCCAGAAGCTCCGCCCCTTCGTCCACATCCCCGATGATGTCAGACTTGGCATTCTTGATCTCATGGTATAGCGAGTCTGTGTTAATGCCGAAAGCCTCATTGACGATTCCCTGCGAAGGGCTGCATATGACAAGATTGCCGAGGTTACAGGTGCCCATGACAGCATAATGCAGTGAGAATATTTACTTTTAAGTCCTGAACCCAAGAACCAGCAACGCACCTGCTCCCCCCAACGTACATGCGTGGGTCTATGTCTATCTCTGGCGAGTCAATGATCTCTTGGAATTCGGACCATTCGTCACTACTCCCCATCCCTGCAGGAAGTGGCGCACGTCATGGCACAGTCCGGAAGGCGCTTGCTCACCACGGCTACATGCAGGTCAACACCCACCAATGCTGACATTCCTCGTCTCCTGAGACACCTGCACCTCCATGTTCCTGCTGAGACGTTTGCTCTTCTTGCTCCGGTCTCTGTTGAACTGGGACGCGTGCTGAAGGCCCTCATTGAGCGGTGTGACTGCGGCCGACGGCACAGACGAGGTGGGGGTGTTCGAACCACCGCTGCTGGGTGTGGCTACAGCTGAGGACTGTCCTGATTCTGACTCATCCTCCTGCAAGGATACGAAACACGCTGATCGGGGATACGCGGAGATCACATCACACGGCCTCTCCGCACACACCGGCACACGGTGGTTAGCTGCTTGTGTGCTGAATTAGCAAGGCTTCATCATTAAGGATAAATTTGCATGTAACAATCGCATGCACTAAAATAGATAAGGTCAGCAAGCACTGCACTCCAGACCAAGGCCTACTGACCTAAAGTGTCTACATTAACACCCTTAGAGGGGGCCCCAATATATGTGAGCTTCCAGTGCAAGCATATGATCAGTGGAGAGGAACTCAGAATGTCAGCATCAGCACAGACAGCTGTTTATCTCTAGCAAATAAAACAAGGTGAAACTGCACAGGCTGACAGTCTAATACTCACTTTTTGCTCCAAGATCAGAGAAGTTAAGACTTCAGACCAGAAAACAAGCAAAAGTCCAAACTGTGACTGGAAATTGGAATCCTCTCAAAATTAGTGAATTGATATGAATATAATGTATATAATGTGAAACCTTGTTAACCACAGCAGAGCATCTAGGAACCTAATCTGACTCAAATGATTTAACCTGTAGTGATCCATTAATAAATCTGTCTGAAACTTATTGAGGTGAACTGTACTGTTGCAGCGATACACATGATACATTTCTGTGCTGTTTTGGTGATATCCATAACACATCTGTACTAGTGTGGTGATATCCATCATACATATCTATGCTATTTTAGCGATATCCATCATACATATCTGTGCTGTTTTAGCAATACCCATCATACATATCTGTGATATTTCACCATTATCCATGGTACATATCTGTGTTGTTATAGTGATATCAATCATGTATATCTATGCTCTTTTATCGATACCCATCATTCATTTGTGCTGCTTTTGTCATATCCATCATACATATCTATGCTATTTTAATATCTATCATACAGATCTTTGCTGTTTAGCAATATCTAAACACCGATCAACCATAACATTAAAACAAGTGGCAGGTGAAGTGAATAACATTGATTATCTCATTACAATGGCACCTGTCAAGGATGTCACTATATATTAGTCAGGCGAACAGTCAGTTCTCAAGGTGATGTGCTGGAAGCAGGAAAGATTGCAGGAATGGTTTGAGGAGCGAGTGAACATCTGTGTGATGTGCTGAACAAACATGACAGATTCATGGCGGCCCCACCTCACAACATACAGGTTTTAAATGATCTGCGGCCAACATTTTGGTGCCAAGTACCACAGCACACCTTCAGAGATCTTATAGAGTCTATGCCTCGACAGGTTAGTTGTTTTTGTGGCACAAGGGGGACCTACACGATATTAGGCAGGTGGTTTTAATATTGTGAATAATCAGTGCTGTTTTACCAATATCTGTCATACATATACATTCTGTTTTAGTGATATCCATCCTACATTTTCGTGCTGTTTTAGTGATATCCATAATTTATATCTGTGCTGTTTTTGCGATATCCATGATACATGTCTGCTGTTTTTGCTATATCAATCGTACATTTCTGTACCATTTTAGTGATCTATCACAAATATCTATCATGCTTTAGCTGTATTCGTCACACATATCAGTGCAGTCTTATCGATGTCTATCACCTATCTGTGCTGTTTTAGCGATATCCATCAGATATATTTTAGCAATATGAATCACACTGATCTATAGTGCCTCATTCTAAAAATATATAGAATTGTAAAAAATTGACGCTGTTAACTAAATCAAAATACACATATAAAATATGACACTAAAATACACCACAGACCCCTTCAGCTTGCTTGAGTCATTTCTTGATAATTCTGAATGTATCATCCCTAATATTATACACTGCATTCCAGAGAAATAAAAGCACTTTAACATAATGATTTTCCATTCATGCATCTTTCAGAACAGTTTACCCAACAGAGGTTTGCAGTGTTCATTTATCTTTTGAATAAATGATGAATTATAGAATAATATTTAGGATTAAAAACCTTCAGTAAGTAAGTCAAATTTATTTATGAAATGCCTTGCACAGACGGCGGTCACAAGGCGTTGAACAATATAATTGTGCTAAAATTGTGTTTTAATTAATGTTAAAACAAATACATGTCAACTATATATGAAAAAGATTTCAGAATATAATCTGAGCAAATTGAATAAATTTAGCGTCATTTAGCCCGTTTGGTCTCGCCCACATGGACAGGGGATACCCTAGGCTTAGCTCGGTGACACAAGCAGGCATACTGGGGTTGAGTGTGTGGGAAAGGCCCCACACTCTATGGGGGAGGGGCTCTTCTATCAAACCTTGTAGCGAGGTTGGCTGAGCTGGCTGGCAAGCCAGACATCAGGCCCAGGCGCCATCCTCGCCCCCACCTGCCCCCCACGTACCATCCCGTCCGCACTGGGGAACAGGCTGAGTGACGGTGGCCGCTCCGTCTTGCTGGAGACGGAGAGAGAAAGAGAAGAACAACGCGGCTGTTAAGATTGCCGCCTGACGGCGTCTCTCAGTAAACTGTGAGGGTCTGCAGTGACAAAGAACAAAACGGAACGCAGAGAATAATGGAACGAGACTGGTGGACGCAAGCAATCCCACAAAGTCACCACTAGCACCCAGACGCATGCTCAACATCCCACACTGCGCAGATAGGATCTCCATCTCAGCAGGACTGCCAGTGCTGGATGAAATAAAGGTACATTTACCTTTTCCTCCATGCGTGGTGCGGACTGTGGCCAAACACACAACACAGCAGCAACAACACAGAGTGCAAGACAAGACACAGAGGTTAGATAAGGACAGGGACAAAAGCCACCGATGGTAACAACAGATGAGGAATAATGTGATGTTAAAACACTAACATTTCAGGGCAGGTTAAATGTACGATGAAAGCTTTCCATATCAAAGACACATTTCTAGGAATGTCATTCAACAAAATTTTACAAATGCTATTAAAAAAAAGGAAATGACAAAGGAAGATGGCGCAACCTTGTGAACAGATTTCATTCAACAACAAACCAATGAAAAAGCGCAAAGAGACCAGCCAGCACTTACGTTCGCCCAGGGCTCTCAGATTGGATATTGCCACCAGCTTGCTGCATCTTTGACCTCTCGATGTGCTCCACATACGTCTGAATCATCTGAGACCGAGAGGAGCACAGTGGGCCGGTGATGTTTCTCATTGACATTTCAGGTCTATTTTCTGTTGCCTTTTGTGAGAATTTTGGTTACGCACAGGCTGCGCTTGAATTCAGGGGCCGCATTCTTCGAGGGGTGCAATATATATAGCCATTGTAGGCTACATCCTCTGAAGGTCCGCATAATGAATCTTGGGATACATTAACGCATTCCTAGACTGTATTTGATGGAGCCTTCGAAATAGGACAGCCTTGAACGTGCGGTTTTTGAATGCAGCCTTAGAAGGATGCTGTCCCTGAATTCAGACACGGCCATAGTGAAAAGCCCTCAACTGCATTATGGGATTGATGGACTATGCGGGTGTAGTGACCGTGAAAAGGCTGGCGTCTCTGAACACCATGCGTTCATACTGTGTGGCCACATACTTCTGTGTGCCGTTGATGAAGGGCGTTGTATTCCTTCTTCATGTCAGTCTCTCGTTCCTCCAGACGAGAAACTGTAAACAAGAATGACTTAATCAGAGGATCATGACCTTTAACCTCATCAAATGGACCAGTGTTTCTATCCCAAGGAGCACAGGATTATACAGACACACAGTCAAGGCATTAATGACCCAGGTAAACATCCAAGTCGGTTACTGTGCTGATGCTAGTATCTCGAATAATGCCAGATTTATCTGTACTGGAGTAAATTCTGTTCTTCAGGATAGAGTGACATGGAGGTTAAAGATATATGTAAACTAGGCAGGCCGTTCAGTGCTTTCCTTCCCTGTCTTATCTTTCGTGTAAAACAGCACTTACTATCTTTATATAGTATATATATATATATATATTCTGAAAGATATATAACTGCATGTTATTATAGTTACCTGGATGTAAACAGTAAGTTTACATTAGGCCATTATCTCCAGATGTGGAGACAGCAGGAGACTCACTCTGATCGGCGTAGTTCTTCGCTTTCAACTCCAGCTGCTTCCCCTGCAGCTCCAGACCGTCCACCTGCCGCTGCAGGTCCTTCTTCTCAGCCTCGAGCGCATCCTCAAACTCAATGAACTTCTGCAGGGACCCGAAAGGCACATGGCGTCGTCAGAGAGGGCAGACCACCACCAGAACAGAAAACACAGGTAAATAAGTGTGAGAGGAGCTAACAAAGACTGGCTTTAATGATTGATGGTAAAGCCCAGCCAAGAGATAAGGCATGCATCATTTAATTAACAGAATAAAGGAGAATGCAGAATACAACTGAGTACTGATTACTGCTCTTTCTGATAGACATTAACTGGCAGAAGATCATGGGCGTAAATTATGGGAATTACCCCCTCCCAATAATCAAAACTAGCTAATACAA
>JAABNX020000052.1:5316684-5332827 GCA_015163995.2 Mormyrus lacerda | reverse complement strand
CCCAATAATTATGTTTCCCCCTAAATGGGTGGAGACCTCAAATCTTCCGCCCCCCCCGGCCAATGTTCAAACGAAAGTCACGCCCTTGCAGAAAATGACCGTTATTACAATGTACAACGAAAATAAATAACTAAACTTTGAATTTTACATTATACTGCAATGGGAAAAACATACTCACATTGTCTTATCTTTAATTAAGTAAAGGAAAACTGCATTTTTTTGAATAACACAGAAAAGCAACATTTACTTAATCTACGTAAATAGATGCTTTTATAAATGAGTAATCACTGAGTTTGCAGAGCAGAATGATACAATCAGGAGGGGGGAACACACCTCCCACAGGCTGTAGTCAGTCTGGGGTATTATGAGCATGTGGAGACAATAATCTGTTCTGCAATGAAGCATATTTTAATTCTTTCATTTTAACTTGAGTTTGTAAGCTGAAACCCCCTGTGGCAAGAGGCCTACAGGCTGCTGCTCTCTAATAGCATGTTATGACGTATAGAGCAGCTGAAATGCTCGCTGCAGTAGTGCAGTATTGATCTGCCTGAGTGTCCTTGAAGGCCCAACCCCCTGCTTTTACAGAAAACAACACTGCTGCTCCAGCTAAGCACTTTCCCTCACTCTGGGCCGGTCAATCAGAAAGTGGGGCGCCAGCTACGGAGGGGGCACCGACTTGCCAGCCAGTTTCACTTTGCTTGGGACTGGGGGGACTGGGGAGGTGAGTCTCACCTAAGGTGCCACATCGGCTAAGGCCAGTTCTGCTCTCGCCTAAGGATCAATCAAATGTGTGTGACAGAGGCCACATTTTCGCAGGGATCTGTGTTTGTACCCGACCAACACACTGAAGGAAAGAAGCAGTGAATCCCATAATAACAGAGTGACTGTACAAGATCCTCACTCAAAAAACTGCTTTCCTGCTCTCACAGAGATACGAGTGTCATTTACCTCCACTGCAACATCTTGTTTTTTCATGCTTATTCACAAAACACACCCAAAACATAACATATTAATTAACATATTAAACAGCATATAAATCACAATTCCCTTTGCATAAAAATACATAAAGATTTGTTTGTTAGACACTACACAGCTTAACAATGATAAGATCTTTATGACTGTAATAGCTGAACAAGCTAAGTATTGAGCCCTTTAAGACCATCACAACCAAATACAGCAACTACTCCCTGTGAACTTCATCACTGGTTAGAATTATATATAACGCACAGCATACGGCATGAATTCTAAAGATATTAAATGACTTTTGTCTGGAATTTAGCGAAGTGAAAGGTGGGTTTTAACAGAATCTCGGAGATGACAGTGTTGTTACACAAGCTCTAGATTACGCGGCACATGTGAATACGGAGGGATAACGCAAAGTGCAGCGCGGGGCCGGAGGCTGTATCCTGTACCGGGGCATAACAGTGCGTTCAGGTAAATCCGAGTATGAAGGATTTTAAGGGAATGTTTCTATGAGAATGTACAGAATCTATACACATCCTCATATTTAAATTCACTATCATTTCCTTAAACTGGTAATAAAGAAAAACTAGTATGCAAGCGACAGTTTCGTGACATAGAAATCAATTTGTTATTCTTTTAACTTCAAATGATTGGAAAATCTCTGAAAACCTCTACAATAATCCTGGTTTATAAATTACCAGATATGGGAATATTTCAGAATCCGCCCACTATAGGTAATGACGTTCCAGTTGGCATGTAGCAAATAGCCGGTTATAATCAAGCAAAGGCAGATAAATATTATATTAATATGGCACTAAAGGCACGAGCCGCGTCCGGCGCGCGGTGACGGCGCACCTCCTCAGCCTGCTTGCGCAGCGCCTTCTCGCGCTCGTACTGCGTGATCAGCTGCTCGTTGTCCTCCTTAAGCAGCTCGAGCTCCACCTCGTGCTCCTGGTTCTCCGTCAGCACGGCGTCCAGGTTCTCCAGTACATTCACTACCAGCGGCATCAGCTCCTTCACCACCTCCTCGTCGTAGGTGCGGATGAGTCGCTCGAATTCGCGGTAGATGCTGTTGGCCAGGCCCGACACCCGCTCCGACATAACGGACACGGAGCCGTAGTCATCCTGGTACACCATCTCGTCGAGCTGGTGGATCTCCATCATATTGGCGGCGGCGCCTCGCTTCAGCTGCGGGCGCAGCGGCACTCAATAGCACGAAAATTTATCTCCCGCGAAGGAGAAAACTGGCGTTTATGTCTGTTTTTGACGGTGGCGAAAATTTCAGGTTTTATTTATCATTTATAATTTGTATTACATTCAGATCTCCATTAAATACCATGATACAGATATCCTCGTTTTTTATAATTACTGTCTTATTGCTGGTTTTATTTTTGCAGGTCGAGAGGATGAAATGACATATTACTCCACTGTTCAGAATATACGCAAAGGCAGGTACTTCCCAGTACCGCAGCCTCGTCCTAGACGCACCCAGTCAGGGCTTTTCTCCGGACGCCAGCATCCTTTCGCGAGCGAGTCAGTCCGGCTGGTTCCGATCCATTCTTTGGCCAAACGAGCTGAACCTGTAAAAACGCAGCGGTTCGACAATGCACCTGCAGTCAGTGGAGCGCTGCCATCGCCGAGAATCCTCTCAGTGGGGGGATTAATAAATGGCGAGATGCAGGCGTATTCTCCCGTCGGACACTACGGGTGGTCGGTCCTCCTAGATCATTTTCGTCCTATTCTGGGTGTCAATCCTCGGCGTCCAGGGGGACGGGCGATCGCCGCAGCCGGTGTGGAGCGACCGGGACCCTCCCTGGCTGGACGGGGGTGCGGGCTGACGTCAGGCAGTCTGCAGCGAGCATCACGACGCACGGAGAGAGGGGGGGCGCGTTACAGATGGCATGAGAAAATGCTCGCTGATATCCTATTCTACCAGGGTAGCTCGCGCAGCAGTGTACTTAGAAACGTGTTATAAGACGGATATTAGCATAAAATCGCCCTAGAGTGGATACAGGCAGATGACATATTACGATACGACTCGTATATGTTACCTCATGAAATGAATGTCATGATGGAGGTATAGCTGACAATGCCCCTCGCATCGCAGCTCTTTGTGCTGGACATGTGACGTAGGCGCATAATGGGCACGTGATAACGGTTGGGGGTGGGGGATCGTGGAACCAAATTAAAAGTTCTCTTAAAGCTGGCAAAAAGCCGTGAGCGTTCCACTGTTGTTCCCGGTTGGCTTGTAATTGTATTTACTTTCCTGCAAAGTCTAGGAATTTAGCTTATGGTTTCAGTGATACGGTTGACCGATCAAAGTGTTTTTCAAACGGTTAATGTTGAATAACACTAGCTGACATCAAATATGGTGAATAATATCAAATGACATTTTTCAAGCACCCTTCATAAACAAACATTTTTAGTATATTTATTTTGCTCCAGCACGTCTGGTTATATAAAATCACCAGTAACCTGTCATAGACTATTTTTTGTACAAACTAGTCAGCAGAGTTTACAGGCAGCTTGCAGTTATGTAAATGTACAGGTTTGCTGCTGCAGGTCCACTGACGCCGACCTTTGTATGCAGAACTGTGGTCCTCAGAACCAGAAGGCAGACCACAGATGAAAAGGTTGCTGAAGGACAGTGTATTTGCAGCCAAAATGGTGACAGTGGAGAGGCAAGCCTGGGTAGAATTCTGTAAAGTTGTTGATTGGATTTCTCGGAAACCAGAAGTCATCTGACTTTGAGGTTCACGTCAAGGATATGATATGTCGTTTTCAAGATCTCGGATGTAGAATGAGTGTGAAGATGCATTTCCTAGACTCGCACCTTGATTACTTTCCAGAAAATTTGGGTGAGTACAGTGAGGAGCAAGGTGAGAGATTTCACCAAGATATTAGTGAAATGAAGCAAAGATACCAAGGACGTCGGAATGTAAATATGATGGCTGATTATCGCTTCATACAAAAAAAAAATTCAAATTGTGAAGTCAATAAAATGTTCTTCCGTACCCCTTCCTGTTCCCTCTTCTGCCCCCCAGTGAGGAGTTGAACAGTTTGATGGTGTGCGGGACAAAGGAGTTTTTAAGTCTGTTAGTTCTGGAAGATACTAACCATTCTATTTGTGTGAGCTGCTGGGCCAAGCACGAGCATGATGGTGCGAGCTGCCAGGCCGTGCGTGAGCATGATGGTGCAAGTAGCCGGGCCGTGAGTGAGAGCGATGGTGCAAGGGAGGTGCCGGGCCTTGCGTGTGTGAGATGGTGCGAGCCGCCTGCCCATGTGTACATGTAATGTGAATATACACACTGGTCGAAAATGCTCTGCCATTTTTGCAGTATGGCGATCTCATTCTTCTAGACCTGATGGTTCAAATTTCACCACAGCTCATTATCTAGTACCTTCACCCTACTGCAGTATTCATAGTTTTTTTTCTGTTGATTAATGAACATACATTTAAAGAATTTAAAAAGAAAATGGAACCAGTTTCTGAAAGCTATTTTTAAGTGTGTTAAGGCACAGGGCAGGGATATCCCCTTCCATTGCTAATCTGATTCTTTCAGTATGTGTATCTGCTGATTCCAAGTCCTCAATCTGATCTTCCATCCATTTTCCAGAACTGCTTATCCTATTCAGGGTTGTGGGGGTCCGGAGCCTATCCAGGGGGCTACAGGAGTAAGGTGGGGAACAACCCATGGCAGGACATACTCACACACCATTCACTCGCACATGCATATGAACTGTAGAACCAGGTCCTAGAGATGTGGATGTCAGGCAACAGTGCTAACCAATGCACTGCCCTGTTCTGCTGTCCATCTCACCTCATCTTGTAATATTTAAATACACATACAGTGGCCATCGGTGCATTCTTCATCTGAGTAAGCCTTGCAATTTCACCGTGTTCTTCCTTATGATGTTTCTGCGATTAGATTAGATCTATTGCATCAAACGCTGCTCTGTTGCTACCTCGTCTCAAAAGGGTGACATCACAAACATTGCGGGCAGCACTTGAGCTACTTCGAGTTTCCAGCTTAAAGTGTTTCCACACGGCTGACATGCCGACAGTCTGTAGTTGCAAGCCATGTGCCTCAGGCTTACTGCAGCGTGTGACAGACAATCTGTCCAGCTGACATATATCAGGTGGACACAAGAAATAAATCAGTTCAGGCTGTGGTGGCTGATACCAAATAATGAAAAAAATGCCCGGATCAGCCCCAATTCCCGTCTTTGACATCGGCTCCTGGCTTGGGGCATCCCTGGTAATGGGTTTATCCGCTCGTCTACTTGCTTATCCAATCACAGGGACTCAGAGTTTATCTTTCACAAATATATTGTATGACTTAATAAAAGAAGACATGAGCAAAAGTACACTATCATCAGAGGTGATCTGTATTGCTGTCCTGCTGATGTGACAGGTTTGGTGGGATTTACTACGTTTTGAAATGAGAGTTAGCAAGGACCGCTTACAAGTGGCACTAATTGTTCAACCATAAATAATGAAAAGCAAATACTGTATTCTAGCAGAATTTTCTTGGCTGTACTCTCATGGCTCTTCACCACACATGGAGTGTGACATTTTCTCTGTGATGCGACGGCTGAAAATGCTGGATCACGTCACATGAGCTTCTTTTAATTTTTAATATAAAAATTCTAACATATACCAGCAGGAACAATCCGTCAATAAAACCACAACATAATATACTAAAATCAAAAGTATTTAGACTTGTGTACACTGTGATCCGTTGACCGTCATGCAGGTGGGGTCGTCGTCAGCAGTGTCGTTTTGCAGACAGATATACTGCTCGTGGACTGGAGTACGGTAGCATCATAGCTGAGGGACAGAGAAGGTGCCCTGTCTGCCTCAGAGCCAACAGCAATCCTGACATCGAAAGGGTAAACAGCCAAAAAGGGCCGGGACAGCTGAAGTACTGAATGTTTATTTACTTGTGTAATTACACTATTAAATGTTAATGTTTAGGCAGCACATATTTCAGATTCAGCAGTGGAGTAGAGTAACTATATTTCCACCCAATGCAGCTGAAACCACACAAATTCAATCAAACATTGTCCAGAAAACAGCCAAAAATACAGTGTGGATGTAATGAAGCGTCTGGGTTTGCCTGGATGTCCTCAGATGTATGAGAACTCCCGTTCTCATTGCAGTGGTGCTCCTTGCTCCCCGTCACGCACAACTGGTTCTGCTGCGGATTACAGTGTTTTAGGTTCTATTCTGAAAGAGGAACAGCTTGCCTTTCACCTTTTTAAGATATATACATCTCAACACATCTAGCATACATGAAGCAACCTGAACAGGCAGCTGTCGTAAGTTCTCTGCATTCATGCAGTCTTGCATTTCGCTGCGAAAGTCCACAGACAGGTGCTCCTTCAGTTCTGAGTATAAGAATTCAATCCAGTTGAGTAACCCAGCCCAGGCAGCTTTGTTTCCTGGAGACTCATCATAAAGCACAGTAATGCAGCACAGTCTATCAGGGATCAAACTTAAATACCAATGTGCTGACAAGAAACATTGTGAACAGTGTTTAAGACCCAAACTCTGACCTCAGGAATATCACAAATACGGAGAAAATGGTAAATGGATCAAAATGCACGACAGATTTGCTGATGACCAACTACTGCTGAAACATGTAAATCTAACGTTTAAAGTTTTATTTTAGATTTGTTCCTCCAGCTGATTAAAGAAAGGCAAAAATCTGACCTTCCTGTGTGACTCCACTGTATATACAAAGGACATTAGAGCTTATTTGTATTTGTTTTGTTGTGTACAAATTTAGGGATGAGCTGGCGAATTTCCAAATGTGACGCTAACATAGTTGAAAGTAAAAGTTGACAATGAATTGAGAATTTTTTGGAAAGCTAAACACCTTCCATGTACGATGAAGAAACAGATGAAAAGCCGCACGGTAGCTGACACTACCGTGTGGAATATTCACCTGCAAGGTCCTACACCCAGGACGGTGGCCCACCACCGGCGTGGATGGAGCTGCCACATCTCGAGCTCCAACTTCCCATGCGCATGAAAATAATGCCCCAAGGGATGCTGGGATAGCAGAGGGGAGACCAGCAGAAGCTCAACTAGCTTCCCTTTCTGGGGATGCTGATGGGCTGAAGCGCACAAGCTCATAGTCTCTTCCTTCTTTAAAAACAGGCAGATGAAATAGCTTTACTATGTGCCAAACTATATGTAGAAAAAACATGATATGGACCCAGTTCACTTATGTGGACTTGCTATAAAATACAGAAAAGTGAAGTAAGTTTCAAGGCTCCTAGTATTTAATGAGGTGCTGCTCTTTCACTCAATTGCAGAGGGGACAGTGACGCCACTGAGGAGGACAAAGTCAGGCTGTTAATACTTAGCATGCTGCAGTGGGACCATCTCACTATGCTCAGCATGCTGGCCTCACTGCTCGCTATTTCATTGTGTGGTTACAGGGCAGTGGGTGTCAACGTTTGCTTATTTATGTGTCATTGAGAAAAGCAACAAGCCCCTGTAGCTGAACTGTGTTCCAGTGAGTTTCCACACCGCAGTTCAGTGAAAAACAGTCTTGCTGCTTTTCTTGCTGATGGCTTTCTGCGACTCTAGTCCCTCCCAGATGTTCTCTCTTGCTTTGAATCATACGACATACAGTTCATAGATCTTCTTGATGCAGTAGGCCAGTGCCGCCAGTGCTATCGTATTATGGAGTCTCTTTCTGTGGATGTCGTCCTTGCGCACCAGCACCACTGGCGTGGACGACGTCAGCGTGTGCAGCGGCAAGCGGGTCAGTTTGTGACTGTCATACTCCACTTGATACTTGCAACAAGGGTCAAACTGCCAGGATATGGCATAGAGGGCTGCGCAGGCGGCGCTGATGGCCCCTGCAGGCAGTGCGACGTAGCGTGAGCACTCCACGGGCAGCGAGAGTGGTGCCAGCAGACAGGCAGCACCCGACAAAACGGCGGTTTTGTGCAGGCAATTCCCCACTGTGACCCAGCGCGCTGTCTCGTCCCCGATGCGCGTTGGCTCAATCACAATGTACCTGTACTGGGCCTCCAGCGCCTGTTCCAGCTCATACTCAAACTGCTCCTGGCCGTTCTCCCCATTGTAGATCTCGTGAACAATGTAACAGTCTGTGGAGGCCATCACTCCCCTGCGGGCGGCACAAGAGAGCACACCATATGACAGCAGAACATGAGCGAGACCCGGTCTGAGAGGACCCTCCCAACACCGAGAAAAGAGCAGAGGGAGTTCTAATATAAACTAGAGCAAGCCAACAGGTGGAAGCTCACGGCTCTGTGGCCGCAGCTGTGCAGAACGCTGCAGCTGATCGCGCCCGGCCTGTGCGGGGCCAACGTCAGTGTACCTGACTGACCAGCTGCAGCAAGATAGCACAGAGGCAGTTGTCTGCAACAAATCTCACACTCCCTGCACAGGAGACCATTTCACTGTTTTGAAGGCGGGTGTCACATTCTGTTGTGATTCATTTCAAGGAGCTAGGAGATGTCCCTGTCAGGACCGCAGAGTCAGAACCACAGTTAACAACAGGTCCACTAAACAACTCTGACAGTATAATCGTATACATTTTTGCTCTTGCCAATCCATGGTACTTCAGCTTGCTAAAGAGTATATTTAAGTGACACACATCAGCAATCTAAGACCCTTATGGAAAATCTTAGGTGAAATATGTATTAAAGTCAAGCAATAGAAACATGTAGACACTCGCAATATCAAAGTCACTAAACTCCTTACAGCGGTTAACGGGCAAAGCAGCAGCTCCCGTGATAGGGTGAGGGCACAGACGCTCCAACCCCTCGAAAGATCATAGCTCGGCCATTTCGAAATTTAAACAGTTGTCTACGTTATGATGTCGGTATGCATCCTAGAAATTATAATTAAGTCGTTTGATTGTCCCAATGCAAACGCCTGTCTGAATAGTAAATCTGGTGAAATCTCGAAAACTCAATAGTAAACAAAACAAAAGGAAGCGTCTTCCTTGAAAGGCGCACTTTAATGCTTATTAATGTTACCTCTGTTTATTATAACGAGTAAAATATGACAAATGTTTCAAATCCAAGTTATTTGCTAAATTTATTTGTCAAGCTGCGAGACAAACGCGCGCTTTTGCCTGTCATTAGTGTAAATTAGCCTGCTGGCTACCACTGGGCAAATCAAACACCACAAGACCACAAAGCTGGCTTCGCCTTTTTTAATTCGTAGACTCCGTTATTGGATGGTGTATGATTTGTGTTTGTCCATGCTTGACTATGCAAGGATGAATTTCTACGAGATGTAGGTTAATCATCACTGACCTCTCCCTGTCGACTGGGACACCGCGCCTCCTTCCCAACGCCGCCATCTTGGAAACTCGCTACTCTGTGATGACGTCACAGCGGCGCCGTGGTGCATTGTGGGCAATGTAGTAGCTTGTTGGGTAATACTTTTTCTACTTTTGAGGCCAATGCTCTTTGTTGATTGTTCCCGGCGGAGGGAAATGTTTGCACCCGATCTATATTAAAACAACGAAAGACCAAACTGCATGCACGTACGTATATATAACCTTCATTGCAATAAAAAGGTTGCGCCAATATTCTTTTTATAATAAACTACAATTCCCGTACCAAAATTTAGTAACATGGACCATGGACCAATGGAACGCAAGGACAACACTATGGGGCACAAAGTAGGACAAACCATTCCCAAAACACATGCAAACGTTATAATATAACAAACATAAAATATATATTATGAAAATGCAAAGCCTCTGGAAGTTTCGCATTGCCTTTTAATATTTACCCATAATTAGTCCGTTCAAGGTCTTCGTGCAGCACTGCAGTATCTCAGCATGACTAGCGCTGTCCACTCGTGTAATGAAAATAAGCGCTGTCACTCCCCCCTGCTTCCTACGTGACCTTACGCAAGAAGTAGCGTCGAAAAACATGTTTTGATTGTGTTTCCGTTTAACCCATGCAGACTATCCGCATTGTCTTTCTGTCAAACAATGCACTTTATTTTGCATATGCAATAGGCTCATTTTTATGGTGAATGTGGTGCGTTTTATGCAGTTTACGTAAATAAGTAATACATTAGTATGCATAAAGTGTAGTTAGTGTAATTTTTCAGTGACTTCTGCGGCAGATTTCATTGAAATCGTTAATGTGTTATTTTAATACAGAAGCGCGTGTTGCATTGTATAATATGAGTAATAACGGACCTATGTTTAATAGATGGATGTACTCAGAGTGCTACCTGTGTTTTTTATTTAATGGTATAGAGAACCGGATAGAGGACCATAAATTAGACCGAGGAGGATGGTACGATAGCTTTTGCACACAACTTTTTTTCAGAAAAAGTCCAGTCACAGAAGAATCACTATCAGTTAGTGGGTATCGAAGCTGAGGGAAACAAATATGCTTTCATTATTCACCAACCACAGATTTGGACTCGAGTCGTTCTTAAAATGACTCGACTTGCAACTCATTATTTTTTTACTTGGATTTGATTCCGACTCGTTGATAGCGACTCGTGAACAATAAGAGTTTTCAAGACTCTTGAAATTTCTACACATGCGAAGCACTGAGTGTAGAACATCCCATAAACCGTAAAGGCGTTAAACACATTACGATATGCGGCTGTGCACAGAGCATATGAACTGGAGGCGGAGAAGCGTGACGTCAGGCGGTACCAACAAACGACACGTTTTTTTTCTGTTTTGCTACTAACAAAGCGTGGGAATTTCTGAGTGTTATTCCGAGTTTTATTTTGCATTAGAAGGTACTGCTTAGAAATGGAAACGTTGTGTTGTTCTAGTGACACAGATAGGCATAGATTGCCATAAATCTGATAATTAAGCAGTTACGTCCCAAAAACATAAATTAGCAAGTATATCCCAAACATTTCTGACATATAATTCCAAGTCAAGATGTATTTTCTTACAACTTAAAACGTGCCCCGCGTATTGTGTAGTTACGTCTTAAATTATTCGGATTTCCATCACGCAGTCATATTTAACAGTTATGTTCCCATAACCATCTTTCACATGTTACTGGGCACTCTCTAGAAGCACTTTTACCAAAACTTGGTATCTCACAGGTGTATGGTCTGCTTCACGTGTACATTGCTTTTTACAAAACCGTATAAGCTACATCAATTAATCTTGTGATTTTGTTTTTAAATTACAATAAAAGTTATTCAGAACTGTGGCCGCACATCTGCAAGGCTGCGAGTTCAACCGCGGACAGTGTGTGGGGAATTTAACATCCAAAAACAAAAATTAGAACTGCATGGTGTTTCAAAACTGCCCAGAGTCAGGTTAAAGTGGGTGGACGGATGGATCTGCAATAAAGATTCTGTAGTTTTATATTTTTTTTGGCCACAAGGTGGCAGCATTCTGTTGTGTTAACATTTTGGGAGTCCTGCTGTGGACAGTTGAGGTGTTTCGTTTGTTTTCTTTTTTTATATAAAATCACTAATCACTGCGTGCGGCAGCACTAATGGTGCACTTGCCTTTCACCTCCCACCAGCTCTCTCTGGAGCCGGAATTCCAGAATTTGCACAACATAATGTTTTTAAACAGTCTGTGAACTGAACAAAAACACAGGTTTGTAATAGAGATACATTTTTTTAATGGAAACAGTGTTATACAAATATGAAATACGATACAATATACAGTACCGTTTCACATGTTTACCCTCGTTTTGTATTTTAACCCCCCCCCCCCCTTATCAAGTGTCTCTTCCAAGGGGTGTTTCAACCAAATCCACCCCCACCACCCACATAAAACCCCACAAAGAGCAGTCAGGATGAAATAGGGGGGAAAACAAAACAACATGGAAGCATGAAAGTGGATGCCTGGAATCAGTACGGCTCCAGAGAGGAATGGGTATTCACATGTACATACACATATACAATAATAGGCTGCCACATTTTGTAAAAATTAGCCAATGAGCCTCTTAGAGAGTATTTCACTTTTACTATTGATAAAGACATTAAGTGGGTGGAATTGGGCTCTTCCACTATAAGAAGATGTATAAGACACTGTAAAAAGGACTATAAGGCAAGCAAGAGTAACATCAGCACCTTTTTTAGTAAGATTAGTAGGCATACAAGGCATCCCAGACAGCTATCAACAGGCTGGGTTCTAATGTGATATTACGGGCCTCGCCTAACATTCTGAACATGCAGGGCCAAAACTCAAGACCACATCTAACACAGTAGTCACTCATATCTGGTAACAGTCTACTAAGCTTAGCTTTTGTGAAATGAATCCTATTTAGGACCTTAAACTGAATTAAACGGAGGCGAGGACATGAAGATGTGGAGTGGACCGTAAGTAACGCCTCTTCCCACCCCTGTCTGCCACATCAAGCTCAAGCTTCATTTCCCAATCATTCATAATCCCGGCCAGAGAAACGACCTCTAAGGACATATTATGCCCCCTTAGATATTCTACTTTCCCAGTAGAGAGCAAGTCATGTTTAGATTGAAGATTAATCCTGCTGGCGTACAAGTCTGGACTGGGAGAACTGGAGTATTCTCTATCTGAGAATTGCATCGATCAGTTCTTGCCGTTTTTCCTGCCCAGATGTGCGCTAAGAGAGAATCTCTCCCTGTATTACAACTTTTAGGTCTCTCTTAGCAGAGACGGCGAAACAGACTCTGTGCCGTTAGTCTCAATAAAGAACTTTATTTTCTTTGAGATAAAATCGCAGAACTCATCATTAGCTGGTATGTATTGAGTTTCCAATGCCTCTATATCTTAGGTGAATCTAAAATGTGCAGGGCGTGACCAGAAATAACAATGGCATCAACATTCTGAAGATTTCACTGCAGAGTGAAAGGCTCTACAAAAATATTCAAAATAGGAATAAGCTTGGTGTACCTAAGCAACCCTATGCAAATTCTTTTGTGGCTAGGTGAAGAGTGTGCCAAGGAGCTATGCAACCTAACTGACTCATAAGGGAGGAGAATGTTCTCCACATCTGATTTTAAAGAAAGATTGAAGCACTAATATGGCAGGTAGCACAACCTCCCATAACCTGATGTTTAGTGTTTCAGGTCCCAGAGACCTAACCTGAAAGGCGCCAGTCAAACATCTGGCTGTATACTGTACAAATCTGTTAGTCAACATAAGCGAATAATCCAGAAAACCATCAAAACCAATATATTTCACATTCCTCCAACATCATTATATAGTTCTGTTCATATATGCATACAAAAAGCCAGATCGAAAAGCACAAAAAAACGACTGAGATTGAGTTTATCAGGGAATGAATCTTTATGAAATAATTTCTCATGTGAAATATTATTAGCAGTTAATGCTTTTGATGATGTGTGGATATAGACCAGGGGTAGGCAGCCCTGATTCTGCACTGCCGGTATCCAGTAGGTTCCAGCAAATTCCAGCACTCCAGGATCAGGGCTGCCTACCCTTAATAAAGACCCAAACATGAAGAGACCTCTACTGTGTCATCAGGAACCTGTACAGCAGACACACCACATGCCACTACGTTAGAGTGGACCAGGTCACCGTGATGTCATCCACAGAGGCAGAAGCTTGTTTTTTTATGTGATCTTTTCAGGAAGAGACTGCACATGAAACCGTAAAAACAGGTTTAACCAGTTTAAAACACACGCAGAAGGTAGTGATGCGTACTCACACACGTGCCTTATGCGGCATGCCTGTACTGGTCCTGACACCATACCAAATACACAAGCACACAATCTGACCCACACCCACATACACCTTCATAATGTACTCATTAAGTATTCATAAAACGTTCATAAACATCATGTACGTATACCTTAACATCCTAACATCCCTTAACAGCTGCAATATACGTTAATAAACATTACATGATTATACAATTATAATGTTTGTTATTAATGTATATTACAGCTGTTAAGGGATGTTAAGAGGTTAAGGTGTACTTGCATGCTGCTTATGAATGTTCTATGAATGCATTATGAAGGTGCACTGAATGTTCTATGAATGCATTATGAAGGTGCAATTAATGTAAAGCTTTACGTATTATTATTATTATTATTATTATTATTATTATTATTAAATTCATGGTTTTACATACCAGTTCATTCAGGAGCGCTGTGGTGCCACACAAACTGAGGGCAGGTCCAGCACGGATAACGGGCCGGAGGGGCACCGCAGCTTTCGATGGATTCGCTTCTAAAACAAAATCTCTGCAGCTGCATTTGGAGGTTCACAAGGGCTTGGTGGCACCGTTGCTGCTGATTATGTCTCATGAGATTCTATTTATAACCTTTTACCAAGTTCGTAAAATAATAAATAACAAATGATGCGGGCATGTGACCTCAGGAAGTGAGAGAAAATAATAAAAGAAGGTAAGAGGGGATGAGTCCTGCGCTGCGGACAGAGATGAGCAGCTCAGTCCAAACTGTCATCGATAATTTCTTTCACAAAAGAGGCTACATCTGTTTCCTTGGATGCGTGAATCTTGAAGAAGGCATAATCCTGCGAATGAATAAGAGTTGATGTACAAGCCCTCGCATTTGCTGTTGCTGGCAGATTTTTAAAAACTTACCATCAGTTTGATGTAGTTTGGCCTTTCTTCTGGATTCTTTCTCAAACTGTGACAATATTTTTGATGAAACATTTAGTCAGAACACATTCAAAAAGTACTACTAGCTTCATTACAATACGCCCCTGATATTTTTGTTCCATGCTTCAGAACTGCAGATCTAGATATTTCACTAATAGTTCCCTTTAGGTGCCTGAAGCCACGATCATATTTACTGCATCTGCAGCCTCCACAGAACCTCAGAAGCACATGTGGGTCTCTCTTACCAGTGAGCTGTGAACTCCACCAGCTCTGGAGAGAATCCGTCAGCAGGCAGAGTGGGCGATGGGTCCTCCACCACCTGCTTCAGCTGCTGGAAAGGCGTGCTCCATGACTTGTAGGGGAATCTGAGGATGGCCAGCTCAATCTGGGAAGGGAGTCAATGGGGCCCAGGGACAACCAATCAGCTTCTCCATCCAGTTTTGATGGGACTTGACATCAAACATCCATATACAAACTTTTGTGAATATTGTGCAAATTTCGGGTAATTGTTTTCCTGATAAACAGAATGCTGTATTTTGTTGTTATTTCTTGTAGAATTAGTAAAATATAAAGTGTTTTTCTATTCCTTTATTTATAGGCTTATAATAAGTTAATTAATTATAAAATATTTTTTTCTTCCCAGAAGGGTAGTACATGGATCATTAAGTCAATGTGCACTTTGTTTTCCATGTAATGTGAATAATATTGATGTTTTATGCATCATTAGTGGTGCCTTTTCGTGGAAAATGTTTAAAATATATGTGTCATTGTGCACAGGACGACTCTGGAATGCTTTAGTGCACAACGTTGAATGTTGTCATGGAAATGAAAATCAACGCATTGTGTGTTTGTCTGGTTTTCAGGATTTACAAACATGAGCCTTTGTGAGAAAAGCTAAGGCATTTTGATGAGTGGTCTTGATTGGTCTTGAAATAAAACTTCAAGACCGACTCAAAAGAAGGTGATTTGAAGACGACCAAGACCGCAAAAAAAGTGGTTTTGAGACCACCCGCAAGACCGGTCTCGAGTACTGCAACACTTCTACGGGCACAGTCAGTTTGTTCTGGGAGATGCTAGACTAAACATCCCCAGATGCATCAGAATGCGTTGGGTCCATTACCAGTGTGATCCCCAAGCTCCACACATCCGACCTGATGTTGTAGCCACTCTGGTTTACATCTGGGTTGATCCTCTCCGGCTGTGGATAGAGAACCAGTTGGACGATCACCCACAGGTTACCCGAGGGTCACTCAGACGACACTGGGGTAGATTCACACTCACCGCCATGTAGGGTTTACAACCTGCATCCATGGTCTTGGCCACTGAGTTCACCAGGTACCCACTGATGCCAAAGTCGCACATCTTCACGTGGCCCTCGTGATTGATGAGGACATTGGACGGCTTCACATCTCATGGGGGGAAAACAAATCAAAATGAGCACAACTGCTGTGCAGACGCACAGAGACACGCACAGAGACACACAGAGACACGCACAGAGACAACACACAGAGACACGCAGAGACACACACAGAGACACGCACACAGACACGCACACAGACACGCACAGTGCAACATGCTAAAGAACCCTTACCTCTGTGAATAACTGAC
>JAABNX020000052.1:5272452-5301717 GCA_015163995.2 Mormyrus lacerda | reverse complement strand
TGCCCTTTATTTTTTCTTAAGGGCTGCAAGTGTAATGCTGTCTAATGTGTGTGGTCTGTGGGCATATAGCTACAACACTTGATGCTGTTTTTATTTTCAATAAAAGAAAGGCATTATTATTATTATTATTTATTATTATTATTATTATTATTATTAGATCAGACAAGCTGATTGGGAGGAGGGGGGCGGGCTTGGGGGGCCACAGACTACTGTAGCCTAGGGGCCTCTGTACACCTTAATCCGCCCCTGCCAGTCATTTATCTAAATGTTCCCTTCTCCTTTAGCTCTAATCGGCTCCTGAGAGACGTTATCCAACATTGAATGGTAGATGTAGCTTTAAGTCTTGTCCAGAGTCAGTTTGGGCTGTATCTCCAGCAGAGGCTCTCATAGGAGACACAAGCCGTGACTCCTCTCCATGCATCCATGCTGCCAACTAAAGAGGCCAATAGGATATTGGGTTACATCTCTAGGTGTTTGGAATTTAAGTCAATTATGTATGACCCGCTGCCTGCCTTCTGGTTGCCTGGCGATTGGAGGGCGCGTTGGCACCGGCTTGTCATCTCCCCCCTGCTTCCCGTTTGTGTGTCAAATTTTATTGTTTGGACCGTATGACATGGCACTTACCCATCTCTCCAATCTGACTCTCCCTGCCGGCCCCTGGAGGATGGGCTCCCCTTTGAGTCTGGTCTCTCCCAAGGTTTCTTCCTTCTAGGGAGTTTTTCCTTGCCATTGTCGCCTATGGCTTACTCACTGGGGGCTTTGGGTGGGGATGCTGTAAAGCGCTCTGAGACAATGTAATGTTGTGATAATGCACTATAAAAAAATAAATTTGCTGTTGGTTTGTTTGTCAAGAGAGGTGATGCTAAGATTATACAATTCCTTGTTAAGACCCCACCTAGAATATTGTGTGCAGGTTTGGTCACCGTACCTTAAGAAGGACATTTCTGCCTTAGAAAAGGTGCAACAGAGGGCTATGAGAATGATTCCTGGTCTTAGAGGAATGTCTTATGAGGAGAGGTTAGCTGAGCTGAATTATGTTCAGCTTCAAGCAAAGGAGACTAAGGGGGGACATGATCCAGGTATGTTAGATTCTAACAGGTCTGGATGCTGTTGAGCC
Source organism: Mormyrus lacerda (assembly GCA_015163995.2). Classification (NCBI taxonomy): domain Eukaryota; kingdom Metazoa; phylum Chordata; class Actinopteri; order Osteoglossiformes; family Mormyridae; genus Mormyrus; species Mormyrus lacerda. Next base: position 5,300,600 of record JAABNX020000052.1, on the reverse strand, counting down.
AAATGGCTTCTTCGATATTAGTTTTAATACTAGAACTTGTGGCCATAAGTGGAAATTAGCGGGAGAACATTTTAAAATGAATCTGAGGAAGCACTTCTTTACACAGCATGTAGTTAGAGTATGGAATAGTCTTCCTGTTAGTGTAGCGGAAGCTAAAATCCTGGGGTCCTTTAAATCAGAGCTAGATTTTAACAACTCTGAGCTATTAGTTAAGTTCTCCCCAAATGAGCTCAATGGGCCAAATGGCTTCCTCTCGTTGGTAAATTTCTTATGTTCTTATGATGATTGTTTAATGTATAATGTTTCTAACATATTATGTCTTATCTCTATCTTGTCTATTGAACTTTGTCCCTTTCTTCACAAGTCTTTAACTCTGCAATAACACATTTCACTCCACATTGCACTCAGCATATATATGTATATGACAAAAAAAACTTTGACACTTGAAGGGCTACAATTAAGGGCATTCTTTCTAGCACCATCATGGTCTGGTTTGCCAACTACTCTTCACATGACCACAAAACCCTGTGTGTGGCAAGAACTACTCAAACAATTTCAGTGACAGCTTTAACAGCTCCAGGGTCACCCACCCCCAGCACAGTCACACTCTTACCATCTTGAAGACGCCACAGGTGTGTGAAATCATCAGAGTTGGGTAATTCAGGTTCAGAGAGTAAAAGCCCAGACCAAGATTTTGTTTCGACCAACTGGTTGAGCATAAAGCAGGGCTATTCAAATCACGGTCCATCTACCCCTACCTCTTTACCTTTTTACCTCTTTACCTCTTTACCTTTTTAACTTTAACATTGCATTGCATGTTACATTACACTATGTCTATGTATTTATTGATAATTATAAATGTATTTGTATTGTGTTACTGCATATGTACCTTAATTTATATTTGCACGTTATTCTGCACTTCTAATCTGTGTCTTGTGTTAAACTTTGTTTAGCAGAAGGACACGAAGGATAAAATTTCCAGTGTATAATGGAACTTGACCGTTTACTCTGCATATGACAAGTTAACTGTTCAATTTAAACCAACTGGTGGCCGTCCGAATGTTGTGATATTTTTGGCCGGACTTCAGTTTTGCAAACAGACTGTGAATAGGGTTAGATGGGTCGTGTTTCTGCAGCGGTCATTGGAAATAGACTATAATGAAGGAACAATAAAGCACTGTGAACAACTCTCTGTCATGATCTCTCCTAATCTGTGGTATTACTGTACCTCCCATCAGGACACTCTCGAGAGTGCTGCAGAAAACCCTCAAAAATTATTTATACAAATTTGGATCTTTAAGTACATAAATCTTACAAAATGTTTTATACTTTCAACACAAGAGGGCGCTGCTCGACCATAATGAACCAGATGTTAGAGCGGAACACATGGGAATCTGTCATGAACCAGCCTACAGATTTGCAGAATTTTAGGCTTGACATTACTGTCGAACGTATGTTTGTATCCCATGGAGTAATATCACAGATGAACATATTGCTATCCCTCAGAGGTGAGTGAGATCACAGGCGGGTGTGTTTTTATCCCTTAGATAGAATTCAATTGATTTTTATATAGCACCTATCTGAAACATAGGAGTGACGTCACAGGCAGTTGTGTAATATTCCCTTGCAGAGTTAAGTGTCTGTGATGTTGCTCGTTTCAGTTAAAACAATACTGTGGGGTTTCCTTTGGCAGCTATTTCATTCTAGCTCTGGTGGTTTAAATGTGTACATATCTTAGTTGTCTTTGCTAAAATAACACCAAAAGTTATGTTTAAAGATATGCTGCTTGGTTGGTGGCACTTATATTAAGTGTATTCAGTATCAAGTGTAGATCAGGGAGAATTGACTGAGAGATTGGATAAACAGGCAAGGGTGCTGCAAAACAAGTAACAAGTGCAAAACTGACCCGGGCAACCTCATGGATAAGCAAGAGACAATTCAAAACAGGAAGTGACGTATGGACAGAGGTCGGAAGTGACGATTAACACCGTAAGCAGGAACCGGGAAGCACGGCAGAATAAAGACATTGCTTCAGTAGAACACCGTACTATATATTTATATATATATTTTTTGACGAGTACGCTCTTTTTAATCCAGCTTTGTCGGTGGTGATATTTGGAAACCAGCAATTGATTTTACAAGTATTAGACGTTGGCTACGCGAGCACCGGGGGACGACTCTGTAGTGGCCCCTCCCTTCTGCCGCATCTGTCATCGGGGTAGAGTCGGGCGGATTCTGTGGAGATGGCAGCGCCGTCGGTCGGAGGCGACAGGGGTGAGTGCCGCTCGGGTCTTGCATTACAGTACACAGCGTTGCTTCTCAGACACGCTTCTTCAGCCGCCAGGTTAGGCCTAGCGGCCGGTGACGGAAAGGCTGTATAGCTGGCCTGGTTAATCTGCCGAGACATGCCCGGGCAGACAGCTAAGAGAAACTGCAGTGTCACCGATCGGCTCTGCGAGCATACGGTGTTCGTATTCAAATGCGAGTGGCTCATTCAGCATCTCTTAAGAGCGATATAGATGTTTAATTTACAGAATCTGAAAACAGTCAAGTAACCAGAGTTCATTTTATTTACTACTGGAAAGATACAGTAATTGTGCCCAGCTGGACTGAGCAGCGAATTTGCTGTTTGGTATCGGAAACCGAATATAAAAAAATACACTGAAATAGATTTTGCCTAATTTGGGAGTATTCAAAAGATTTGAAGGATGTTCTCAATTAAGTGTTTTATCAAAAAGAAAATAGAAGGATGGGAAACGAGACAGTGGCTTAGCTAACAGGGAACGTTCTGAGAACTATAGCCAACGTTGTCTGAAGGTCCTCTCAAAGTTGGCTGAGAACGTTCTTACTGTCTCATTAATGGAACATTATCTCCATGTTTAACATTTCAACAAAGGTTCTGTCAGTGTCAGCACGATAACATTATTACTTGCATATTCTTTAATTGCAGTTAATATTGAAAAATATTGTTTTATAATAAGATATACATTTATAAAAGTGCAATATGTGTATACGTCGAATACACCATCCAGCTTTGAACCCATGAAGTGTAAAGCAACAGTGTTACCCGCTGCCCTACTATGCCCATTATTTCTTTAAACATTATTATTCTTGGTTGTGGTGGGATAGCATTCTGGGAATATCAGGTCTCTTCACAGAATGTTTAAATACCTTAATCGTAACATTTGGTAAATGTTCATAGAATGAAACATTGTTTGTGGGGGGATTGCTGCATTTTTTTTTAAGATAACCTGTTTTATTTATATGGGAGTTACAAAATGTAAAGAAGTTTAACTCTCAACTTAGGCACTTCCATATGAAGCGGTAAAATCCTGAAAATGTGAACTATGTGTTTTGTAAGAAGCTGTATTTTTGACTGTCACCACAAAAAGTAACGACATTTTTTTTTTAAATGTCATTTTCAAAAGTGCCTCTTAGTAAAACAAGGAAGGAAGCTTTGATGGAAAATTCGCTGCTTCACTCAGAAATTGAAACCAAAAGCCCTTTAGTCACTCACATTTACTTCCTCTGGATGTGCTTGTTGAACTTGGTCGTCTGTTATCAAAAGCATGCTTTCCTGCCATCTCCTCTGCCGGTTTCACACTTGGGGCCCCTGAGCAAGGCCCTTAACCAGTTGCTCTAGGGACTGTCTGACTCTGCCTTCTCAGTCGTATGTTGCTTTGGGTGTAAAAGTGTCTTTTAAATATATAAAATGTAAGTTCACTTATCTGGTATGTCACATTGGTAAAAGTCATAGAAGGATCAAAGTGAATCCATATCTTGAGTGTCTCCGTGTTAATTTGTGTTTGGTGCCTTCTGATTCACTTGCTGGAAAATTTTAACATGGCGCTGCGTCACTAGAGCATCATGGGATGTTAATGCCGCCACATTCTTTGGCTGCTTGTTACCATGTCTGCTGCACTTGTGTGTGTGTGTGTGTGTGAGAGAGCTCGAAGCAGAACAAAGAATCAAAAGAGTTAATCTTTACACAGGAGATTTCTGGGTCTGTAATACTGAAACAGAAGGTTGATGTGATGTAAGTCTCACCGAGTCTGACTGAACACAGTTGGGCTTTAGATAAAACAACCTCCGATGTGTTTGCGTGAAATACAGACTCTATTTAGGGAGTGGATACTCAGCTGAGTAAGTCAGTAAAAATATTTTGGACCATCTGTGGGTCCCTGAGGACTGGATTAGGAAACACTGGAAAAGAGATTAAAAGATATAGCATTCATGTGGCAATAATTGTATCACTTTACAATAAGACTACCCTTAAAAAGGGTTTATGAATGGTTCCGGTTACTAATTACGTTGTAACACTTTGTGAATCATTAAAAGACATATAAACAAGTTATAATACAGTTTTTTTTTTTATTAATGAGTTACTACTGATCATAAGTGGCAAAGCGAGCCTTATTGTAAAGTGGTGCCAATATTCCAACATAGAAATTATAATGTCTTATGATTTAAGCAGGACAAAGAATCAGTAGGGGTGGACTCTTCCAGAAGGCGTGTGCTGGATGCCCTTAACCCTGACCCTGCTTCTCTGTCTGCAGTGAACAGCAACGAGCAGATATTGGCCATTGGAGCCGACTTGCTGAAGGAGTGAGTACAGAGACGTGGCCTCCTCCACTGGTGTCACTCATTAGCTGTTGCTGCACTGATCCATCGGCTTCACTGTCTGCGGCGTCTCACCACTGCAGCTTCATCTATGAGCGAGTGAGGCGCCATGCTGAGGGGGACGTCACGGTGACCCGCAGCCAGCTGGGAAGCTCTGAGCTGTGTGACCCCGCCCACAAGCAGCTGGCGCAGTGTCTGCAGAAGATCGGCGATGAGCTGGATGGCAATGTGCAGCTGAAGGAGTGAGAGGCTTCTTAATCAACAGAGGGGGTCGAATCCCTTAGTTAGCGGCTCCTTAATTACTGTACCTGGGGGGGGCATCTCCCTTAGCTAGCGGCTCTTTAATCACTGTACCTGGGTTGGAGGGGGGTGTCATATCCGTTAGTTAGCGGCTCCTTAATCACTGTACCTGGGTTGGAGGGGGGTGTCATATCCCTTAGTTAGCAGCTCCTTAATCACTGTACCTGGGGGGTCATGTCCCTTAGCTAGTGGCTCTTTAATCACTGTACCGGGGGGGTCATTTCCCTTGGGTAGCAGCTCCTTAATCACTGTTCCTGGGGGGTCATGTCCCTTAGCTAGCAGCTCCTTAATCACTGTACCTGGGGGGTCATGTCCCTTAGCTAGCGGCTACTTAATCACTGTACCTGGGGTGTCATATCCCTTAGCCAGCGGCTCCTTAATCACTGTACCTGGGGGGTCATGTCCCTTAGTTAGCGGCTCCTTAATCACTGTACCTGGGGGGAAGGGTGTCATATCCCTTAGTCAGCGGCTCCTTAATCACTGTACCTGGGGGGTCATGTCCCTTAGTTAGTGGCTTGTTAATCACTGTACCTGGGGGGTCATGTCCTTTAGCTAGTGGCTCCTTAATCACTGTACCTGGGGGGTCATGTCCCTTAGGTAGCGGCTTCTTAATCACTGTACCTGGGGGGTCATGTCCCTTAGCTAGCGGCTACTTAATCACTGTACCTGGGGGCTCATATCCCTAAGCTAGCGGCTCCTTAATCACTGTACCTGGGGGGTCATGTCCCTTAGCTAGCGGCTCCTTAATCACTGTACATGGGGGGTCATGTCTCTAACCTAGCGGCTCCTTAATCACTGTACATGGGGGGTCATGTCTCTAACCTAGCGGCTCCTTAATCACTGTACCTGGGGGGTCATGTCCCTTAGTTAGCGGCTCCTTAATGACTTTACATGGGGGGTCATATCCCTAAGCTATGGGTCTTGGGGTCTGCTGGCTACCTTACCAGGAGGTTGCAGGGTGGCAATATCTAGAGTGGCCACCAGGGGGGAGTGTTCTTCACTCTGGTTGCTTTGTCTCACCCAGAATGATAAATAATGCTGCACTGAAGCCAACTAAGGAGGTTTTCTGCAGCGTGGCCTGTGAGATCTTCTCTGACGGGAAGTTCAACTGGGGCAGGGTGGTGGCACTCTTCTACTTTGCCTGTCGACTTGTCATCAAGGTGAGTACCCCGTCCCATGATGTCCCGTTTGGGCTGTGCTGGTGACTCTTGGACGGAGTCACACTCATGTCTGATCTTTCCATTACTTATGCATTACTTATGTATTGGTAGATGGTTAGAAACCAGATTAACAGGACAGTCAAGCGAATGAGTGTGACAGCCTCCCGCAGACAGGGGGAGCCACTCTGATGTTGACATGGTTTCCCAGTGGAATGTTTCTGTCAGTGTGGCCATCACCGGGCAGCACCAGGTGGCGACAGTGAGCCGAGTCAGTTGTTGCTTGCACTTTTACCCCCTCCAGGCCCTCGTGACCAACGTCCCTAATATAATCCGCACCATCATCACTTGGACTGTAGACTACTTGCGGGATCATGTAATCAGCTGGATCAGGGAGCAGGGGGGCTGGGTGAGTCGCCGGGGGCCCGCGGGAGTAACTGTGGATGCCTGGGTGAGTTGCTGGGGGGTTAGGGCATATTTCCGTTGCTGAGATCTATTTTCCCTGCAGGAAGGCATCAAGTCGTACTTCGGCACACCCACATGGCAGATGGTGGGCGTGTTCCTGGCTGGAGTTCTCACCACCGTCCTGGTCACCCGCAAGATGTGAGAAGCGAGGGAACACATCCACGTGGGAGAGTGGAGTGAAGCAGCTGGAGAGCTCCTGCAGTGCCCAATCCTTCCACCGGGGGGCAGCATGGGGAACATGCTAAACCGTGTCTCACTGTGGGCAGGTGGTGAGCTGACAGCAGCCAGACCGTTAGCAGGGGTGACTGAAATCCTCCCCCCGCATTTAGGGCTGTGTACGTGCCCCCCCCCCCCACTGTGCTCCCTGCACTGACAGTACACACCCGGTGTGATACTGACCTCTTTCAGCATAGTGTTAATGTACTGTACCGTGAAGCAGCTCCTGCCTGAAACCCGCACGCCTTTTACTGTTCCCTCTTTGCTTTCGACGGCATTTCTATGGTGTTTCATAAAACAAAAGAAACATTCTGCTTTTTTTTTTAGTTGACGGTGCCTTCCAGTCTTTTCCAAACAGGACTTTGATATCAGACTCAAGTTTTCTACACCTTTGTATGAATTTCCCTCACGGCTGATGTTTTTGTACCATTTTAATAAGATTTTTATGGATTAAAAGCATCCACAATCTGCGTGTGTTTCTCCTAATCGCATGCTCGTCTGCAGGTAGGCTATACCCCATACGCAGCATTGCTCCGTAAATCTCAGCAACATCAACGTGCAAGAAAGAGTAGAGGGACAGGGACACAGCTGAGCAAAAACATGTTTATTGTAAAAAGGCAGGAAGAGCCATCAGAGACAAAGATGAACAGCACACGAGGCAGCACACACGAGGACAGCTGTATGACATGAGAATCAGTAACAGGAACGACGGGTTGATCTAAGACGAGGCACTTTGTAACAGGTGAGTTCAGAGCAAGGATGGTACGGAGGGCAGAAGATACTAAGTGGAAGACTTACAGGGGGGGGCCACTGCAGGCGACATCTCCCCCCACAACCCATGGACTGGACTGGTCCGGTCCAGGCCATCGCCCCGGCAACCTTCTCCTTACTCTGTGCTGCTTCCTTCGTTTAATGTGCACTCGTTTACCACCACCACAAATAATCATCCACAAAATAAGCTTAAACTGACCCAGTTCAAAACATTTGAAAAGCATTTCTGCTAAATAAACCACGTCAGGTGACATCCACACAGAGACAGTAACAGCGACTTCACCTTAGTGTTGACTCCCCTATAAAACAACGAAACAACCACTGACAGCCTTTTAGCTTGTAAGTACAGTACATGTTTTGTTCTCCGCGTGTAGCTTTAGAAAAATAAACCCTCTTTTCAAGCACTCACTACAAATTAAACAGCTTGTCATACACAAGCTTTGAGCATATTATTCAGGATGAAACGGCATCATGACGTTCTAGTCAGAGCAGCTCGGACAATATTCCAGTCACATGACTCATTATTGAAGGTGCTTAATACCCCGGATAGATAAGTCAATGAAATTGTGCAAAAATGACACGCCGACTAGACAACGCACACGACAATATCATCTAGAACCACCTGAAAGTACCTAAGCTTTGTGATGGATTGCACTGTGCTCTGAAAATGGTTCAGTCAGTTTGAAACATACCATTCTAAAGGGATGGGAAGTGTTTCCCAATATGGTCCTTTGGGGACCCACACACAGTTCATGTCCCTGGGAGGGAGCAAAACATGGACCGGCTGTGGGTCCCCAAGGACTGAATTAAGAAACACTGCTTTAGAAGAGAGTAAAGTCAGTTATTATTGCCATAAGAATGCTATATCTTCTAATCTCATTTCCAGTGTTTCCCAATCCGGTCCTCAGGGACCCACAAGACGGTCCATGTTTTTGCTCCCTGCCAAACAGAACTGTCTGGGTGCCTAAGGAGTGGATTGGGAAACGCTGCTTTAATCAGCCAGCAGACCTGTAGTAGAGCTGGGGGTGGGCCTAGGGGTTTATTCTTCGGGGTGGCAGGCCGGAGCGATCAGTCACAACGTGCCGCTCAAGCCACCAGAGTGGTCCAGTCGCTCTGCTGGCGTCCGTACTGCAGGAGTCAGCAGAACAGAGGTAAGAAGAAGGGTGAGCTTCATCCTGTGGGAGGATCACTGCCCAGCAGCAGCAGCACATACCTGGATATCTGTCAGCTCTTTGTGAAATCTCTTAGCCAGATCAGGACCGTTCCTCATGGTGGGAATTTCGTAGGTCTGAGGAGGTAGAAATCGGCAAAGTTTGTGACTCCCACTGAAGCAGAAGGAGGACATTCAAATCACCCCCCAGGTCCCCCACCCTATACCTGTCCCTTGTACAGCAGGCTTCCCACAGGACAAACCACACAGGCCGTCCCAGAACCGAACACCTCCAGGATCCGCCCCGAGTTCAGTGCCCCCAGCAGCTCCTTCATCGTCACAGTTCGCTCTGTGACCCGGAACTCATTCTGAAAGCCGGGGCAAAGGGTCAAAGGTCACCAGCAGCAGGAAGCATTAGCTTGCTTCCCTCACACACAGCGAGCCCCCCCCCTTACCCATTTGCGAGCAAGGTCCAACAGCGACTGCCTGGTGACCCCAGGAAGAATAATGCCATCTAGTGGTGGGGTGATCAGCTCTCTCTCTGCACAAAATCAGAAGCAAATGTCGTCACCCATGTTCACACACGTCTGGCTTGGCCCTCTCAGCCGGACACGGGGCCCCCACCTCCGGCTTCCGTGCTCCAGTAAATGAAGAGGTTCATGGTCCCCACTTCGGTGATCTCCTCCTGATCCCCGTAGAGCCACAGGACCTGCTGGCAACCCTGATTCAGGGCCTCGCTCTGCACCGCGATGGTGGGACCGTAATTACTGGGGGGTGGGAAATAACCATATAGAAATTAATCACCTTTTCATATCACAGTGTAATCACTGGGTATTATGGACAGAGAAGGCAAATAATTTAACGATCTGGAAAATGAGTAATCAAATATGGCTTTTAGGAAAGACCTGACATAAGGATTTTGTGGGAAATAAAAATCAATGATGCTATTTTTCCACTGGTTTAAGATTTAATTTCACCGATTAAGTGTTTTTGATTTCTGGTAGCACATCCACAATAATCCTGCTCAGAAATAGCTAAACCATGTCAGGGGATGTCCACACAAGCCCTCCCCCCGCCACCGCCGCCGCAGGACAGGTCACTCACCCCCCCATCTTGAACTCGCCGACGCCGCCCCTCCAGGCTCTCACGTAGCTTGGGTCAGCCAGCAGGGACACCGGGTTGAAGGCCCCAGTAGCAAAGTATGGTCCCACGGGGCCCACGATGACGTACAGCAGAGCGTGGCCTGTCCGGGAAACTCCGAGGGAGGGCTGGGGGCGTGGGGGGGGGGAGAGGGAAGCCTGCATCACACGGCACTGAGGAGCACGGTCTGAACGCAGCCCAAACGGGCTACTCAGTTTAGAGTGCTGCTAAAACAGGGCCGGTCTGACAGGCTGACGATTAAGACCTCAGCTTCCCATCAGGAACAGAGCTTGCCTGGTCTCTGCCCCCCCCACCCCACCCTCACCTCACCTCACCTCAGTACCGATGAAGGTGGGCCGGATGTAGAGGCTGGCGTCAGTGGAGTACGGCACCCACTCCTGGTCCAGCTCCACCAGCTTGCGGATGCACTCCAGCAGCTGCACCTTGTCGAAGAGCTGCATCGCAGAGAAAGCTTAGACTCAGGGGAGGGGCAGAAACGCAGGCCCCGGACCGGGGGAGAGGCGGAGCCACGGGCCTCCAGCGGGTGGCACTCACGGGCAGGCAGCAGCGTTCGGTACTCCTGTACATCCGCTCCATGTTGAGCATGGGTCTGAAGAGCCGCACGCGACCGTCCACCCCGCGGAAGGCCTTCATCCCCTCGAAAAGCTGCGGGGCCAGACGCACGAAGTCGAGCAACAGCCAACACGCATGTGCACACGCACATTCCAGAAATGCACCCCTCCCCTCACCTCTATGGAGTAGTGCAGTGCTGAGGAGGCAGGGTGCAGCGACAGGTTCTGGAATGGCTTGATCTGTGGCGTGGCCCAGCCGTCCTCCTTTGACCAGGAGATGGTGAGCATGTGGTCTGAGAACTGCTTCCCAAAGACCAGGGTGGACGGGTCTGGTTTGGGTTGCAGGGTCTTGCTGCGCTCAACCGTGATGTCGGATGCCTGAGGTCGGGGGAGCCGTCATTACATGACGTCAAAAAACAATAAAAAAAATAAAATAAAAATGGGGCTGGGGGGGGGGGGGGGTATATACGTGCCAGCAGAAGGAGGCCAGGGGTCACAAACACCTTTAATCCCGCGTTCAGTACCTTGAAGGAGGAACTGAGGAAGCGCACAGAGCCAAGGGCTTTGGGGAAGGGCTGCAGGCGCCATCTCTGCACCATCTGAGAAACGCAAGAGCACAGAAAGAGTCTGACCACAGCTTAAGTCGATTAACAGCCACCGTAGCCGCACCAAAACCGGCTCCCGGCATGACGCGTTTAACATGTCGCTTATGCTCAAGGTTAAACACGCGGCTCGGCAGCTCGCTAGCGCCCCCTTCCGAGCCCCGCGGTATACGCTCCCCGCTCATTATTTATATTTATAGCCTCGTTATCTCAAACCGCAATCGGAGACGATTTCATATCAAAGCCTCCCCTCCCCGGCACATCTCATAATGAACAGTTCTTGAAAGGACGTTCCGGGATGGCGAGCGGCGGCTTATGGATCCTGAACGTGCTGCGGCGGCCCTGCTCACCGTCCGGAGGGCTGCCATTGGCGATCCGTTCACGACACGACCAGGGGGCTCCGCACTGCTCCTGGTTGCCGCTCGTTCTGTCGGGTTTGAGTCCTGGCCGGCCGGTTATCTTTGCCGTCGTCTAGACCAGGTTCCTGTATGTCGAGCTTCCTCGATTTGGGAACAAGGAAGGGATGCTTCGCGACGCGACTTCAGGGTTATTGCAGGCGGTGTGGGAGGGAGGAGACCCGGCAGCGCACGGGTTACAGCCGGGCCGCCCCGGTTCGCTGTCTGATGGGGCGTAGCCGCGTCGCCGCCTCCTGATTGCAGCAGCCGGGCACTGTGCTATCGGCAATTCGGATCTCCTCTGCTAGTACGGAGCCCCGCCGGTTAATTCCAGCTCAGATCCGGCCGCGTCCGTGCGGTTGTACCGCAAGTCCGCAGCTGCTTAAGGCGAACAAGGGCCGAGAGCCGCACAAGCAGCCCGACGGAGCCTGGAATAAACGCAGTAGCAAACGTGTGGCCAGATACCCGGGCTTTATGGATGCGCTTCTCTCCGTCGGTCCAGTTTATTTGCAATAATCATGAGATGACCCAGTATTATTTACCCCACCCTATTTGACCCGCCACGTGGGTAGCTATGCATAATCAGCACGCAGCAGGGTGCCTCTTCCCGAAATGGGGCAGCCGGATTAGATAACCTTGGGAGCTGGAGGCTTCCTTCTAGATTTTTCTAGACAGATTGCAGCCCAATAATAGGCGTCAAGCGAATGTGCCACAAACACTTTTATTGGTCGAAAAAAATCGCTCACACTCGAAACAAAGGTGTGTCAGCAGGAACACCAGCTCATATATCTTGCTTTTCCGGTTCTGCACTGTAATGGAATGTACTGCAGATGACAACATTTTAGCTGCTAGCTTTTTCTTTAGTTAATCTGCTCGACTAACGAAAAATATTAATAATTGCTTAATTCAGTAGGTTAATTAACGTATAAAATAACAGAAGAATTTACGAAATTAAAATCCTTATTATTACAAGACAGTACTTTGTCACATGATTTTAGTAATTTTTCAGTTTCCATATCACCCAACTAACCAATCTGGCTCTTGTGGCTGTAGTTAAGCTCTGCCCCCCCACTCAGCAGCAAATCAACACCTGTGCAGAAGGTGGCATCAGCAGCCAGGAACACAGCAGCCAATCCACATTCAGCTTCTGTTCCCATTCGGCCAATCAGCTGTGAATAGATTCATCGCATAGACTAAATAAAAATAAACACGAAAAATAGAACTTAAACCTTACTATGTACAAGGAATACATACAACGTACAAAAAGGCTGCATTGTGCAAACAGTACTGTAAGAACAAACCGCAGACCATAACAGTGCAAAATATGCAGTAATAATTTACTGTACAATTACTGTACAAGTAGAAATAAATAAACAAGTAGATGAGTACAGAAAAGGGAATGTGAGTATTGCTACAGTGTGCGAGCAGGTGACTGGCTGTGTAGCTGACCCTAGAGCAGAGCCGTCAGCCATGCTGGCAGCTGGAATGACGGCCCTGTCAGAACAGGTACACTTCAGAGCACGCAGACTGCCACTTGACGAGGCGTTACTCATAATGAACAAGAGCATTTTCCTGTCCAGCACTTCCTCCAAGGATGGAGGCTGACCCCGAGCACAGAGCCAGCCTTCCTGAATAGCGTGTTCTTTCCCCTGGTGTCTCTTTCACACTGCCGGCCCAGCACACCGCAGCCTCGCACAGATTCACAGGAAATGTAGACTTCCCACACACACACCAAAAGACCTAAAGACTGATTTATAGCTCTGCAGAGTCTATGTTGTAGGCTGCCGCATTGCTGCGTATCCTATGTCATAGCCTGACACCTGTAGTTACCCTTCTGGGGAGACGGGCAGCTATGTTTTACTGCCTAGATGAATCTAGATGATAGTGACATTTCAGAGTGTAAAGCACTGCAGGTGCTCATGTGACACCACAGGTCACCTGACCCACCTGGGCATTTTCCCCGGCTTTGATGGTAGTGGCCGCATCTCCTGATTGGGCAGCCAGTGTACCCCAAAGGGGGGTCATCACATTCCCTGGGGAGATACTAAGACACCCAATTAAAGGCCTTTTTTGTGTAACTCTGCCTTGTTGTAAAACATCAACTGACCTACAAGAACTACAAACAGAAGAAGATAAACAATCATCAAACACTGAATCATGTACAACCTTGCTTATCATGATGTTAGTCATTGACTATATCAAGGTATAAGAAAACAAAGACACATACAAGAGCTGGATAGAAATAGGAAACGAATGAAAGACAGGCAGGGCTGCTAAAAAAACTCACCAGTTAACTCTAACCTTATACCGGCTTTCATCAATAGCCATTGCTTTAGTCATAGCTGTGATCGCCCCCTAGTGGAAAAGTACCAATAGTCAGCATCTGCAACATGATGAATCACAAAGACCATGTTTATAAAAACATGTGACAGCAGCAAAAGAACATCACTGAGTGACACGGTCCCGGCTCACTTTGGTGGCCACATATGAAACCGCGTCCTTCTGTCCAATGATGCCAACCAGGCTGGACACGTTGATCACGTTGCCCTGGCTGCGCCGGAGATGCGGCAGCGCGTACTACAGAGGAGAACGGAAACGGTTGGCCGAACAACAAAGGTGAGAAACTTGGCCCTTAATGGAAGTGTAACACCAACCTGCAAAGCTTCATCCTGCCAGCACTGAGCTAAAGCTGCACTAACGGTCAGGTACCACCGTAGACGCTATGCTAGGTGGCTGTAAAAGTGCGCTAACAATTGTTGTACCAACATCACGCCGACAGAATGCTAACGCTGACAGCAACCTGACATCTTACCTTGGCGACCAGGAAGTAACTCACAAGGTTCAAGTTGAGCAGGTATCTGAATTCATCTGCTGTGATGTCATCTATTGGCTTGTGTGGTGGATCTGATCAGATCACAGAGGCAGACAGAGGATAAATTCTTTTTTGACATATTATGGGTCGACAGCAGAGAGGACAGATTCTTGCTGGGGGTATGCAAGTGTCGTGTTGTGTGTCTGTGGTTGTGTCAGTAGAGCCTAGGCCTGTTTGAGTTTGATAGAGAGACAGAGAGACACTCACGCCACCCTGCATTGTTCACCAGACAGTCTATTTGACCAAACCGTCTCACCGTCATCGAGACCAGTTCCTGCACGGATACCCAAAGTCATGGTTAATACAGTCACCGGGGACAGTTACACGGAGTGTGTGCAGTATCATATCACATGTTTAACTTGAATTAGATGCGCAAAACGGCCATGACAACAGCTAGCGAATGACTGGCTTGCTAGAAGACACCAAGCACCTCCCGTTGATCAGTTTACTCTGACCGTCTCAGTACGCTACTGATCTAAGGTACCATTGCAAGACAAGAGACAAGAGTTCACTAAAAAAAATCAGTTCGAAGGAACGAACAACAGACACGGTGCATTGAATCTCAGTTCACTGACTCACTGGAGCACGCATTATGGCGCCATCTACTGGAATAAGATAGTTCAACGGAGCCAGATTTATAAACGTACAATTACAATACGAACAAAGCAACGTTGTTCTCCTATGTTTTGACTCCAACATGTGCTAATAGTTTATTTTGTTGCATATATATTGTTATATTGTTTGGTAGCCAAAATTGTTACAATGTTTTGTTGTCTAGTTTTTCTAACTTGTAGCTTATAGCTTGTTGTAGTTTTTACAGTGAACGAAAGAGTGATTCAAAAAGTCAAATCATTTTGGTTACCTGAACGAAATGAATCGAATCACTAAAAATTGTCTTGCACGTCACTAATGAGTGAGGGTTTCACCTGAATCTCCTCCTCCTTCGTGACGTCACAGGCGGCAAACAGACACTGTCCGGGCCCCTTGCCGTTAAGTTCCGCCTCCAAAGAGCGCCCTGCATCCGCTGCGGAGGAGTTCGCTGTTTGCGACTTTCACACAGTTCTCTCCGTTTGTAAAGTCCGTTTATATGAGGACAAATTACAATGCAGTGCAACATCTCGGGGGCTAATTCAGGTAACAGAAGCAACAAGACAAACAACGTCCCACGAGATACTCACAGCCTATGGCGCAAAACACGACCTTCGCCCCGTTTTCCACTGGAAGACAAAAACACGATTGTTTTCATGCCAAAACAGAGACAAAGCAATGGTAGAATAACTCCCAATTGGCTGTGAGTGCAGTCAGATCAATCTCACCGAAAGACCTGACTATCCCTTTTCCTATCCCCTGTGATCCGCCGGTAACGATGACCACCTTGTCGCAGTACCGCAATGTGTCGGACATGGTGCACACAGTGTAGTCACGGTGTAGTGTAACAGCGCGGCTTTGTACGTCCGATGCTCACACACTGTTGTAATCACCTGACTGTCAAAGTTTCTTTTCCTGAAAAGTCACAAGTTTGCACAGATCCTCTCCTAGGGACTGTGGGACATGTAGTATGAACATAGCTAATTAAACCCCCATCATAAATGTACTCTCATCAAAAAGCGCTTGAAATCGTGTACTTTTCATGCATGAATTGCTTTTATTGCGTTACTCGCTTACATGTAACAGCAACATATACTCTTTAATATTTAGTGTATGCAAGTAATTACCGCGTGAAAGATAATTATTTGCGTGTTGTTTGTAACATGAATACTTTCACTATTGATTGTAAAGATGCTAAAATGCTGCGATTCGCGGCTGTACTCTTACGGACGGTCCTTTCTCGGCGACAGTCTTGTTTAAAGCATTAAACCGCCCAGTAATGATTCTTAGATACAAAAAGACACATGAGTTTCAACATCATTTTCCAATATTATTCTTAGAAATTAAATACAAATTTAATCATAAAAGTATGAAATGTTTAGCGCGGGGTTTCCGGACGTGCAGCGTGTTGTTCATATGCATGTTAGGGATTTTTTGTACATGTTTTCTGAGCTGGGATCTGTAACTTGGACTGGTCCTCCTGCTTCACTCTCAAAAGTCCATATGCAGCTGCAGATTTTCTGGCGAGAGATACACGTCTTTCTGGTGATTTCATGGCTTCGGAGCCTGGTGCAGCTGGCTGTCTCTGCTACTGTGTGTCTGATCACTGCTCACCTGTGCGTCTGCTTGCTGGTCAGTGCCGTCTGGCTAGCGAGGCCCCCCTGGAAAAGGGTGACATTTGACACTGGAGAGCTGGAAAGCAGTGCCTGTGCTTTAGTGTGCATGGGGGGGGGGAGGAGTTGAGTGCGAATTTGGGCTACAGGCCTGAGGGAGATTAAATTTCAACCTGATAGCATTTCCAGATACTTCAAGACAAACATTTCAGCAAAGAGAAAAGAGAGAGACCTATAAACAAGTCTATCTACTCCGGGGTTTGGGTGCAGAGGGCTGGTGTGATTAAGGTTAGGATTAGGGTCATCTATAATCAAGGTACTGAGTAAACCTCCTCTCCTGTCCCTGCCACCCTGACATGTGGGTGGGGGGTTAGAGAGTCAGACGAGGGGGATCGGGACGAGAGGAAGAGTCGCAGCAGGCAGAGCATGAGAGACGCAGACGGGAACTGCGGTGGGGCGCGTCCTGAGCAGTGAGTGAGTGACTGTCCCCTATCCGTATATGTGCCTCACCCTTACCTAGCATTTGTTTCAGTCTAACCTATTTCATTACCTCGATTCACTCGTGTGACTGTCTGTCCGTCCTAGGAAATGTGTTATTGTCCCTGACAGTAGCGGTTAGATATTTTAGTTTGCCATTTTCTTTGAAACCAGCGTGAATGTTTCTGTGCATGGTGCTCACGGGAAGCGCGATGATTTTTAAAGAGTTTCCAGTACAGATCTCGTAATTTCGGTAAAAGAGGGAAGTATTGTGGTAAAACACCTGTGTCATATTCAAACATTTGTTTTTTCAAGTCTTTAATCAGCATGGATATTTGTAGTTTCACTACTATGGCAACAGTCCTGCTAAAGTTATGTCTTATTTTTATTGGGTTATTATTGGATAAGTTTTGGGTTAACGAAACCTTATCCATCCATCTAACCGCTATCATGGGGGGGGGCAGAGGAGGGTGCTGGAGTTTGTCCCAGGCGGCACAAGGCACCAGGCTGGGCAGCAGCTTGGACGGGATGCCAGTCTTTCACAGGGCACTTAGACACACACACACACACATACACACACTCACACACACACATTGAATGGGCAGTTTACAGACACCCATTAGCCAGACTGCTTGTCTTTGGGCTGTGGGAAGAAATCAGAGAAAGTCAGCATGGGCAACCTTGACACACACAGATAGAGGAGGGGTTGGAGTTGATCCCCGAGGCCCCCACTGGCTCAGTTGTGAGGGATTTGCTGGTGTGATTTTCTCCATGCTGTCCTTAGGAGGTATGAGACAAGGAGAGAAAGAGACAGACGCGGGGATGGGGGAGACGGAGCTGAGGCCGGGGGCTGGTGGCAACACGCCAACGCGCCACTGGGGCGGCGCTGAGACATGTGAGGGCCAGAAGAGCTGGCGCTCGGGCTGCGCGTGGAGGGGCGGCTGCGTGGCCAGTGAGCGGCTGGCCATCAACGTGTCGGGCATGCGCTACGAGACGCACCTGCGTACGCTGGCCCAGTTTCCCGACTCGCTGCTGGGCGACCCGCACCGCCGGCTGCGCTACTTCGACCCGATGCGGAACGAGCTCTTCCTGGACCGTAGCCGCGTCTGCTTCGACGCCATCCTCTACTTCTACCAGTCGGGGGGGCGGCTACGGCGCCCCCCCCACATACCGCTCGACGTCTTCATGGAGGAACTGCGCTTCTACGAGCTAGGCGAGGACGTCATCGCCCGCTTCCGTGAGGACGAGGGCTTCGTCAAGGAGGAGGCCCACCCGTTGCCCTCCGGTGCTCTACAGCGCTACCTCTGGATGCTCTTTGAACATCCGGAGTCCTCATCTGGTGCCCGCATCATCGCCGTCATCAGCATCATGGTTATCATCGTGTCCATTGTCATCTTCTGCCTGGAGACAATGCCTGAGTTCAAGAAGGAGGAAAGGGAGGTGAGACACGGGGGTGGCAAGGGGGGTGGGATTGGGGGAGCCAATGCAGGAGGAAGAGGAGGAGGATGAGGGGTGGTTATAGGAGAAAGCAGGAGTCACACATCTATGGAAGGCACAGACTTCCTGAGGGCGCATACGTGATGGTTAGGGGTCTGCAGGCATTTTAAGAGTGTGAAGGTATTAGTAGGAATAGGTGCCTAATCACACAATCATTTTAGTCGCGTTGTTAAACCCTGTGTGCTTAGACTGAGGAGGAGGCTGGCAGGAGCACATGCACGCGCCCTGGGGGCTGCGGGACGCTCACGGGGCAGCTAATTTCACTCACGCCGTCACCCGCTGAGACTCCGAGCTATGGGCGGTTCAGTGGCTGACAGGGAGACCAAGGAGCTCCATGGCACTTTTTGGAAGAGGGACAGCAAAGGTATTTCCTGAATGAGAAGGAAAATGAGAAGGGGGGGGGGTGCAAAGAGCAAGGGGGTGATTTAGGGAGAAGCTCTCGTGTTTCTCTTCCGAGATTTCAGGAGCTATTTATAGCAGAAGGACATCCCTGAGAAGACATCAACACATAACTGTAAGTTTATAATAATAAACCAGTCAGGTTGCTGGAGAAGGAGGAGCCAGATCTGTGTGTGTCGGTTTGAGACACAGAGAGAAACCACAGTGCTGATAGAGGAGGAAGCTGGGGTTCTGATTGCTGAAGGCTTTCTGTGGGACGGTCCAGCAGATCAGGGGCAGGGTGGACCGGGGGTGGGGAGAGACTTACTCAAGCCATTCAGGTCAATCACTCTCTCTCCAGGTTTTAGTCCTCATCCACCCATGCACTGTAACTGGAGAATGTCTTTATTCTTACGTTGGTTATATTTAGATGGGCTCTGTCTGAAAATGTGTGTTTGGTCACAGCCCAGAGTCTCCACACCGACCTTGAGAGACACGCTAAGGGCAGACTGTGCTGTATCTCACCGATCGACAGGTGCACCACAGTTCCAACTCCAGCTCCGGGGGCCACACAGCCACCGACCTCTTCCTGGACCCCTTCTTCATGGTGGAGACCATCTGCATATGTTGGTTTTCCTTCGAGCTCTTCATGCGCTTCACCTGCTCCCCCAGTAAGATCCACTTCTTCAAGGACGTGATGAACGTCATTGACTTTGTCGCCATCATCCCGTACTTCGTCACGCTGGGCACCGAGCTGGCCGACACCAAGGGTGGCAGCCCCACCGCCACGCTGGCGGTCATCAGGGTCATCAGGCTGGTCCGCGTCTTCCGCATCTTCAAGCTGTCCCGCCATTCGAAGGGCCTGCAGATCTTGGGCCAGACGCTGAGGGCCAGTCTGCGTGAGCTGGCCCTGCTCATCTTCTTCCTCTTCATCGGGGTCATCCTCTTCTCCAGCGCTGTCTACTTCGCCGAGGCAGACAACAAAGATACTATGTTCACCAGTATCCCTGAGTCCTTCTGGTGGGCTGTGGTTTCCATGACGACCGTGGGCTACGGTGACATGTACCCGGTGACGGTAGGAGGCAAGTTGGTGGGCTCCATGTGCGCCATTGCTGGAGTGCTGACCATCTCGCTGCCCGTGCCTGTGATTGTCTCTAACTTCAGCTATTTCTACCACCGGGAGATGGAGAATGAGGACACCACTGAATATGTCCATGTGAGCACAGACATCTGGCAGGTGGATGAGGGAGAGCAGGAGGAGCAGTGGCCTGAGCCGGAGAAGCAGGCCAACCAGCTGCTCTATGAGAAGGGGAGGTATGGCGGCATCTGTGTTCCCCTCAATGGGACGATCCTGGGGGGGCTGTGTGCCGGCCAGGGGGAGGGACACCTGGGGGGAAACATGTACCTCAAGGAGCCCTTGGTGACCCAGGTGTGAACAGAAGATGATAGGATGACAGGATCAACGGTAGATTACTCCATAATCACACAGTGAGAGACTCAGCACCGGATCACTGCATCATCAGAGACAGGATCAACGGTAGATTACTCCATAATCACACAGTGAGAGACTCTGCACCGGCTCACTGCATCATCAGAGACAGGATCAATGGTAGATTTCTCCTTAATCACACAGTGAGCGACTCTGCACCGGCTCACTGCATCATCAGAGACAGGATCAATGGTAGATTACTCCATAATCCCACAGTGAGCGACTCTGCACCAGGCTCACTGGATCAACACACAGAGACAGGATCAACGGTAGATTACTCCATAATCACACAGTGAGAGACTCAGCACCGGATCACTGCATCATCAGAGACAGGGTCACCGATAGATTACTCCATAATCACACAGTGAGAGACTCAGCACTGGATCACTGCATCATCAGAGACAGGATCAACAGTAGATTACTCCTTAATCGCACAGTGAGAGACTCAGCACCGGATCACTGCATCATCAGAGACAGAATCAATGGTAGATTACTCCATAATCACACAGTGAGCAACTCTGCACTGGCTCACTGCATCATCAGAGACAGGATCAACAGTAGATTACTCCATAATCACACAGTGGGAGACTCAGCACCGGCTCACTGCATCATCAGACACAGGATCAATGGTAGATTACTCCTTAATCACACAGTGGGCGACTCAGCACCGGCTAACTGGATCAACACACAGAGACAGGACATGAACAAGGCAAAGAGGAAAGATTGTAGAAATTCTTTATTATCCATTATTTATTGAAAACATAAAAAGATTATTATTTGACTTAGTTATTCATTGCTTGAATTACTTGGTCATTATGTCTTATTATAAAAATGAAAATGGACTATTTATCTTATTTTTGGTTTCTTTTAAATGTCTTGCCTTGTAATTTCAAGTCTTAACCATATTCATTTTATTGTGCTGAGATTAGATAGATAAACAGAGAGAGACAGAGAGAGAGATTGAGTGGACCTGCTGATTATCGTATGCATGGTTTGGCTAGTCTGGCTGCTGATTATGTTGGCACTGAATCAGTTGAGTGTCACAAGCTCTGTGCCATGAGAGATGCCCACCACCAGCTCCCTGGTCCTGCTGAGGCTATAGGACAGGCCTTCCTCTGGGCCCTAACTGATATTGACCTGTAGGGAGGCCTGTACAGGTCTTCCCTGCAGTGCCACCCTTTGACTGTTTGGAGGCGGTGTGATCGCTGTTCTCGGGGTCGGTCTCCATCTGTGACTGGTCCATAACCCATCGGGGCACTGGGCCACCCGCCACAGGCACTGCTACTGTGTCCTGCACAGCTGTGGCAGCTTCTACAGGCTTCTAGTAGAGCTCAAGAGGATGAAGGTGCTGAAAACTGACGTGCTTTTGGGGGCTGACTCCTCCCCCAGGGCAAACCATCCTGACTGTATGGGGGTGTCCCTAGTTCTGTCTTAATTCATTGTACAGTCTGAGTGGGCTTGAGGCCTAAGGGGTGGGGGTGTGAGGGGGTGTAGTAGTAGGGGGTACTTCATCTCCAACACCTGCTCACTTCTCTGCTCCCATAGAGCTGATAGCTGTGATCGGTTCTCGCTGCTGCCCCTGTATGCATGGGCACGGTATTGTATACATGTATGTTTGCATAGGGTTTATATTTGTGCGGGTAAAGAATGTTTTACTCAGATTTACTTTGTCAGCCGCAGTTTAATCTAAACATAAAAACACAAAAACACACACCAAACACAGCCCAACATACCATGAAATACACACCCAGACTGATACACACATGAACAACCTCAAAATTGCTTTATTAGCGTAACACAAGTGTACAATAAAAAACAAGTAAACAAGAAAGTGTTATATATTAATATTCCAGTCAAGTGGGATGATAGTAATGTGTGAAGACTGTAAATCACAAGGACAACTGGCAGACACGTCCAGAAATGGCAGACAATGAGTGGACTGGGACTGGACACAGCACTTTGGAAACCAGTCTATAGTCAAGGACATCCCCACACATAGTACTGCGGGGACCAGTCTATAGGCAGGGGCACCCCCACACATAGTACTGCGGGGGCCAGTCTACAGGCAGGGACACCCCCACACATAGTACTGCGGGGGCCAGTCTATAGGCAAGGATACCCCCACACATAGTACTGTGGGGGGCAGTCTACAGGCAGGGACACCCCCACACAAAGCACTGTGGGGGCAGTCTATAGTCAAGGACATCCCCACACATAGTACTGCGGGGGCCAGTCTACAGATAGGGACACCCTCACACAAAGCACTGTGGGGGCAGTCTACAGTCAAGGACATCCCCACACATAGTACTGCGGGGGCCAGTCTACAGGCAGGGACACCCCCACACACAGCACTGTGGGGGCAGTCTATAGTCAAGGACATCCCCACACATAGTACTGCGGGGACCAGTCTACAGCCAAGGATACCCCCACACACAGCACTGTGGGGGCCAGTCTACAGGCAGGGACACCCCCCACACGCAACCTCCACCACTCATGCTCCTCCAACACAAAGGCAAACGGCTTCAACGACCCCCACCCCCACACATCTACACACGCTGTCATTTCCTGTGGAGGAATCCTGGACTATGTACCATGTCGAGGCGAGACCCGAGCTCCATCCCAAAGGGGTCCTGAGAGTCTAAGTCTGTGGTCCCCTGGGGTGATGCGAGCGCCTCCTCGCTGCCCCCCTCTGGGCCCACCCCTAAGATCAGAGTGTTTTTCACAGGGAGGAACTGAAAGAGCCGCACACTGTCCTGTCCGGGTGACTTTGGCGCAAGAGAAACAGGAAGTCCTTGGTGAGGAGACAGGAAGAGGGTATATCCATCTGGCAGGAGCAGTTCTCGGAAGGTGCAGTCCTTCTCTCTGTACAGCCGCTGAATAAAGATCTTCTGTTAGTTTGAGTCTGTGACCATCAATGTGTCGCTTTTTGAACTGTGTGACTGAATCGCTCAAAACAATGCTGGTAGAACTCAGAAGTGGGGAAATCACGAGAATGTTCAAAGTCAAATTGGTTAAGAAAAATATAAGTGATGAAATGAGCATTTGTGCTTGTAAGTATAGAGTCTCTCTATGGATAGTGCAAAGACATAAGTCCGTGATAGTTACCTGGCCTCTGAGATGTCCCTCACGGTCTACACATAGGTAGAGGGATGATCTCACACCCCGAATTACTGTTTCACCAGCCTTCACAGACCTTAGTTCCAGTAAACCTGGAATGCATATACACATAAACGTGTGAAAAAAATACTTTCAGCACAAAACTTTATCTCAATGAAATGCTTACTATAGGATATTACCTGTCTGCTACAGTATACACCTTGTGCTAAATGTCAGACTAATAGTGCGCACTGAATTGTATGATAATTAAAGTCACACTTACTGTTAGCTTTGTGCTAATGAAAGTGCACACTTACTGTTACAGGCATGGTAATGAAAATGCACACTTATGGTTAGCTGTTTGTTAAAGAAAGTGCACTTTTACTGATATTTGCATGCTAATGAAAGTGGACATTCGCTGTTAGCTGTGTGCTGATGAAAGTGCACACTTACCGTTAGCTGTGTGCTTGTGAAACTGTAGGCATTTTGTTATCCGTGTATTAATAAAATTGCACACTTGCTGTTAGTTGTTTGTTAATGAAAGTGCACTCAGTGATATTTATATGCTAATGAAAGTGCACACTTACTGTTAGCGTTGTGCTAATGAAAGTGCATACTTACTATTAGCTGTGTGCTAATGAAAGTACACACTTACTATTAGCGGTGTGCTAATGAAAGGCATACTTACTGTTAGCTTTGTGTTAACAAAAGTGCACACTTGCTGTTAGCTGTATGTCAATGAAAGTTCACACTTACTGATAGCTCTATACTACTGAAAGTATACACTTACTGTTAGCTGTCTGCGTGGGAGATCCTGTTACAGATCCATCTGGAGCTATCTCCAGGAATAGTCCCTGTCTTCTGTTCTCTGCCACAGTGAGTACAGTCAAAATTAATAAAAAATTGTCACAACTACATCAAACAACCATAATCATAAAAAAACTAGAATATTACCTGTATAGAGGTGCCTCTCTCTGACTTGATCATTAAAGTACATAAGCGGGCTCTCAGGGATGTAGAGGGACAGGCTGGTGTGAAGGAGGAGGGAAGAGACCAGGAGGGCACAACGCCGACTCTCACACAGAAACATGGGAGCAGGACCTGGGGGCAGCACCAGAACTCACCATACAGATGGAGCTTTACCAGAAGCTGGGCCACGACTTGCCTCCACATGAAGAATCACGACGCGGTTAAGAAGGGGCTGGTGCTTCGTTGATGTGGTCTGCGGAGCTGCACCTCCTTATATACGAGCAGCAGGTGAGTCACCCCATAGCAAGCGGAAGATAAGAGCAGATAAGGAGATGAAAGGCATGGCAAGACCTGGTGCCATCCTGCCCCCTCACCTGCGGCCATCTGAAGCAGTGACGTTTCACTTCACTCTTGTTGCATTTCCTCACCTCCATTCTGCTGTGATGGTTGGCTCCTCCCGCCGCGATTGGCCACCCCTGCATACCTGTCTAATTATGTCATCGTCAGCCAATTAAAGATTGATGGAAAGCAGAACCCCCACACACCACGGCGACACATAAACATATATACCCACTGAATTATACGGGCATCATCGGAGCAAGCAGCGCAAATGGAGTTCCTAGTGCTATATAACAGTGTCTCCCAATCTGGTTCTCGGTGACCCACAGACAGTCCATGGTTTTACTCCTTCCCAGCTGAGCAAAAAATGTGGACTTTCTGGTATTGATCTGGGAGGGAGCAACAACACGGACTGTCTGTGGACTTCAGAGGACCGGGTTGGGTAAAACTGCGCTATAGTAACAGCTCTCAATGCTGAGATAAGGCACAAATAAATGTCCACAGTGATTTACTACTGCGTTTATAATTAGAGCAAACTAACATCACCAATGTGCAGATAAGCACATGACATGAATATGAGAGAACGATACTGACAAGCTGACATAATAGTGTTCTTTTATTAGCCTTCAGTTACTCATAATTACAATGTAAACAGAGGCCTTGAGCCCCTGCTAAGGTTAATGGGTAATTATCCCCCTCAGCACTGCTATAGCTCATGGGGAACAAGGGCAGAGACGGAGGAAATTGCTCAGTCCCCCGAAATGCTACATACCCCACACTTCCTGCAATACTAGTGTGCACACATCACTCGGAAATGTGCAAATTATTTTACTGTGCCGCTTTACCACCTGCCACCACCTATGACAGACACATAGTGCAAACAGGGTTTGGCAGAAACACTGAAAAAAAAAAACAATCAATAGAACATGAACCACCAAGATATTGTTACAATTAAGGTACGGAACCATTGAAAGTGTCCCGGTTTCCTAATGTTCCCAGAACGTTATCCCACTATGATCCCACTAAGACTGATAATTTATGGAAATATATACATTTTTGCAAAAACAGAGGGAGCAGCAGGTAACACTGTTGTTTTACACTCTTCTAAGGTCATGTGTTCAAGGCTAATGGTGTTTTTACAGTAACAACATTTTGCAGCTTCATAAAATTGTATACTATTTATTCATAAAATTAAATTTTTATCATGGACTAATATTTTTCAACATTGCGTTAAAATTATGTTGAGGTAAAAATGTTATCTTGCAAACACTGACAGAACCTTTGGTGGAAATAATGTACCTTTAACGTTACAGTATGAATGTTTTCAGCTAAATTTGAGAGAACCTTCAAATAACATTGATGAAAGTGCGCTGTGTGTTTCCTGATAGCTGGGCAAGTGTACTACATGCCGAAAAGGCAGTACTATAAAAGTAGAGGCTTTTGGTGAAATAAAATCACATTTAGTTCTTTTTATATCTTCACTAAACTCTAAATAAACCCTCCAGTAATAATGCCTGCAATAAAAGTGAATGACTGTTAACTCTGTAAATTGCCATGATTCATCCCTGTTTAACTTTCAGTAGGAAAGTTCAGCATAATTAGTTAACCCCAGTTGTAAAGCTGAAGGTTATCTAAACACAGGCACACCGGCACATATCAGATGACCATTTTTTCCCCATGTGGTGTGGGTTTGGTGAAGAGAGAGCAACGGCAGATGGGTGAGGGGGTGTCACCAATCAGAGCAGCGAGTCATGTCACCTGACCTCTCTGAAAAGTCATGTGACTCTCGCTGGTTCGCTTACAGCCCCATCTCTCTTCTCTTTGATCCCTGGGCGGTCGGCGTCGAGGTGACCATCAATCATTCACTCCGTTTTTTGAGCTTTATGCCTCCATCGCACAAGTATCTCAGACTGAATAGGACAGACGCAAAGCCGTGTCACACGCATTCTGCCATAAAAACAGGGAGCGTCACACAGTAATTGAAGGCCATAAGACACTATGTGTCCTTTATTAAATGAGAGACACAGCTGATAGACAGAGACGATACCAAGACTGTGAAGGTCAGTTCAGAAGGAACACTTTAAAGGGTACACTTTAAAAACACATACAACATTTTATAGAGAGACATAAGTCCACACAGCTTAATAAAAGCAACTCATAAATACAGATAAACTACGACAGGATGACCAGATTTTCCATGACAGGGAGGAAACTTTGAGCTACAGGTTTTACAAATCGCCTTTATTCGAACGGCTCCTGTTATTAGCTAAACAGTTTTCTTCTTGCACTTTGACTGGTTTGTTTCATTGATTGAAAGACTTGTCCATCAGCTTCACATTAACCATTAGACTGACCAATCAGAACACAGCAAGAACTCACTGCTTAAGTGAGATTCAGGGCCATTTAATTGAAATGGTAGTTTACAATGTCTGTCCTAGCTCAGAGTGCCCATGGATACTCTGGTCACCCTAAGCTAAGAACCATATTACCCAAACAACAAAACTAACATGTCGAAAATGTGATTGTTCATGGTAATAACTGTGATCAACACAGAAACCATGGTTTGCAGACTGAGAAGGTATGAAGTAGGTATGAAACTGCCCATGTGACCCACTGGTGACTGGAAGGAGTGACAGCGAAATTCTGACAGTGTCACATCATGCTAAGATGATCACCATGGCAACAACATTGACCCTGATCATTTAAAATTACTGTGACCATTTATGTTTTCTTTTAAACTATTTAATATCATTTCAGTAATAGAATTGCTCTGTGATCTTTGAGGTACATTTTCTGATTGTCAGCAATAAACATTTATTTGAATATTTGTTTTTATGATAATACTGTTTTCAGGATATTCTATTTGTGTACTGTGTACTTTTTAGATTTGTCTTCTCTGCGTTTGCTTATTTTCACTGTGTGTGCTGTCTTTGCACCTCGTCTGTTTTGCACTGTATTTATGTTCACCTGTGCACTATGTTCTTGCTGCTGATTGCATCAGAATTTCCCCCTGGGATCAATAAAGTCAGTCTAAATCTTAACCATCGGCTCTGGCGGTTTGTCAGTGCTGGTGCTGATAGGAGTCAGCTGTGGTTTGTTGAAACACTTGATGTCAACTGTGCCCAGCTGCCATACACATCAGGCCAGCAAGCAACACAGGCAGTCAATCTTCAGGACATTAGGAGGGGCTCCGTGAGAGGGCAGGGGTATTAAGTAGCGGCTCCGTGAGAGGGCAGGGGTATTAAGGACGGCTCCGTGAGAGGGCAGGGGTATTAAGGACGGCTCAGCGAGAGGGCAGGGGTATTAAGGAGCGGCTCCGCGAGAGGGCAGGGGTATTAAGGACGGCTCCATGAGAGGGCAGGGGTATTAAGGACGGCTCCGTGAGAGGGCAGGGGAATTAAGGAGCGGCTCCGTGAGAGGGCAGGGGTATTAAGGAGCGGCT
>JAABNX020000052.1:5245380-5255664 GCA_015163995.2 Mormyrus lacerda | reverse complement strand
TCCCCCTCCCTGTCTGTGTTCCCTTGTCTCCTTTTGACTGTTGTCCAGTGTCCCCCTCCCTGTCTGTGTTCCCTTGTCTCCCCATGACTGTCGTCCAGTGTCCCCTTGTCTCTCCTTGACAGTCGTCCAGTGTCTATCTCCCTGTCACCTACTGTCCCCCACATCTCCCCCCCGTCCCCCAGTGTGCTCTCTTTCTCCCCCTCCCTGTCTTCCGGTATCCTCTCTTTTTATGTTTCCTTTCTGCTTGCCTTTTTGCTTCTCCAAGCCTATCTAAATTAATGGCTGCTGTACATAGCGCTAATCTTTTTGTTTCTCCTCTGCCTTTTCTCCCATTCAGTGGGTATCAGACTGATCTGCCAGATCGGCCCATCATGAGCTGGGTAGGCTCCCTGTAAGGACAGTAAGAATTGTCCATGCTCACATACTGACTGGAAGGATCCCATCTGTGGTGGCATCTGACCTTGACCTCATTGATCCCTTTAAATTGAATTAGATGGCCTACATGAACACTCGCTCTGGCTTTAATAAAAGATGAACTGGGTGAAGACCTGCCCCGGTGTGGAGCAAAAATGGCCATAGGGAGCAAAGTGTCATTCCTGGCAGATTAAGGGCTGATATCCCATCCGGAGAATGGGAGGATTCCTTGGCTTCCAGCCCAGCTCACTTATGGACAGAGAGGGACAGACACACAGACTGTTAGCTCCACTTCCTACAATCAGGTCTTCTGCGTGGTTCTGACGGTCCTGTGTCTGGTATTGCAAACCTGCCAGATGATGTGATCCCTGAGGAGCACAGGATAGGAGAGGTTAGGAGCAGCACAGGAAAGCTCACGTTGCTGGAAGCTGCAGGCTTGTGTCCCTTTCAGTGGCGAATAATACGAAAGGCAGAGTATCTCCTCACCCTCAGTGAGGTCCCTCAGCAGGAGTATGTTCTCACTGATCCTGACTCCCCTCTGGACCCAGAGCTCGCTAGCAGAGAAAGCAGAAGGTTGAATAAAACCGCCACACACAAACCACACCAGTAGCATTTGAGCCATGCAGCAAGGCTGCCCTCTTCTGGCTACAGGAAGCATTACCCATTTCGAAATGATGAACTCTATCCAGAAGGGGTCACCCTTCCACTGCAGCCAATCCTTTTCGTTATTATATTAACATAACAGATTTCATTACAAATATTGTAGGAGGTATCTGCTGACTGGAGCAGACTGGAGTAAAAATTAGAGCTCTCAACTGTATTCCTATGTCCTCAGACACACAGAGGTGCCCACGCAATAGTGTAAGGCTCACCTTCACTCTGGACTTTCCTCAGGGTCACGGAGGGGGCAGAAATTGCTGAGGCACGAAAGTTGGGGGGAAGGGTCTCCGAGGAGTCGGAGGTGACGCCTCTCAGGTCCTTCCTCCAAGAGGGCGAGCGGGTGAAGGTCTTCGTGCCGTCCTGTGGGAGCAGCACATCACACCATTAACGGACCAGCCTACGTGTGAATGATTCTGATGGCATTCCACCACCTTCAAACTGCAGCATCATTTTTACATGCTGGTACCTCCTCTGGCCTTCTCTCTGTCCCTGTGGAAATTAGGGAGTTGTATTCCTTCTCCAAGAGCTGGCGGGCCTGAAACGGATGTGGATGAAACATTATGTTTTAAAAACAAGCATTCTATCTGAAAGGCAGTGATACATTAGGGTAGCACAGGGAGGAGTAAGGTGGTGTGAGAAGGTGGCCCACGTTCACCTGTGTGTTCTGGTTGGGAATCTGCAGCAGCAGGGCCAGATCCGTGTAGTCGAAGGTGTCATCGAGCGCCAGCAGCGCTCCGTGCACCCCGCTCTCTGCCAAGTTGTCTGCGTACTCCTTAAGCCCCACCCCCTGCACCCAGCACATCACACGCTCATTGGACCACACCATCACATCTGTTGGTGGATGGGGGACAGGTGTTAGGGGTGACCATGGTAAGAACATCATCATTATAGCCAATCTAATGACATCGTGGATTACACCTACTGTGCTCTGTGATCTGTCGGTGTCTGTGCCCTCACCCTCTACCCCCTCCCAGAATGCATTCAAAACTCTGAGGCTGAATGCCAGCCAGTCTTTGGTCCTGTCACTCGGGCCGGGCAGAAATGGCCAACACACCTTTGTTCTGCTGCTGGCTGGCCTCTCTCCTCCGCTCCAGCTCCTTACGGTCATAATTCAACCGCTTCAGACACATAATGCCATAGTGCAGGCTGACCCTGGGGGCGGGGGGAAGGTGGGTGAGTCTCGCCTCAAGGGGATCAACGTGGCACGCTCTCAGACACGGCCGCTACGAGGACCGCACCTGTGGAAGCTGTCCACCATCTTGAGCTGCCCACGCAGCTCCTTCTTGGTCAGGTGGTCCAGCATGCGGGCATCCACCAGCGACTCCATGAAGTAGCTGCGGTACTGCGGCAAGCCCAGACTGGGCAGCCACTCGTTCCCCACCCACTCGTGGTTCATGTCTCCATAAGCCAGGATCTGTTCAGAGGGCAGAGGTCAGGGATCAGAGGTCAGGTGGGAGGAACATCGTGAAAGAAAGGCAGAGGGCAGATTTAGTGGAAGGGGAATTAAATTGCTAATTTTGAAGAAAATATTGGCAAATGTTGAAGGAGGATAGAAGAGACGGTAAGGGGTAGATAGAGAGAGCACTGGATAGGAGAAAAGAGAAGAGCATCTTCAGCAAGTCCCAATATTCTGCTTGTGCTTTGCCCTCATACACTCACCTGATCCCAGATGATCTCTTTCCCCTCCTTGGCGGTAGACGGATGAAAGAACGACAGAGAGGAGGACGACAAGGAGAAAGAGACAGAGAGGACCAGGGAGGGGAGAAAGCATGTTGATTGAGGAAAAGGATGGGGAAGGAAGACAAGGGGAGGAATTGTTTGTTAGTAAACAAATAATTAGTTGGAAATAAGCACATTTAAACGGAACTAGAGGGAAAGAAGAGAAGTTCAAGACTAAGTCCTAATAAGACAGAAAGAGAGAAAGAGAGATATTTATTAAAGTACATTACTGGTGGCTGGCTGCGTACAACGGTACAGTGGTGCTTTAAACTCGGGTGATTCTGGTTGCCATTCGCTGCTGTTACTGGGGATACTGGGAATCACAACAAGGTCAGGCAATGGAAAACAGGCAGACAGACTCACAGGTTTGCTAGCTGTAGTCAGTGACTCCATTTCCGCATGAGTCATCCACACGTTGCCGGTTGACTGTGGTCATGTGTCAGGAGGTAAGCAGCCAATCAAATTGTTCCATTTTGACAAGAGGATGGAAGAAGACAATATTATTATAACAGAAGATATCTATACTCTACATGCTGCTGAAGATGGGCCAGCTGTCTGGTGAACATTTGCATGTTCTGCTCTTTTGTCTCTCGTGGTGTGCTTAATTTAAGGTTTTTCTGACATTAGGTTGACGTTAGGTTGACGTTAGGTGGTGTCTGTGCAGCTCATTTGAATCTCTCTTGAGTTTCTGGTCACTCACTCAGGGCTCAGCCCCATAAAGCACCTGCTAAATGAATCTATGTAAATGTAAACACAGAGCAGTGTTTCCCAATCTGGTCCTCGAGGACTAGGAACTGGGAGGGAGCGAAAACAGGAACCATCTGTGGGTTCCCGTGAACTGGAATGGGAAACACTGAACTAGAGAGCAATCTGACTGATCTTCACTGAGCCCCAGAGCACTGAGAGGAGCCCTGGATCTCCCCCACCCCCTGTGCTCACCGAGCGCGTGCTGGCGGGGGCCGAGGGGCTGGTGAGGGACACCATCTCCTGGATGGCCAGGCGCAGCTTGAGCCGGTGCAGTGGGTTGCTGATGCCGATCTCGCGCTGGATCTCTGTGTCCGACAGGTTGGCCATGATTGCGCCACTCTTCACGTTGGCCTGGCAGGCGGCCACGTACCAGGCGGGCATACCCACCCACAGCTGCAGGCGAGAGCAGGAGGGGGTTCACTTGCCGTCATGCCACACAGACAACTGAGGTCCGGCGGTTCCACTCCCTACAGTTCCATACCTCCAGCCAGGATACCACTGTGGGGCCGTCCCAGGATGCAAAGGGTAGGCCCTGGCGACACGCCTCCTCCAGAAGCTCGTGCCTGAGGAGAAGACAGAAGGAGGTCTTCACTACTACGAGGTTCAGCCGTCAAACCGGGGTGCTACAATGGTGGCGGGACTCCTGACTCACTTCTTCTTGCTGCGGCGGTCTTTATCCACAGGTCCAGTGAGCTTGGCCAGGCCCAGTGGGTCCACTGAAGCCTGCTCCTCTGAGGGAGTGGAGGCTGAGGAGCACAGGAGGCACCTGTTTACCCAAAGCTGCAACCTGACCTGACAGCGAATGGCAACTAATCTGCTCATAGCTATAAGGAGGTGGACATGTCGGTTGTAGTATAGTGAGAAGTAGCATAAATACGTCATCGTGTTAGATGTACAGTAGCTCCCCCGGGATCCGCATTGGCATTCTAAGAGGTCCGCCGATGACCCCGCCCACTCATACTGACCCAGAGACACAGACTCGCGGCCAGGGGGCCCCAGACGCCCCTTCTCCTTCTTCCCAAAAAGTCGGCCGATGGAAGACTTGATGCTCTTCTTCTTGCTGGACTTGTGTAGTGCGTCCTGAATGTTGCTGGTACTGCTGCTGTCTACTGACAGACTGGGGTGACAAAGATATGATCCTGCAGTCAGAACAAATCTGTCTGCTCTAATGGTGTATGACCATCTGCCTGTCTGTCTGCATTAACAGTGTACAACTGTCAGCCTGTCAGCTTTAACGGTGTACAAACATCAGCCTGTTTGTCTGTTTTAACAGTGTACAACCATCAGTCTGTCATTCTGTTTTAATGGTGTACAACCATCTGCCTGTCTGTCTGCTTTAACAGCGTATGACTGTCTGCCTGTCCGCTTCAACGGCAGACGACCATCAGCCTATCTGTCCGATTTCACAGTGCACGATGGTCAGTATGTCTGTCTGCTTTTGCGGTGTACATCAATCACCCTGCCTGACTCTCTTTCGTCTGAATTTTGCTCCATATTCTAATGCCACCCAACCTGCGAAACTCGCGGCTGTCCTCAAGCAGAGCCCCTGGGTGCGTGTGTGTCATTCTGTCCAGCCGCAGTGCGCGAGGGGCTGCAGGGGGGGCACTGTCCAGCAGAGCCAGGGCCTTCTCGTCCTCTTTGTTGTTCTTAGGGAAGACCTTGGGGTTACCTCGGGGCTGAGATACATCTAACAGCGCACACATCAAGGGCCGCGTAACCTCCTGAGCAAAGCACTGCTGACAGGGGGACCTCAGCATGGCATCGCACTGCAGTGAAAAACACTAACACACGCATACAGTGACATGCGCATGCAGCAAATACACACACTCAGACTCACCTGTCTGTCATTCTCGCGGGCTGGCGAGTGAGGCAGCCGGGGGGTGGAGTGCCCAGAGCTGGGGGGGGAGGGGGAAGCCAGTGTGGAGGAAGTGAGTGAAGAAGGGATGAAGCCCCTTCCTGAGCCATCCCTACCCCCTCCCAGTGAGGTGGGTGGGAGGGGGGGCCCGTCGAGAGCCACGCTGCTGACTCGGCTCTCGATCTCCTCGGCTCTGAGCTCCGTGCTCTCCTTCTCTTCCTGGATCAGCCTGGGGGCAGTGAATGCTCTGTTAGTACTGCCATGGTCTCCTTTAAGGCCACATGTATATCATACCTAACCCTAACCCTAACCCTAACATATATCATAAGCATATAAGGAGAAACAGCCTCTCTAAGTCAAATCCTTGCTTCTGTTCTCCTTATCGGCTCACCCCGCTCCTCTATTCTCTGCTCACTGGTGCCTCTCTGTGCTCCTTGCTGATGGCCCCTCCCCTCCCCACTGACCGCCTTGCCCCACCCTTCCTTCATCGCCGAGGGACCTGCCCCTCCTCCTCGCACCACCCACTTGATCTCCTTGTTGATGGCCTCCAGCTGCTCCTGCAGCATGATGGCCAGCGTCTGCACGTCCGTCTGCCCGCCAGGTGACAGTGCTTCTGTGCCAATCATCGCCTCTCGTTCTTCCTCCTCATCAGAGCAGCTCCCCTCCACTCCACCCTCGAACCCAGGGCCCAGGAGGCTGCTGCCGTCCCAGTCCGTGTACTGCAGCAAAAAAGAAATGCAATCATCCTCCTGATCGAGCTCCTAGAGCGACCTTTGACCTCAGCCTTGTGGTAGCTCTGTACCCTGAGAATAATTCCCATAATCCCTCAGGGTAGGGGGTGCCTTGCCTTGCTAGCATCCTCCCGTGGCGCTCCCCATCGCCCCCGGTGAGTCCGCCTAACCACGCCCCCAGCAGCCGCGTTGCTGTAGTGCTCCAGGTGAGAGCCAGCCCCGCCCCCTTGAGAGTACCTCAGTTCTAGGGCACTTCCTGGAAGAGACCTAGCCGAGGAGGTCACAGGGATTATTCATCTCCGAGGAAGGATGCTCAAATAAATATTCTGGCTGCAGGGAATGTCTGCAAATGTGTTACCTGGAGTAGGAGGAACCTGACCTGCCTCTCAGCTGATCCAGCTCCAGTTGAAGTCGCTCCAGCTCTGCTATTAACTGGTCCTGGATGAAGTCAGAGATGCAGCAGAAAGGGTCAAACAGACCAGCATGAGCCAGAATAGAAGGTAAGAGAAAAGCATCGCAGTACAAGAAGAACCTGCCTTGTTTGCTAGAAGATCATCCTGTATCTTCTTCATGTTGGCCAGCTCCTCTGAGAGTGCATTCTGATGGCAGGAGGTGTACACTTCATTTCGTCACGCACTCATTGTTCTCACAGTTTCCACAGGCTGCTCTCTACCGAGGCCCATAACGAAGCGGAGGTCCCCCCCACCGTCGGCTCACCTTCTCCTCCAGCGCCGCCATCCTCTCCTTCAGGTGAAGCTGCAGACGTTCGTTGGACTCGGACAGTAGCTTGTCCACGGTGTCCGAGAGCCGCTTGTTGTGCTCATCATTCATGCGCTCCCTCTGCCTGGCCTGGGGGGGGGCAGAGAACAGGGGGCTACAGGACAGCGCCACATGCTGTCGAAGGAGGGAAATGCAAGGGGCGGGGGGGCAACACCATAATTTACCCTCTGTAACTCCTGGTTCTTCTCCTCCAGTTGTGTTTCCATCTGTCGCAGTCGCTCCTCAAAGTTGCTGTGGCGTTCTTCTGCCTGAACAGGAGGGGAGCCTTTACAGATCAGGGAATATGGACAAAGACAGACAGACAGACACACACACACATACCTTGTTGAGCGCCGCCACTCGCTGTGCCAGTTGGGCCTCGATCTCCGGCAGGGTCTCAGCCCTCTGCAGTGTCTGCTGTAGCTTCTGTTTGGCATCGTCCAGCCACTCCTGCAGCTGCCTGTTCTTCTCCTCACTCTGCAACACGAGGAAGCATCAGCACTCTTGCTCGCAGGCCATGAAGCGCGGGCAGACCCTGCGGAATGTGTTCCGAATCGCCACCTGTCTATACAGAGACTCCTTGCTTGCCAGCTCATTCTCCAGCTTGTCTTTGATGTCGTGAAGAGAAGTGGCTTCCCTTTGGGCACTGAGGTACCTAAGAAACACAGACACACATGAAAGATTGGCATCTTATTTAGGAGGCTTTTCTATTGCGCCTTTTGGTACTTCAAAAAATGCTGGAACTTTTGGTACTGGTACTCATCCGGAAGTCAATGTAAAAGGAAAAATATCAAAAGTGCAGTAAAAAAAAGCGTGCTTAGAGATGAGAGCAGTAAATTACTGAAAAGGATATGATCAGGTCAGTCAGGGAGAGATCAGTTCAGTCGGGGAGACATTACTTCCGTCAGAGTGAGATTCGCTGAGTTGCAGGACAGATAAGTTCAGCTGAGGAGAGATCAGTTCAGTCTGTGAAAGATCAGGTCAGCCAGGGAGAGATCAGTTCTGTCAGGGACAGATCAAGTTCAGTCGGGGAGAGATCAGTCCCGTCAGGGAGAGATCAGGACAATCAGGGAGATATCGGCTGAGTTACAGGAGAGATCAGCGGCAAGCAGCTGTAGCCGTTACCTGCGCTCCAAGGTAGTGATCCTCTCCTCCATGTCCTCTCTTTGACACAAAGCCTGTGATGGAGGGTTTTGTTCATTAATAATCTCCAGCTTCACACTAAACACATATACTTTGCAAACCCATCTGTGATCCCTGCTCAAACCTCCCCTTTAAACAAAATTCCACACGGATCTGACCCTGTGCCCCACCTCCTGTAGTAATATCCAAATCCGAGATAACGGCAGGCTGCAGGACATACTTAACAGCTTTTCAAGGGGGACACTGGGAGCCTCCTGTTTAGGAGCGAGCTGTCAGGTTGAGGCTGTTCACATGTCTGTCATGCAGGATTAGCAGAACCTGCCAGTTGCCCCAGCTGTACACATCTGTACCCAGCTGTGACATGGGCTCATAAAACATCTGCACAATACCACCAACATCCTGCACTTAACCAGCGTATGCTCTGGATCATTCCAAAAAAATGTTCACCTGTCAGTGTCAGCCAGCATAATGGCAAACCCTGCATGAATCGCATAATGGCTTTCCTGTGAGAACGGGGAATGCGGCATTCACCCAACAATATTCTTAAGAGGACAGGAAAGTCCGCTTTCACTTAATGGTCTTCCTGAGAGTACAGGGAATGCTGTGTTAACGTAATAGCCTTCCTGAGAGTACAGGGAATGCCAAATTCACTTGACAGCATTCCTTAGGGGACAGGGAATGTCGTGTTCACTTAACAGTATCCCTGAGAGGACAGGGAACACCACATTCTCCTAACGGGCCTTCCTGAGAGAACAGAAAATATTGCATACACTTAATGGTATTCCTGGGAAGACAGGGAATACTGTGTTCATGTAATGGAACTTCAGAGAGGAAAGGGAATACTGCATTCACTCAATAGTATTCCTGAGAAGACAAGGAATGTTATGTTCTCTTAATGGCCTTCCTGAGAGGACAAGGAATTCTTTGGTCACCTGACAGACTTGACTCATTTATCATCAAAATCTTCAGGCAGTCAGTTGTACCAGCTATGGATGAACACCTGATTTGGTTTGGCAAAAGGTTATCACTGCAAAGCGTGCACATTACCCATCATGCAAAGCTGCCTGCTCCTGTGAATCCTGTGAAAGGCCTCTGATGTCGGCCAGTGGCTGCAGTCTGACCCTGAAAGCAGCCCCACCTCTTTCACATCCCGTTGGAGCTTCTGATTGGCCTCTTCTGACTTGGTTACTTCTCTCCGGGCTGCTGAGAGTTGCTCCTCAATGTCACCCACCTGGGTGGGACACAGCTAGATGTGAGTTCTCTGCCCGGTTTCTGACTGCACTGTCATATCATGACCACCAGAGGGAGCAATCCAGGAAGCTGTCTTACTGTCACCTCCGAGACCAGTCACGACAGGGTGCCTGTAACTACAGCTTGCTCCCTTCATTTCATCGCCCCTTTACCGACATTCTTTCGAGATAACGGGGTAGGGGCGTAAAGAAAAATGTGCCAGAGCAAATGTGGCTAGTGTCTGTAAAAACATTCAAAATAAAAGACTTCACCTGCTACACAATCACATAAATCTGTATCATGGAAGTTCTGGGAGTCTCTTGCAAATCGACAGCAGCTCTCCAACACCAGCGTATGTCCCAGAAATCCCTTGTTCCACTATTTACCTGGCAAGTACTGCCTCTACCCCGCCCTATCTGGTTGGCAAATTTTATTTCCGGTAGCCCAACACCCTGCCCCCCCCAGTCAGCACTAGGCTTGGGCGGTTTCTAATTTTTAATACTGTCATACGGCGCAGATATCATTCTACAGCATACAAAAAAGCAATGCTATTGTGGTATTTTAGGATAAAATTTGCTGAGTGGAATATGGTATTACAGTATTTCCGGCCAAGCCTAGCCAGCACCTGAACCCCCACCTACCGATTCCTCCTCACCCTCATCCGCCTCCCTGTTCTCAGTATTCCAAAAGTGGGATCTCTGGTTAGGCACCATTTTCCTGCTCTCTTTATCATAGTAAAATAATACACGTGTCAGCTATTTACACTATATCACGTGGAGCACCTGTATATAGAATTTTTCTCTATTTCACCCCCAGTCCGGCCCCCTGAAAGTGGGAATGACAGTGAACTGGTCATTTGGTTAAAAAGGCTGAGGACCTCTGAATTACAATGTCTGGGCCAGTTGGTCTCACAAAGTAAAATTCCTGCAAGGGTAATGCTCATTTTCTGAGTGTGTGTGCTCTATCCATCCATCCATCCATCCACCCATCCATCTATCCATCCATCCATCCATCCATCCATCCATC
>JAABNX020000052.1:5233948-5245280 GCA_015163995.2 Mormyrus lacerda | reverse complement strand
AGTGTGTGTGCTCTATCCATCCATCCATCCATCCACCCATCCATCTATCCATCCATCCATCCATCCATCCATCCATCCATCCATCTTCTCCACTCCTGGGCACATAATCACTCCAGGTGATTCTGAGGCAGCGGATCACTGGGATTTGGACTGAGGGAGAAAACAGGATCAACTGGAGGAGACCCTCAGCCACTGACAGCCCTGCCCACGACGGCTCCCCTCACCTGCCGGCACATGAGCGCCAGCCGCTCCCTGAGCTGTGAGAGCTCCACTCTCTGCCGCTCGATCTCCGCCTCCCTCTGCCGCTCACAGTCCCCATCCTCCAGGAGAGAAGAGGGACCGTTGGTCAGCCTCTGCGTCCCAAGAAGGCAGAGACGGCAAGCTCACGGGACGAAGGCCAGTGCACGCACACACACACACAGAAACACACAGAAACACCAGCTCACCTCTCTGCCACCATCCAGCCCCTGCTGCCGTTTTATTTGGTCTCTTAATGTCAGAACCTGGTGAGGAGAGAGACAGAGTGACCCCGTGCCAATATGGCCGACAGACGCTTGGTGAAGAGGGAGAGGAAGGGGTACCTCTTGTGAAGAAGATTCCAGCTCTTCCTCCAAAACGGCCACCCGTTCCAAAGCGACCCGAAGCCTCTCTCTGACCTGTCAGGGAGGAGAGCACTCAGCGTAAGGCAAGCACCGAGCCTGACGACACGTCACGTAAGGAAGAACACGTCCGCAGTGCCTCGCCTTCTCGTCCAGAGCTTTGTGGTGCTCGAACAGCGACTTGAGAGCCTTCAGCACCTCCACCTCGCTGGACACGCCGGCCGGAGACTGGGCCTGCCGCTTAACCACCGTCATGCGAAGGCTGCGCTCGTGCCGGGACACCAGACACTCCAAGTGCTCCAAGAGGAGCTGCAGAACAGAGAGGAGAACGAGCAGTGAGCACAGGGCACCCGATTGCGCCAAAACACTAGGGGGAGCAGTTTTCACGCCCGCCCGCGCTCACCCGCGTGTTGTTCCTCTCGGCCTTCAGCTCGCCGATCTCCTCCTCCCGCTCCAGCAACTGCTCCCGGCACACATTCAGCTCTTTGGTCAACACTGCAAACTCCTGTTTAGCCACAAGGGGGAGACGACTCAATAGTCACTGCTGATGCAGACGCTACCATTGAAGCAGGGGGGAGCTACAAGACACACAGACGCACTACACTGCCCAGAAACACCCCATTTTCTGCTTCATTGATCTATACACATCAATTTAACCATGGAGATCAAAAATCGCATGCCCCGGTTCTCTCGTGAATGCAGTCGCAATGCACATATGTCGTGCTTTGCACGGTAAGTCATACATAATAGGTTCGTTAGCTGGCAGCAGGTGAACTTGGTGACAAGACAGGGGTGAGGTAGCGTCCCTGCAGGTGGCTGTAGCAGTAAACAGGGATTCTGTCTTCACACAGAAGCACACGGTTCTGTGAGCATCAGTTTCTTTCCATGATATAACCACGAACTAGAAATGGACACAGCAGTGCACCGCTGTACGCAGAGGAATTCCATGCGTGTAACATCTGGGATATGCACACTGTATTCTTCAGTTAACATCTTTCCTGGAGTAGGGAATTTTGATGCGTCAGGAAATTGAAAGCGACCCCAGTGAAACCTAATGAGCTGGAAGTATGACGGCTTGTGAAGGTCCTTGACAAACTGTGAAGGCCTGTGAGGGTCTGTGAAGGTTTTGGAAGGTTTGTGAAAAATTGTGGGAGTCTGTGAAGCGTCGTGAGGGCCTGAGAAGGTCTGTGATGGGTTGTAAGGATCTGTGAGAATCTGTGATGGTTTAGAAAGGTCTGTTAAGGTCTATAAGGTTGTGTAATCGCCTGAAAGGTAGAGCCTCAAACAAAACTCCCCACTGTAACCAAACAAAAGCCTTAATGTTTACCAAGACTGTCGGGGGGGCAAAAGGGATACTGGTTCCATTGCACCATCACATTGAAACACTGTGGGACTAGACGTGTCCCCTGCATGTTCACAGGTCAACAGAGAGAACTGCTGGACTGAGTCAGAGTGACTCTGTGGTGAGAGAGACAGCGCCACCTAGAGGCAGAGTGGGGGGTGGGATAACGGATCGTGATGCAGTGGACACTCTAAGTATTATTGAGTGAGAGTGGACTTAAAAATGGGCTGGGGTTCTTACTGACGATGCAGTGTGCTGTGTGTCTATGTAGTTTAGGGCTTCAACTCATGCCCCTCATCAAAGGTCCCAAAATGACGGAGAGCCACTAATACAGATACTGCATGGCCTAGAGGCTCATCTTCACATCAGTTGATGAACCAAACCATCCCAAGGCCCACTGAAGCTCATCATTTTCACCCTATTAAAGCAGCCTGCCTCTGGTGATATGTTTGGCTGTGGCTCCATCCAAATCATTAGAGGTGATCCCTATAAGTGCCTGACTAAAGTCCCTAAACACATAGACAAGCTTCACGCACACAGTGACGCACCTGAGGCAGGGCGATGGACAGCTGCCTCTGCAGCGACTCCTTCTCGTGGCCCAGCTCGCGGAGGCGTAGCTGCGCGGTGCCCAGGCTCTCCTGCATCTCCCTCAGGCTCTCCAGGAGGCGCTCACGCTCAGTCAGCATGTTCACCATCAGCGACTCCAGGTTCCCCGTGCTGCCGCCCTCGTACCCGCCACCAGCTCCGCCCATCCCGGCCCCGCCTCCGCCGCCTCCCGCCGGGGACGACGGCCCCCCCGGCCTGCCGTCCTCCGAGATGGT
Organism: Mormyrus lacerda; assembly: GCA_015163995.2. Lineage (NCBI taxonomy): Eukaryota > Metazoa > Chordata > Actinopteri > Osteoglossiformes > Mormyridae > Mormyrus > Mormyrus lacerda. The sequence goes on along the minus strand of JAABNX020000052.1, from coordinate 5,242,518 downwards.
GGGCATGACCTCGCACATCATCTTGAGGGTGGGATAATGTTGGATGCTTAGCTCCTCCTCCTTGGCCTCTGGCTTCTTCTACTCCCTCCCTCCTCGGTCAGCGTGGGGCTGTCAGATTCAGGCGGAGCTCAGCTTAGGCGCAAATTCCAATCTGCTTAAAGAGTGCTAGTGCGCCTCCTACATCGCCCAGCCAATGCTCTGTGTACGGTGGTGTGCGGAGAACTTCCACTCTCGTTGGTGTCCTTGGTTCCCCTCAGGCTGTGCCGTGTCCACAGATGCCTCAGCACATACCAGTGGGGCACCAAATACTGCCTGCTAGAGGCACCAAAGTGCTAAATCATCATGCTAAACATTCGAGCTGGGCATGGAGTGATGCTGCCTTTCCGCAGATGCTCCAAGATGTGTCCATCTGCCAGAGAGCGAGGAGTCAGGAGGCAGCTCACAGACAGACTGGTGACTCCGGAAGTAACGCCAGAGATCTATGCTGTCGGACCAAGGCTGGCCGAGGCTTCGAGAGGAAAAGAGGCAAGTGAGGGAAGGATGAAAAGGCGGAGAGGATTCACTAAGCTGAGGAGAACAGCTGAAAGAGACAAGAGAGAAGCAGGGAAAAGCAGTTCAATCACATGGTCAAGATGACGGAGCCTCAAGCACCTAGGAAAGGCTCGAGGACAGATACAGATAAGCCGAGCCACAGGGCTGAGGCAGAACAGGCCACGGGAATCACCTTAAACAAGACACCAAACCATTTTTCAAATTCATCCATTCCCAGAGTCTTGATTTAGCCTTTCATCCGCCTGTACTGCACGGACACACGGGTATGTGATACTGTTGAAGCCATGCTTCACGATGTACTGCGTGCTTTCGTTATTATTACAACCATTGTATTAAAACCAAATTTTTAACATAAGGGGCTTCATGGCAGGTCGAAAGTACGAGCTGTTCAAAAGTCAGACACTCGTAACTCAGGGATTGCCTGTACCTGAATGGTAAAGAAACAGCCTTCAATTTGGTTCCATAAAATTAATAATTCAGTTAGTTGTTGATGATTTTTCAGTTTTATCAATTAGTATTAATACTATGTGCTGCTTTGTGCAAACAGCAGACAGATTAATCAAAATATTACAAATGAGCAAAAGTATTGGTTTGCTAAAATTTAACAAATACAATAAATGAAATGTATTTTATTAATACAAATAATGCTTTTAAGTTAATATTTCAGGCCTTGATTAGCGTTGTTATTGATATCAATTGTACTGTAACATAAACAGTGGGAGATACATGATGAAGATATATCACAGAATCAGTAACCAACTTAGCCTTAACTAGCAAAACATTATACACTGTAAGACCATTTACTGAACAGGAGAAATACTGTGGGTGAATCCCACCCAGGACTGTCCACCTCCATGCCCACCTTCAGGCTTTCCCTTATTCTCCATCACTGTGGACCTTCGTGTCCACCTTCAGTTTTTGTCTTATGCTCCATCACCCTGGACCTTCAAGTTCACCTTCAGGCTTTCCCTTATTCTCCGTCACCCTGGACCTTCATGTCAGTCTTCAGGCTTTCCCTTATTCTCCATCACCCTGGACCTTCATGTCCACCTTCAGTCTTTGTATTATGCTCCGTCACCCTGGACCTTCATGTCCACCTTCAGTCTTTGTTTTATGCTCCGTCACCCTGGACCTTCATGTCCACCTTCAGTCTTTCTCTTATTCTCCATCATCCTGGACCTTCATGTCAGTCTTCAGTCTTTCTCTTATTCTCCATCTTCCTGGACCTTCATGTCTACCTTCATTCTTTCTCTTATTCTCCATCACCCTGGACCTTCATGGCGACCTTCAGTCTTTCTCTTATTCTCTGTCATCTTCGACTTTCCTCTTATCTTTTACTTCAGTAACTCTTGCCTCACTATGCAATTCCAGTTCATAATTAAAGTCTTGAATGTGTTAGCTTATAATAACCCAATCATACCTGTGGCTCATATGCTACACATCTTAAGAATCCCCAAAACACATTCCTTTCGGTCCTCTCGGATGTCACTCTATGGAATACACCAAACACGGCCGAACCTTTGCTTTGGTCGGTTAAGCAAAAAGACAGGCTTCTGGGAAATACTATCCACATCCATAAACACAAGCAATGTAAAGCTGAAATCTTTGTTGTCTGTATGACAGTGTGGAGGGTCAGCTTTGCTTTTATGTCAAACAGAAGGAAGAATGTGAGGAACATCCGTTACCTGTATATCGCTGCCTGCCTTTGTACATCTCTAGAAAGTAATGTGATTGCAGTAATAGCATCCTGGTGAGCTGCTGATGCATATAAGTGAGGCACGACTCAGCGGCAGGTTTATAGCCACGTCATATACAGAGACCGATATCGACAGCACACCGACAGCATGGGCACCACATACACCACATCACATCACAACAAGCTCATTAAAAGCAGAATAAGGAAGAGAACGGTCCTGGGGAGGAGAACGAATGGAGACACGGGATGAGCGAGGAAGAGGGAGGGAGGGAGAAAGCAAAGGAGTGAGAAAGAGAGGCAGAGGGTGTGGAGAAGGAGGAAGAGAGGAGGGAGGGGTTGCATGGCAGAATAGGCAGCATAAACCACCAAATGCTGAGAAGGGCAAGTCGACTGCTAGAAAGCACTGGCCAATAGTGGACATCAGACGAGAACAGACCGTTCGCGGACCATTTTATCATTTTATCACTTGATAAATAGCCAGCGCCAGACAATGTAGCCGAATGAGACTGGGGGACGGGGACGCCAGCAAACAGCTCTCTGTAGGTCTAACGTCGACGCTAAAAGCCTCGTTACGATGGAAAACACTGGCAAAACGGACGCTGCATAAAAACGAAATGAACGGTGTGAAATGAAACCGGCTACCCAGTAATCACGGTAAAGCGAACGTGTGAACGTTATAAGGACGCCTTTGAAAATTTCTCCGTCTGTATAAAGATGCCACTCGATATAACACATGCACCATCGTTTTAAAAACAGAGAAACTCAGACGCCTATGTCCACTACACACTGGCTATAAAAACGACATGCTGTCATAATAATAATAATAATAATAATAATAATAATAATAATAATAATATAACGCATTATGGATACATTTAGTCCCAAAGTCAGTATCGGCTGGGCTGATCCTGTTCCTGCTGTTTTTCTGTATTTCTGCATTTCTGTACACTATGCGGACTCTCGGACCCGGGTACGGACACCAAGCTATCCCATTTGGGTAAAAAGCCACATCCACGAAAACGCAGACAGACATACAGACAGACATACAGGCACACGGCTGCGATTTTCAGTAATGAATGATGTATTTTCAATCGCGATTTACCGTATCATTGCCTAATAACAGAAAACACTACACTGATGGGAAGAGGAAAGTGATCTATTCTGAACTACACAGCTAAACCTGCGTCGATGCGGAATTACCAGCTGTGCATTAATATATAGGTTAGTATATGAGTAATAAGAGGTATGGCGACGCACGTCCCTTCCGTCTCTCTGTCGGCACCTTGACAAACCTGCCATATATATGCGCGAAAATACATGCTGGTCTTTCACCCTGAATCTATCAATGGACGGCTGGTCCCGACGTTCTCAGCCCTGCTTCATTTAGCCTTTCCTCCGCCTGTACTGCACGGACACACGGGTATGTGATAATTGTACATGCATCCGGAGTGGCGGGTTTCAGGTCCTTACCCGAAGGAGCTTAAACACATAATATTCCATTCGGTCCATCGGGGTATAAGAGGAGCCCCTTAAAGTCCAGATTTGTGCCTCCCTCCCTCATCCACAAGGCGACGAAGAGCGGCGCTACAGCAGTACACCATACATCCCCCGTCCCCCCCCTCTCTTTCTCTCTCTCTCTGCCCCCTCCCTTCATCCATCCCTCCCCGACGGTAAGGTACTGGATCTTAAAGATACATTCAGTCTTTCTCCACAACGTTTTTCAGAGACTACACTTCACCAGGAAAAGTGCTTGTGCTCGTGCTCCTAACGGGGAAAACGTATAAGGAAAGACGCACATCAGCAAGCGAAATGCCTGGACAAAGAGAAGGCCATAAATACGCACACGCTGACGTAATGTATCAATAAACAAGCAAACACAATTATTGAAATATTAAACAATGCCATCACGGCCAAAGGTTATCAACCGTGTTTTTAATGCCAACATCTCTTAAGACAACCACGCTAGAGCAAGATAGGCCTTCTCCAGACGCAAAGTTTATGCCAGAAGTATTGATTGACTACCATTAAATACTATTTTAAATAAAACTAGACACTATCTGACCGCCTGGGATTGATTTATTCTTTAGTATTTTATGTTTCTTATTGGGGCTAAATGCTATTTGGCCAACAGATTTGAGGAACACGGCTGTCACTGCCAAATTTAAGGAAACCACAAAAACAAATTATCCATACATGTAATCAAGTAGATAAATTATTAAAAGACCATATAAATTTACAAAGCGGAATATTTCCACCAAAAATGTAACCATCTTAACGATTATATAACAAATAAACAGAAGCTCTTTGACAAATCCAGCCCTTCTGGGCTTTGGGACACTCCGATAGCAACATTCTGTCAATCCATCAATGTTCCGTTATTTACATGTATACGGCAATATTGTCTGCCTTATGTAAGGAATGATGTGAGCTTGTTTGTACTAATTCATCGTATATGGCCAGTGACTAAACATATCAATATAAATACAGAAAAACTATAAAAACATCGTCCCACTGAAATACAACAGACAAGATTAAGCTTTTACTTTTAACAATGTAAACCACTGTACATTGTGGTCCCAATTACATAAAGTATTTTAAGTAAAAGTCATAAGAAATCACACCACCACCAACAGAAGAAAATGAATTACCCGCGAGCCCCGCACCGCCAATACTTTCATGTCTAGATGTGGGATTTTATAACCAATACTTGCATCTAACCAATCATAACGCGAAACCGACCACAATAATAACCAATAGAAAGCATCGGAAGGTCGGCCTTCGTTGAGGGAAAGCCAATAGAATCCTCAGAAGGTACACGTGCGAAGCGAGGCCGGACTGCTGGAGAAGGGTCCCCAAAGAGGTGATGTAATGTGTTTTTGGAGGATGATGTCATTGATATGGTGCTGGCAGAGATTTAAAGAGCAATGGGCACATTTTAAATTTCAGCTCCGGCATCAGATTTAAACGGCGTAAATGTAACGATTTGGGCGCAGACGCTGGCGCAGTAAAAGGCATCCCTAACATAAAAACAACGTGAAACGGTATTTGCTAATGAACAGCTTATTTACAGTGAAATGGCAATTCCTGATGTCTGAGGAAAGACCATAGATACCACAGGGTGATACTCTCCATGGCTGGGATGGGCTCACACAAACGGGGGAGGGGATGGTAAAATGCTGACATCCAAATTTATTTTGCTACCTTGGACAGAACATGTCATGAGCACTAAAATGGCTGCAGAAACTGGGAAAGCGATTCTGCTTCCTCATCCGCTCCTCATCCTGCTATAGAAATGCGAGCCCTCGTCTGCTGTGCCCCTGAGTGCACAAGGAGGATTCCTTCCACCCTGGGAGGGTCGCCCCTCAGTCTTGACGGCTGGGACTGGCCAGGTTGATTCACCCGCAAACATTTCACCCCTAAAGTGAAGAGTTTTAATAGCACTGATGCAGAGCACTGACTCGGGATCAGACAGGGACAGATCAATAAAGATAAAAGCACAGGCAGCTTGCATTAAATAAGCTCCTAGGACCGCCGAGAGGACACTCACACACTGACAGTATGAAGAAACCAAGTGAGATCATCAGCACACAGCATCCTGTTTTGACCAGTACTATTTGCATGACTCCGCAGCCCTCTGTAGGTTACAGGTGGTACTGCATCATGGCCTAATTAGACCACAAAGTCAGTTTTTTTTTGCTGTCTTTAAGTATAGCTCCCAAAACGAACTCCATTGAATAAACAGGAATTTGCACACAGATACGCAGCACAGTGATGAAGCACAAAGGTATTGTTAAAACAGCCCCTTTATTAAAATGCAAGACCACACAACAAACGTGAAGCCGGCGCGGTGTGTGGGTGGGCCGTCGCGGGTCCAAGTTCTGGGGGCGTGATTCTGGAAAAGCATCGATTGGGGGGGGCACCGTGCTCCACTGAGGTATGGGGATGTGACTCCGGGGCAGGACATCAGCCCAGCTGACCCCTCGCCAAAAAAGCCCTCACACGCGACTCACACGATGCCAGGTGAACCTGAAGGTGCGGGCAAGAATGATGCAGGAAGATCTCACAACACATCCATGTAAAGCACCTTGGGGTGACTCTCGAGAAAGGTGCTATATAAAAATGTATTAGGTGGAATTGAAAATGAACAGCAATAACTGAACTGGGTGAAAGAAAAACCACAGGCTTGGTGCGTGTGTGTGTATATGTGTGTGTGTATATGTGTGTGTGCGTGTGACTCTTAAGGAGTGTGCTGGGGCAGGTTTTGGAGAGGCTCTACAGGGGGAACATTCTGTCCATCCACCTCCACATCCTGAGGGACAGGGCCTGGGGGGTGGGGGGGATTGTCAGGCCTTCATACAGAAGCAGGCACACAGCTTTCTGTCTGTCACTCGTAAATATTCAGCTAAAAGGTATTTACTTAACACCACTTCCTCACCTTGCTCTACTGGATGAAACTGCAGCTCCCCATTAGGTCCTGCAGGGGGAGCCTGAGATCCTGCCTGCAGGGTCTTCTGTCTCTGGGACATCTCCATCACTGCCTGGAGGTGAGGGCGCTGCATGAGGAGGGCACGCTCTGCACTGCACAGCTAAACCCAGCGTTTGAACGGAAGCAAAGTCCTCACCAGCTGATACTCCCTCTTCTGTGCTTCCAGCGCTCGGCCTCGCTCATTCAGCAGCTCCTGCTCCCGACGCAGAGACTCTGCCTTGCGTCCAAGCTCCGCCTCCTTTTCCCGCAGCTCTGCCTCAAACTGCTGAAGCTCCGCCTCCGAATACACCGGCTTAGCGTCATCCAGGGTCTTCAGCAGGCAGGAGACCAATAGTAGACCAACGCTGAGCATGGTTCACGGTCACTTACACCCCCCTCCCTTTTCTCTAAGCTCCTTTACCAGTATGGGCCCAACACAGACCGCTTAGGGTTCTGCTCCTTCACCCTCCTCACCTTCCACTCCTTTGGACTGTAATACTCCTTCTTCTCCATCGACTTCATGAACTCATCCAAGCTGACCAACCGATCGTGGTTGACATCTACCTGCCCAAATATATTAAATCAAAATTAGGAGAAGTCTGCAGTGGCTGCTGTTGTAGGAGTTTGGAGCGCCAGTGTGACACAGCGGGAGCAGTCAGGAGCTAAAGCAGACAACGGTCGGTGGACAGGAACGGAACGACAGAGGAACCGGGAGGGCAGACTCACGTTCTTCATCATGTGCTCCCTCATCCTCAGTCGCTCTTCCTCCATCTCCACCATGTCATCCTCCTCATTGCGTGGGTCGTAGACCTTTTCAAGCTGGCAGAAGAGATCGAAGCACCCAAATGAGCACAGAAGTAAGGTCCACTTCAGTAGGTCAGCAGGTCAGCAAAGAAACACACACCTCTTTAGTGAAAAGGGCCTCTAGCTCCTGCTCATCCAGAACTCCGTCTCCATTGGTGTCTAGGGTAGACAAAAAGGAGCCCATAGTCACTCTGCTGGCCAGAGAGACAGCGGCCAACTTGCATGACTAAGACCAGGATGCAGAGAGACGTAACAGCATTGAAAAGTTAGGATTGAATAATCAGGATTTTAGATGAAGCGTGTGGGTAAACACGAACCGTGGAGCTTAAAGAAGGTTTTCGGGTTGAACTCCTGTGGGTCCAGGCCATCCGTCTCCTTCCACACCTCGCGAAGCTGAGCCACACTACCCTGGGGTGCGATCAAGGACCGGGATTAGCATACAGTTAGCGTTTCCCACTGAAACTGCAATGAGCTACTGCAGCTGCCGCTCTACAAGGTGAGCTGACTTCGTGTCCGTGTCACGCAGCAATTACAAGACAGCATGATGATAACGAAGCTCCTCTCCTGCTCTTTGGCGGCTCCTCCTCCCTACGGGACTCTCCCCTGCACCTCCCTCTCTCACCGGGGCATTGATCTTCGGGTGTTGCCGGTGTTTCTCCTGCAGCTCCTGCAGCCTCATCTCCTCCTTCTCCCGCTTCTCCTGGTCCAGCCCCTTCAGATATTGCCGGCGTTCATGTTCCTTTAACATCTCATAGCGTTTAAACTCTTCATGCCGCTCTGCGTCATAGTTTTCGAGGTCCTTGGTGGCCTGTGGGGGGAGGGGGAGGGGTGGCGAATGACATGTAAACCTTAGCAATCTAGCATCATAGCATCATGACTCCTGTTTGCTGCTCTACGTAAGACACCATACCATGTGTCAATCCCATTGTTACCTGCAGGTGAAAAGCCAATTCAGGAAGCTCAAATTAAGCATTAATTAATAGTCTGGGAAATCTGGCACTACAGACTAAAACAGAGGTTAAAAACCTAGGAGTTATTCTTGATTCTGAGCTT
>JAABNX020000052.1:5189043-5203032 GCA_015163995.2 Mormyrus lacerda | reverse complement strand
AGGGGACAGCTCTAAACTAGGGCGGAGCCGGAGGGGACAGCTCTAACCTAGGGAGGAGCCGGAGGGGACAGCTCTAACCTAGGGAGGAGTCGGAGGGGACAGCTCTAACCTAGGGAGGAGTCGGAGGGGACAGCTCTAACCTAGGGAGGAGTCGGAGGGGACAGCTCTAACCTAGGGAGGAGCCGGAGGGGACATCCCTAGGGGGACAGCCTAGGATTTCTCAACCCAGCCCCAAGATGACACCTGTTATGTGGTATTCAGTGTTCTTGATTGTTCAGATATGGACTTTATGGGGATTCCAAGGACTGGGTTGAGAGTAACAGACACCCAGTCACAATTCACAGTAACAGAAGACTTTAATAAATACTTCACTGTCTATCAGTCATTTAGAAAATGCAGTCAGGGACTATTTTTTCATAGAGCATGTGGTTTCTTCTGTTTTGTAAACCTAACTCGGTGTTCCTTGACATCACTATGTACACCTGGAAACAGAAAACACTGAGCATGGCGTCAATCATCGTCCGCCGCCATTGGCCGCTCCACCTGTGGCACCACCCCCAGTCTGATCTTGTGCTCCTGACATCATCAGAAAGAGAACCAGAGGCACGATGTACATCCACTGGAGGGAGAGAAGTGAGGGCGGGGGGGGGGAGAGAACAGAGATGATCACACTGAGGTGCCAGTTTTGAGGTACAAGGACACAATGAGAGACAATAGAGCAGCTGGGAAGCATTTCATCAGTGGAAATCAGTGTTTCACACAAGGGGCTGATCAGGGTGCATGAGAATCAGCGTGAAGCACGTAATGCTTAGACTAGGCGACGATGCTCAGACAAATATAAATATTCTCGCACACAGAGACAGACATGCACAGATAGACACAGACATAGTCACACAGATAAAGACAGACAGACAGAGACAGAGAGACAGACGCAATCCCAGCACCATGTCCCTCACAACTCAAAGTGGTTCCCAATCATGCCACCGTGGACCTTGGGGCTGTTTTGCACACCCGGCCGCCTGCTCTGGTCCTTCTCACCAAATGACACAGAAACCTGAAACTTGGAGCGGCCCAGCCCGTCGGAAAGAATGTGGCCGGACAGAACAGGGCTGGGGGCTCCCAGCGCTACCCCCCGCTGTCCAGGGGGCTCACGCACCTGCAGCGCATCAATCTCCGCGCGAGGCAGGGTGACAACACATCGGCTGCGGGGTATTCTCACACAGACCCAGGCCTCAGACGGTAGCGGCGGCAGTTCAGGCCTGGGCCTCGGAGGCACGTCGATGGTATGTATGGCGCCCTCTACAGGACCCCCGGCAGCATTACAGCCAGTGATGACACAAAGAGTCTAACTACTGACCGAGGAATTGGAAACAAGTGCGGAACAATTAGGCTGGCATGCTGATAAGCACAGAGAGAGACAGACACAGGGAGCAGCCCAGACACAGGGACATACAGTGAGTGAGCAAAGTGGCTGACAGTACTTGTAATGAGACTCAGCTCTGCTCTCTGCCTCCCCCTGGTGGGGACTGTGCGGAACTTGTGGCCATGAGGAATACTGCGCCTCCGAGAATCAAATACCACTGAAACACAGCATGGCACAGCCCAGGTCAAACACAGTACGCCACAGGAATCATCAAGCACAGCACGGACAGGATGAAAGACCAAAACTATAAAGCAAGCACAGACACAGTCATATGCAAAACTCTCAAAAGGCAGGGTGTACGAGACCAGAAAACAGCATCCAATGAGAGCACACAGTGGGGGGGGGGGGGCGCAGGGTGAGGCATAGACAGCAGATCAGGCTTCAGGTCGCTCAGCCTCCACTCACGTATTTCGCAAAGAATGATTTCTGCTCCTGGGGGTTCTTGGCCTTCTTCTCCATTTCATGTTCCATCCTCTCGATATACAGAGCAGTCTCTGGCCTGGGATGAAGGCAGAAGCAGCAGTTGTTCAGAAGAGCCCAGGACAGAGGCCCGGCGGCAAGGGGGGGGGGGGGGTGTCGCAAACTCACGCAGGGGCAGTGATGGGGCCCATGAAACTCAGTGTTGTGTTGAAAGCTTCCAGGTCGACTTCCTCCTCCACCTCAGCCCCGCGACATGTGCCAGGGATCGTAACTATGGAGACGCCTATGAGGTATCCGGTGACATCAGTGTGCAGGGTGATGACATCACTGAGGTGGGACTCCACCATAGAGCACTATGCAGTGGAGGAGATTCCGGATTGGAGTAAGGGTTAGGATTAAGCCTGGTTCATACTTCACTTTTCCACATGGCTGTGCACATGGACTCTTCTGTATATACTACATTTGTCTGTGGACGCAGACAGTCATGGTTGGCATGCGTACACCAATGATATTCCACCAAACTAGCAGAGAGCAGATGTACTGCAACAAACACAAATACAGGCAGTGCAGTGAAACAAGTAAACTTTTATGAACAATTTTAAAGTTGTTACTTGGCCTGGGCGGTGTTATAATAATACGGCATACAGTGGGATTATGACAAGTTTGCAATAAAATTATCTTGGATGCCCCCATTTGTTGAATTTAATCACCAAGATTTCAATGCTGGAATAGTGTTGCTTTTTGAAATACAATATACCATGGTATAATGTCTGGACAGTATGAAAAATTCGATATGTTGGTACCTCTGCACCTCCTTATGTAGCTGTTTATCATAACTACAACATCAACAACTTCAACTCCTTTATTGAGCTCTGAGACAATCAATGCTGCCACCTACAGCAAATGTTTAGTCAATTTCCTTGCATTTGCATAGCTGACATGCACCAATGTGCATGATGCCGACTGCATGTGAAAATCTGGGCTCCAAGTGCGTTCTCCAGACACCCCAGGATGACTAAATTTATGTCACTCACTCGCAGGCCATAAGCACATGTGGAAGAGTGAAATATGAATTGCTCATTAGGAGAAAATCCTTGAGAGGGAAGACCGGATTGTGCAAGTACCAAGATTCAAGATCTTCCGTTTACCTTGTACAAGTACTGCTTGCAATGTAATGAAAATCTGGATGCTTGTTGAACAATACAAAGAAAATTAATATAGAATAAAATAACGGGATCTGTGGGGTGGGTGTGAGGGCGCATGAAATATAAATAGGCATATCTTGTGTTAAGTGGAGTTTGGCTAGTGTGGTTTTACCCATAATGCCGTGGTTAGCATTTTCGGGAATCACTTTCCTGATTGCTTATGTGCAAATGATGTCATGAACCTGCCCGATTCTCCCATCTAGAGCAGGCCTGGGTAAATATTTTCTGTGAAGCTTCATCATTTCGGCAGGGGTTTTTTTAAGAGATCATTTTCATGTTCCCTGAAAGCTACAACAGAAGACCTGTTTGGTTTTTTTGACATACATTTCATAAATCTACCGTTTCTTCTTGTTTTTTTGGGAGAGGTTAATTTGATTCCTGTTATGGTAGCAGTAGATGTACCTGGGAATTAAATAAACCCTAGTAAAAATGATTTCAGTGATCAGGCAAGCCATTTTCTACTCACCGCTGGAACGAAGGCGGTGAGGTATCCATCCATCTGTCGTTCAGCTTGTCTGTCAGTCTGCACAGACACTCTGGGAACCCGGACCCGGTACAGGCCGTCCACTGCAGCTACCGCCTGACCAGGGCACAGAAAGACACCAGCAGTCCGAGTCAGGCTACTGAACACAGCCCCAGCAAACGCAGCACCACAACAATCGGGGACCTGACTGACGGGCTCTCACCTTCAGCATGCTCCTGTCCTCCTCTGTCAGGGGACTCTGCCAGAGAGATGCGGTATGCTCCCGGCCACCTCTGAGCTGCACGGATCCCCTCATGCGAAACCGCGGCACGTCGTCTAGGGGAAGAGACACGGAGTGAGCCCCGCTAGTGGGTATTACCAGGAAGTGATGCATGAAAGCATCTCACGCACGGAGCACAAAAACGAACTAACCGATCTCGAAAGAGTGCTCGAGTGGGACAGAGAAGCCGGCTGCCTCTGTGTCCATCCCATCAGCGGCCTGTGGACAGAAAGAGCGACATCAGCCAGCACCGGGTTACGCCGTCTTTTCAATGGAGACTCCAGACGTAACGCGAGCGCTAACAACAAACGGGGGAAAGGACATGGAAAACGGCAAACGGCGCCCACATAAGATCATCACTATAACCATTATTATTCTTTGCTATTGCTGGTACTATTTATTATTACCAATTATGCAGGCTAAATATCCAGTGGGTCATCATATACAATCAAAATTTATTAGCTACCTCTTAGCAACACAAAAACCTGGCCGACGTTACAGCGTTTAACAAAGGTGTTATAAGTATCCTACGCTTTATTAGTGAGGCGGAAACTGAACTCACCCTTTTACCGGTGTTACAACTAACGTACTCTGTAGTTATTGTGAAAACAACTGCAGCTATCCAAACCGAGGTATAGCATGACCTGAATGCGGCCATTTTGCCTGACGGAGTGCAGCGTTACGTGTGCAGAAAAACTACAAACGTGCGTCATGACGTAAAACGTCAGCAGCGTTGATGATGGATGTCACGGGTATCAAACTCCAGTCCTGGGGGGGGCGGAGCCCTGCACATTTTTGGGTTTCCCCTCATTTGACACACCTGATTCAACTCCTTGTGCTAATTACCACACAGCTATTGAGCTGAATCATTTGTGGAGGAACAGGGAAAGAAGTAAAGCTACACAGGGCTGTGGCCCCCCAGGACTGGAGTTCCTGATGTATGTAATATAAGCAATGTAAAACAACAGTAACATTGTACAAAGGACGGCGTAGTACTGTGTGAGACAGTTCGTTTCTTCAGTGGCAGGTGTTGCTCTTTACAGAGTTACTATGGGATATCTCCAGAAAGTCATTCTGTTATTCTTGGTACTTTCTGACAGAAAGACAGACAGACAGGCAAACACACACACATACACACACAGAAATTTGTTCATTAGTTATTCTTCTTCAGATTTTCCAACTTATCATAAAATCACGTTTTGGAAATACGTGGCAGTGTTCGAAGTACACACCGTGTCTGCGTAAAGCATAAATAAGTAAAGTAGGGATGCACCAATCTCACATTTTCTGCATTGATACCAATACCGATACCTGAACTTTGGGTTTCGGACGATACCGAGTACCGATCCAATAGCCGTGTTTAAATAATAAGCTGTAGACTGTAGCCTCACTTTGTAGAAGAGACTATGATCATTCTTTTGTGTGTAAGGGAACATCAGGCTTAACTTAAACAAAGCTTATATATATAATTGCAGTTCAGTACATTTAGCCTATATATACACAGTGGAAACCGCTTATAGTGATCACATCTGTCTGCGTGAAATTGAAGCTATAATCCAAGTGAAAATGGTGGATTACCTGGATTCAAATAACATTCTGAGGGATAGCCAACATGGATTTAGAAGAGGTAGATCCTGTTTAGCTAATCTACTTGAGTTCTTTGAGGAAGCTGCAAGAGAAATTGATCACAAAAAGGCCTATGATGTGATATACTTAGATTTCCAGAAGGCCTTTGATGTTGTCCCCCACAAATGGCTCTCGCTTAAACTCAAAGCTGCAGGGATTTTAGGAACCGTAGTAGCTTGGATTGAAAATTGGTTAACGGACAGGAAGCAGTGATTAGTTATTAGGGGCACAATGTCACAGTGGGCCTGCGTTCATAGTGGGATACCACAGGGTTCAGTTTTAGGACCACTATTGTTCCTAATTTACTTGACACCAATACATACAGTAAACTGGTTAAATTTGCAGATGACACCAAGGTGGGTGATGTAGCAGATACTGATCTAGAAGTAGAGAAGCTACAACGGGATCTGGATTTAATTAGCGACTGGGCTGATACTTAACACGGATAAATGTAAAGTAATCCATGCAGGGAGCAGAAATATAAAGTACAGATATTTTATGGGTTCCACTGAAATAAAGCTGGCTGATTATGAGAAAGACCTTGGTGTGTATGTTGATGCTTCCATGTCCCACTCTTGCCAGTGTGGGAAAGCAATAGAAAAGGCCAATAGAATGTTGGGTTACATCTCTAGGTGTGTGGAGTTTAAGTCAAAGGAGGTGATGATACGATTATAGAATTCCTTGGTAAGACCCCACCTAAAAAATTGTGTGCAGGTTTGGTTACTCACCTTAAAAAGCACATTGCTGCCTTGGAAAGGGTGCAACATAGGGCTACAAGAATGATTCCTGGTCTTAGAGGAATGTCTTATGAGGAGAGGTTAGCTGAGCTGAATCTGTTTTTCCTTCAGCAAAGGAGACTAAGGGGGGACATGATCCAGGTGTGTGAGATTCTAACAGGTCTGGATGCTGTTCAGCCAAATGGCTATTTCAATATTAGTTTAAGAGAACATTGTAAAATGGATTTGAGAAATTTCTTATTTACACAGTGTGTAGTTGGAGCATGGAATAGTCTTCCCGTTAGTGTAGTGCAAGCTAAAAGATGGATAGATCCATACCTTCAAATACTCCAGGTAGCTAAATGTGCTAAAAGTCTTAAGTGGGAAGTGCGGGGGGGGGGGGGTATGTGGAGCAAACTGAGAGCAAAACAGTCTAGCCAATATTATATTACATCATTATATAGCGTCATTTACATCACACAAATAAAAGCTACGGTAGACATGACCTGAGAGAAATTTAACTAATCATATAAAGCAAATCAGAAAAATAAGACTCGGCATGTGCATACAAGCCGGGTAACTACTTTTCAAACCTCTTTTTCAGAAAATTTAAGGGGCATTGGCTTATGTTTAACACATGCTCTGTCCTATGCGGTCTCGTTCTCCAGGGAGAACTGCAGAAGGCATGGTGACCTCAGAGCTATTCAAGTTCCACAAATTCACCCCCCAAAACCAATATGCAACGTCTCCCTCACAGATGGGTCAGCATGTTGCTGTCATTCAGCATTCCTGAACTTTGGAAGCCTGCCATGTTACGACCATGCGGCCTCTGGGGGGCAGTATAATACCCCATGACAGGAACTCAGCGCTCTAACAATGATCTGGATACAGTGGGGGCAGCTGGTGACTCACTAGAGAGCAGAGCTAAGCTCCCTGCCCGGCAGAGGCAGTGTTCTGCTGTGCGTCTGACAGTTTTCTGATATTCTCTGGTAAGGGCACAGCGGCATTTCTTGCATCACTTTTCTACCGGTGGCCCAGATATTGAGGAATGTTAAAGTCAGCAGGACATCATATGGAGAATCAGATCAGCTGTGCTTCTATTCTGGAAACGAAAGGCACAAAGTACCCAGCAAAATATCCAGCTGTAAAAAATCAGTCAAGAATTGTGAAATAGTATGAATGAATCATCATCTGAGCAATTAAATGTAAATTTACATTTACAGCATTTAAATGTAAAATATGAGTGAGAGAGAGAGAGGTGTTCAAAAAAGGACATGTGTCAAGGTTTTTCTGAAGAAGGAATGAGGGAATAACCATGGCAGTCAGACTGATTGTCAGGTGCTAGATGCAGTGTGTGTGAGACGCAGTGTGTGAGACAGTGTGTGTGAGACGCAGTGCGTGTGAGATACAGCGTGTGTGAGATGGAGTGTATGCAAGACACTGTGTGTGAGAGATGCAGTGTATGTGAGATGCAGTGTGTGAGACAGTGTGAGTGAAACGCAGTGTATGTGAGACGCAGTGTGTGCGTGACACAGTTTGAGAGACACAGTGTGTATGAGATGCAGTGCATGCAAGATGCTGCGTGTGCGAAACTCTGTGTGTGTGAGATGCAGTGTCTGCAAGATGCAGCGTGTGAAATGCAGTGTGTGAGAGAGAGACAGTGTATGTGAGATGCAGTGTAACTGAGATGCAGTGTTCGTGAGATGCAGTGTGTGTGAGACCCAGTGTATGTGAGGCAGCGCGGCTGCTACAAGACTGTAAATGTGTAATTGAATCTTCCTCAGAGTGATGACATTTCAATGCTGTTATTGATCTGGTGAAAAACTTGCTTGGTTGTCACATGCCATGTCGGGGGGGGGGGCTCTGACCTCTGAAGGGTGTGTGTTAGCACCACCCAGTGGACACATATGTATCATGGCTGCCAGTTTGCATGGTAATAACCCACCCTCAACGCATCCATCAATATTCATACAACCAGAAACACCCAAGCGACAATGCTCATAGGAGAAAATGTCCAAAAAAAAAATGTGGTCGTGACAGGTCTCCATCTGACAGCCTGTTCCGCTTTAATTGCTTTTTATTTCTCACTGTCTCTCTCCCTCTCGCCCTCTGTAAATTTCACCAGTGTCTCCAGTTGCATGGGCTAAAAATAGACAGTCTTCCATCTCAGCCCCTCTGTCTTAAGTTCTCCCTGGAATTGAAATTCAAAAGGCTGTTTATTGGCATGCCAAGGTTATGAAGGCATGGCTGAAGCAGGCCTGAAAGCAGAGCTGCTTGCTGATGAGTCCTAGCAGCAGATGTGTTGCCATGTGGGTACCAGAAGCTCTGCACTTCCTTTCAGAGAATAAGAGCAAATTTAATTTTACTAATGCGTTCATTGTAGCTTTTCATACTACAGTAATTCTCCTTCGGAGCCTTATTCAGTGGTAAACCAGCAGATGGTCTCCTGAGAACTGAACAACCCTAACCGTAATTGAACAACCCTAACCAAAACTTGTTAACCCCCAAACTTAACCCTGCTCTTAACCCTACAGTCTTGCCACCAAATAATACCCTTCAAGGTTTGTGTCCATGCCATTAATGGCAGCACTGCCAGCAGCCCCTGTACTGTAACAGTTTGGAATGACATTGGAAATTGCAGAGCATGGTAAGAAGTACAGCTAATCCAATGAAAGAAGGGACTGATGGAAATATCATCTCTGTAAGGCTGGGGCGTTTACCCCAGGACTTGCTGTCCTAAAAGTCATAGTTTAGAGATAATGATTCAGAATGTAGAAGGACAAAGTGAGGTGAGAAGTGGAATGTAGGAACAGTGAAAGGACAGATACAGTGTATGGTAGCAATAGAGAGAAGACAGACAGTGGAATGTAGGAACAGTGAAAGGACATACAGTGGAATGTGAGAACTGTGAGAGGATAGACACATTGAAATATAAGAGGACAGATACAGTGGAAGGTAGCAATAGAGAGAAGACAGACAGTGAAATGTACAGTAGGAACTGCGAGAGGACAGATACATCATCCTTTGCAGCACTGATGGCAGAATGCAGCAGGTTGCATAGACTGACTGGCAGGAGGTTGAGATTCAGGGCGACAGCCATTAGGTCGTTCGGTATTAGACCTCATGTTACCTGTGTCAGTGTGTGATCAATACATCTGGCCAGTAAGCTAATCATGCAGGTCTGATCCATAATGAGGTCCTGTAACAAATTCTCTCATCTGTTGTCACACGTCTCATTCCTGCACCTTTCCTTACACTCCATTCTTCTGCATCTTTCCTTGAGGAACTCGGGTTCCCTCAGGGTCTCAAGTGACACTCTGTCCTTTGCTCTCTCTCTCTCTCTCTGGAGGAAGGAGCCTTATGTGACATTAAAGAAGAGAGAGACAGAGAGAGAGAGAGAGAGAGAGAGAGAGCAGGAATATAAAGGGATAAAGGGAAGACGTTTGGAGAGACGCCGAAACGACGAGAGAGGCATCACAGGAAACCCGTGCGACACAAGCAGTCATGCCTGAGGCCAAGAAGGCAGGTAAAGGAAGGGCACCGGGCTGCCTGACGGGAAAGCAGAGGCATGGCCGGCCTCCTGCCCTCTCTTTCTCTTTCTCTCTCCCTCCATCTCCCTTCACCCCCCCACTCTTTCTCTCCATACTATTAGGGTTACATGTGTGGTTTGTACTAGAGCTGAAGATCTCTGCCCGAACCCGACGGGTCATTTGAATAATGTCGGGCTGTAAACGGGTTCGGGCTTTTAAAAAGCTGTCAATCGATATGTACTTGTTGGGCTCGGGCCGAATTCTGTCGGGTTCGGGCCTTGTCGGGCCTAACTTTTAAGGCCCGATTACAGCTCTAGTTTGTACACTATTCCGTGTTGAGGGAATGGGTGTCCATTCCATGGGATGTTATGAGCAGATAAATAACAGATTCCAAGGTGGTCGATGAACAGAAAACAGTAAAGAATACAGGGATGCGTCTGAGGCCAGTCAGGACCCGCCTACTGTCCTCTGTGTGCTTGTGTGAGTGTGTTTGCTTTTGTGAGTGTCTCTCTGCTGAATATGATGGCCTGTGTGCGCACTTAGGTCATGCTGCTGTGTGTGATGTACAGAAACAATTTTCCTGACACTCTTTGGGAAGTGTTTAGCCTGGCAGCACTGTCCTCACTGTGTAATCGCTAAAACAAAGAGTGCTGGCTATTGTCTATGCTTGATGTTGTGATGGACAATAGAGAGTGACCATATGAGGAGAAAGAGCCAATTACGCTGTTGTGACTTTACTGAAAACGTCGCTAATGCTTAAAGTGCATGTTTAAGAAGCTGCCGGTGGGGTCTGATGAAGAGTCGAACCCTCTTGGTTAGAAAAATAGCTGTAACTCAAGACTCTGAGGTCTTTTTCCAGCATTTGACCTTTAGTATCACGATAGCCAAGAGACCCTCAGACAAGGAAATAAATGGTTATAAATCTAAACTGCAGACGATTGCGATTTACATGTCAGATGCCTAGGATCCCGACACCTCCTGTGCCATCAGTTGGTCCTCCTGGGGCTCATGAAGGTTGGAAAAATCTCACATGGCGGTTTGTTCAGCGGGCTCCAAAAACCCGGGGCCTCTCCGGACCCCGGAGATATATGCTGTGCTGCTCTGCCTCGGGGCTCAGACGCTTTGGAACTTGGGGAAGTGGCACAGGGCCACAAACGCACCTGTTAGCCACTTCGCCACCGTGTTCCTGAATCCGCCAGCTCTGTGCTGAGATCAGCCCAGAAAGTGCCGGAAAAGGCACAGGGACCCGGAATAACATGCTCAGTGAAACATCATCCTGTGTTTATACAACACACTAATTAGCGTTGTGAGGATTCATCATCTGCGTGCAATAATGTGCTCGCAGAGCAGACTGGTTAAAAATGACAGGGTGTCTCTCCCGCCCCGATCGGACACCAGGAAATCAGAGCCGGACTGATTTGGGGATGGCGTGTGTTGTGCACTTGGAGTAGGGGGTGTTTGGCTTATATTTCTGTTCACCCCTAAAATGACCTTTGGCCAATTACATTTTGGGACTGGCAGTGAGGGTGGAAATCAGTGATTTGCTGCAGAGTGCTGTGGGACCATTACTGATCCTCATGCTATACACCTTGCATTAGAAGAACTCTTCTTGCCACTGCCCCCCCACTTACCTCTTACTTCATGTAGATTCTACCTCCTCTCTCCCTCCCTCTTTCTCCTCTCCTCCATTTTCCACCCATTCCCGTCCCTTCATTTTTCTTGTCCTTGTCTGCACGCCTCGTTATCATACCATATTATCATATTTCTTCACCTTTCCATCCCTATGCCCCCAGCACTCTGCTTCATGTCATTACCTCATCTATAAGGCTCCTCCCCCACCCTCGGCCTACCCCAGATCGTTGCTCCGAAACCCCAGTGATACTTAAACTTGATTTATTGTAACTTGCTGCTGAAAGTTTACTCTGTCTGGCACTAAGGAGTGACAGTCCCCCCCCCCCTACATAAACAGCAGTAATTATAGAGCACAGGCAGTGACTTTGGGGACGAGGGACACCAAGAGGATGGATAGGCTCTTCAGGAACCTTCTGTTTATACCCTGGGCCACGTCCTGCCAACAAATCCTGCTGACCTCAAGGAACAGGGACAGTGATGGACAGAAAGTGATCAAAGTGCAGGCGAGGTCAGACAGACTATCTGGCTGCGATTACTGACATCAACAGACAGAACGGCCCCTAGCATCGCATGACCTGGGGGCAGCACCGAGACAGAGGTCCCACTGAGCCAGTCCCTGCACGGGGCTCCAAATGTGCTGATTTATCTGTAAACCTCCAGGCGGTCTGGCCCATCTGTGCCCCATCAGCTCGCACATGCTTTCATAATACAAATGAATCGCTTGAAAGTATCTTAAGTATGGGAATTAAGCTGTGCAAGCAGTTTGTTGGGAGACCTGGCGCACATTTTGATAGGTACTGAGACAGCTGTGCAAGTAGAAAACAAGTGCGATTGGAGTCATTATAGCTCAAAAAATATCTTGATTAATTTTGAAGTAACTATTTGAAGGTAAATGTCATTGTACAGAGCCTCCGTTGCTTAATTCATGGTGTTTTGTCTCTCTATCTACCTGTCATTCTTCTTCTGTTCCTTATCTCTCTATCACTGAATGCAGGAATCAGCCATCCACTTCCTGTTTCTCCCGTGCAAATAAGTGACCTTCTCTCTCTGCCTTCCCCTGACAATGTAACCTTTCTCTTTCCATCCATCCACCCCCCCCTCTCTCTCTGACATTTGATCCTGACATGTCAGATGATGTTATGATATTTCAATAAGTCCCAAACAGTATTTGGAATTCATTCTATCCTCTCATTAACCTTCCAGAATTTTCTGTCGCTTTCCAGAACTTGCCATTTTCCTAGTTCTTCTCTACTCCTTGTTGCTGTGATTTAGTCAGATCTTGAGAGTATCTGACGTCATTATAATGCTCTAAAATTTCTATTTAAACAGCCTGCCTTCAATCAAATCAAACCCATTGTGCAGCCGTGGGATGCAGAGCAGTAGCGTGATATTATTGTAGTGCAGGTTCTGGACCTGTGTGAACAGGCATCATTCATCAGCAGCTCCCTTTCTTACCCATTCATTCTCAGAGTGGTTTTGGGCTTCCCAGACACGCTCCTCCTTCGCCTTTCTCCTCTACATCTCTGTTCCTCCCCCTCATCTGAAAGTGCCGCATCTCCTCCTTCTCTCCTGGACATGCCCTCCTCTTCCATTTTCTCCACTACATCTCACTTCCTCCCCCTTGTCTGCGAGTCACCCATCTCCTCCTTCTCTCCCAGACATGTCCCCCCTTCCCTTTTCTCCTTACACCTCCCTTCCTCCGCCTCATCTGAGAGTTCCCATCTCCCTCACGCACTTTCCTTTCTTCCTGTCTTTCACTCTGCAGTTATAATAATCTTTTCACTGCTGGTGCCACCTTCTCTCCATGCCTTACTAAAGCTCAGCCAATTCTCATTTGCAAAGTCCTATATGTCAACAATCTGTAAATCATATCAACGATCAAATACAGCCATGGAGTTAAGACACATGAGAGCTTATCTGTACCCCGGAGCTGCCAAAAACATCCTTAGTGAAACCCCATCAGGCTTGACTACACCCGCCTGAAAACCAGCCAGGGTCCTGGATGCCGCCAGCGCAGGTCCACATGCTCGGGTTAAAAATAGCCACTGTGCTTATCAGTCATTATCACAGGCCTCACGGCAACCTGTGTTGCTGCCCTGGTGCTGTGAGAATGCCTATGCCACCAGACCCTCTAGCCTGCATAAGGCAAAGCAAGCTGTCCGAGAGAACGATGTAAGCCTTCCTAAGGCGACGTGAGACTTCATAAGTTGATGTCAGCTGTTCGGGAGAGAAGGATGTGAGCCTTCATAAGGCGATATGACACTCACTATCTGCTATTTTAATCTGCTAACCTGTCGTTCTGATAAGACTTGACTACAGTGACACTGTAAAGCTCTGGAGGTGTCTGCTGTTTTCATACTTTCAATTAGTGTAATGAATATATGAAAAAAGACTTTTAAAATGACGCCTTTTCTCCTCTACGTTTCTGATGACGCTGTTTTTCAGAAAAGGTCACAGGCAGGAATAGACTCCGGTCATGAGGTGAGCGTCAGGGCTTGCCGGAAACATGAAATGTGGAGGGTGTGTCTGTGCACCTATAGCCAAGCATCTGGTCTCTCAGATGGCAGAGCAGTACACTCTAAGCACCTACACACTCACAGGTACACTATAAGCACCTACACACTCACAGGTACACTCTAAGCACCTACACACTCACAGGTACACTCTAAGCACCTACACACTCACAGGTACACT
>JAABNX020000052.1:5162113-5172669 GCA_015163995.2 Mormyrus lacerda | reverse complement strand
TATTGCAATGTGATTTTGCTGTAATAAATACTGGGGTATTTATGAAACAAAAAAAGGAGTTCAACATAAATTTCTCATGAACCCGTCTAGGAGTGATTTAAACAGCAAGGATGAAAATGACTATGAGTGTCTCGGAGAATGAATATAGCGCTCACGCTAAAGCAGTGGAGGTCAACTTTAAGTTGATTATTAAACGTATACTGATAATCTTAAAAAGGAATAATCATTAAAACTGCAAACCTTGCTAAGTTTTATTTATTCCTGACAGAATAAAAATGTTTTACCAAGACGTAAACTCCCTGCATTATAATATCCATACCAAACTGAAGGAAAGAAAAAGCCTGATCTTAATCTAGCTGACTAGTGATGTACATATTGGACCTGCATAACATGCAATGCTGGTATTAATATTTCATATTGTCCAGTCCTACTACAGCCATTTCTTCAGTACAAAATACCCCGCCTCACGTGATGTCATTCAGCACTAGTACCAGTTTTTATACCGGTGGAAACCAACGCTTTGAAGTACCGTATTTTTGGTCCATTTTAAGCACTAAAAGTACAATACCTGGTGTGGTGGAAAAGCACCCTTTAGTTGAGCAGTGAATTGGACAGCTTTACAGCACTGTATATTCCATACGTACTATGCTTCCTTTGCTATGCTACATGCTTCTTCTGTGTACCAGGGGCTCCTGTTACGTCAAAGCCCAGCGGAAAAAAACGTGGAGCATGTATAGAGCGCCTAGGCCAGTTTGAGTCCGATTGAACATATACATGCGAGAGTGAATCAACCCCCAATCGCATTACATGGATGTCTTAGTCCGACTTTGAGAAATTCAATTTAGTGCGATTTCAGTGAGACTAACACAATAATTTGATTTTCTTAGTGTGCATGTAAACGTACTGAGTGTTGTACTTTGATCAAAATTGTCTTATTAGTTACTTTCTTTGTTTGGTAGCTCCTGCTCCCATCCTGCTTACACTTGTACCCAGGCATTGACTGGAAGCTCAGCCTAGCTGCTCTTATGCCTAGTTGACTCCTTGACAGTTGTTTGTAATGTGCTATTTCACTCACTTGTATGTCTCTTTGGACGAATGCATCTGCTAAATAAAGTAAATATAATTGATTTTGAGTGTGTCAACCACACACTTAAGCATGGGATTTGCTGACCTCTCTGTTCCTTTTCTTCTCACCGTGTCCAGCACCCACCAGTGAGCCAACTCACCTCACGGTGGATGATGTCACAGATAGTGCCTGCAAGCTGAAGTGGCGCCCCCCAGAGAGGATAGGGGCAGGGGGCCTTGACGGCTACATCATAGAGTACCGTAAGGAGGGAGGTGAGCTAATGCTGACTCACAGGATGGAACAGACACATTTCAAGCTATTACTGAATGTTCTCTTTGGAAATAACTGACTCTTGGACTAGATCTGACTCCTAAGATTGTACTATGATTGACTCATGCCTAGAAACTGACTCCTTGAACAGCACTGATGCATGCCTAGAAACAGACTTCTTGGGTAGGAACCACAGATGGGCTAAAACTGACTCATGGGGCAGAACTGGCTTCTTGTTATGGACTCAGGGCATGGGACAGGTAGAAATGTGGTGACGGTCCCCTTGGCAGCTCTAAAACAACAAAGGTTTATCGAATAAATGGAACAAACAGGGAAAATCACCACAACAACAGGACCACTAGGGGTCAAAGCAAACTGGAAAACTAAACACACAAAGGAACTAATAGATAATGGGAACAGGACTAGATGACAAGTAAAGGAATAACAAGTGAGGTAACAGCAGGCAGAGACAATACACAGTAACATAAGGTAGACACTTCTCACAATTACTAGGAAACTGAACGAAGGCAGGCACTTAAATACACATGTAACAAGGACTAAGAAAGGGCAGGTGTGAACAACTAATCAACAAGGTCATGGAACAACAAGAAATAAATTGTAATTAACAAGACTTGGAACCAGGGAACCTAATAAACACTAAGGCTTAACCACAGTAGGGAAGACTAGGAACATAAGGCTATGCAGAACAGAGTAACACCCGACATAACAAGGTAAATCAGAAGCAGGGACAAGAAGAAAGACAATGATACAATACCAGACACACAGGAACTGATAATACTTAGGTTACAAATGAAGGTGGCTTTGGCCAACCTCAAACTCATGACCAGGGGGTTTATAGTCTCAGGACCCCACACCCAACCCACAGAGCTATGCAGCGGTCCAGGTAACAGAGGAAACACACTAGGGACTTAAGCACACTGGGGCTGAAGGGTAGGGTAGGATAGTACAGACCCTGACACTTCTTTTACAGTCTGAAAGTCAACTGGTAATTGACTGACTGAGGTGGATTAAAATCCAGTTGACTGTGTGGATATTATCATTACAGTATTTGTCTAATGTCTTATTTCTTAACTACCCTGGTCCAGGTTACTTTAGGAATGAGGAAGGCAACTTTGGCTCCCATGCTGGGTGTGGTTATCAAGCAAATGTCAATCACATACTGGTTAAGCCAATTCTCATTGGCTACTTCATTGGTTTGCTGAGGAATAAATTAGATGCCGACTGACAGATGTTAATGTTGCCCCCTGTGGGATTCTAAGCATCATTGCGGTTCTAGCTGGATCTGTCTGGAGTCACCTTCTGTTCTTTTGGCCTTCTTCACCCCCATCTTTACATGTTCTTCCTCCTCTTTCTCAATCTCAGATACTGAGTGGGTCCAATACAACCAGGACCCTGTGGATAAGAACAGCTTTATGGTCCGTGGCCTGCCCACGGGAGAGAAGCTGGAGTTCAGAGTGATGGCTGTGAATATGGCAGGCCGTAGTGCCCCAGCCATTTTGGCACAACCTGTCACTATCCGTGAGATTGTTGGTAAGAGACTCCACATCTACCATGTTGCCTACCATTCCTGTCTGCTATTTCTGTCCTCACATACCGTTCCTGTCTGGCAGAACAACCCAGGATCCGTCTACCCCGCCAACTAAGGACCAAATATATCAAAAAAGTTGGGGAGAAGATTAACCTGGTCATTCCCTTCCAGGTTAGTCTGCCTGTTACAGCAGAGACGACAGGAGTGTTACTACATTCATGTATAGGGAAATTCAATTCAACATTAAGATTCACAACAAGCAATCTTTTGACACTTTTATGACCAAATGTCGGAAAAACTGACAGCCATATCCTCAGAAGGCCAAGGCTTTGAAGAATGCTGAGGATCCTCTTATAAAGCAGTACCCCTCTCCCTGTCGCAGGGGAAACCCCGCCCCAGTGTCAACTGGTTTAAGGATGGGGAGCCTCTTGACACCAAGAAGGTATCTGTTCGCACCACGGAAGTGGACACCATCCTGTTTGTTCGCTCTACTGAAAGAGATCACTCCGGGACATACATGCTGTCAGTGCAGATTGAGAACATGGAAGACAAGGCCACCTTCGAAATCCGAGTCGTGGGTGGGTTCCTGCTGTGCTGTCTAAAAAACTCGCTGATCTCATTCAGCTCTCAGAGATACGACCTTTATGTGACAGCTGGCAGGCATCTGAAATACTAATAATTAATCTCTGCTATTGTTTTCCAACTCTAACTCTGTTTACCTGCTCTCCGACAGAAAAGCCAGGTCCCCCCATAGCAGTGAGGGTGACAGATGTGTGGGGCTTCAATGCAGCTCTCGAGTGGAAGCCCCCTAAAGATGACGGCAACTGTGAGATCACGGGCTACACCATTCAGAAGGCTGACAAGAAAACAAAGGTGTGTGCCAAGGGTGCTAAGATTTCCAGGAAGCACTAACAGGAGACTCCTTTGACCTTTATACTCAATTGCAGCCTGAACCCTCACGTAGAGCACTGAGCTTAGATATTGTGGTGGCACCATGCAGTGGGTCCTCAGGGTGTACTTACCACATCCCTGTACTGCTTCCGTTTGCAGGAGTGGTTCACTGTGTATGAAAAAAACCGGCGTCCCAGCTGCACCGTGTCTGACTTGGTCATCGGGAATGAGTACATGTTCCGCGTCTTCTGCGAGAACATCTGTGGGCTGAGTGATGAGGCTGGGCTCAGCAAGGAAACGGCAGTCATCGCAAAGACTGGTATTCTTCCGCCAGTTCTCTCTGCGGCTGAATCACAGTGAAGCCCATGCTGGTCGTTACATCCCTACCCACCTGTCTCATTTCATTTAGGTCTGGCCTACCTGAAGCTTCCATACAAGGAGAAGGACATGCAAACATCCCCCAAATTCACTCAGCCATTGCAAGATAGGTCGGTCATTGCAGGTTATACCGCTGCAATAAGCTGCTCTGTACGTGGCTACCCCAAGGTGAGCCGCCATGTGTATCACCGTGTGGGTTAGTGGGTTATTGAGGTCCTCTCAGGTACAAACAAACTCATCGTTTTTGTGTTTTAGCCCAAGATCATTTGGATGAAGAACAGGATGATTATTGGGGATGACCCAAAGTTCCTCATGCAGAACAACCAAGGGGTGCTGACCCTGAGCATCCGTAAACCCAGCCTGTTTGATGGGGGCAACTATGCCTGCAAGGCTGTCAATGATCTAGGAGAAGACATGGTGGAATGTAAACTGGAGGTTCGAGGTATGGGGCAGTATTGTGGTGCATGTGAAAACGGTCAGAAGGTCTGGTGATACGGTGGTGGAATGTCATCACGTGAAGACTTGCTGCTTGGTTACACTCGGTGTAATTTTTTAATGAGACCCCAACTTTTTTCCTTCTTTAGCCCTAACCAAAGAGAAAGAGGCAGCAAAGTGAGTGAGGATAAGAAGCCCAACAAGGAGCCAAGATGGGAAAAAAGAGAATGAAGTAGAATTGAACAAAGTAGAATAAATGGGGCTGTAATCTGAATGTGTAACTGTCTGCTCACTGTTCCTGTGTTTTCTTCGTCCTCCTCGTAACACAGATGCGTTGAACGATAATCCCCCATCCCAGCTGGTCTGCTTCCTGTTCCCATGTCTATTTAGTCCTGCCTTGAAGCTCTTTGGGCTGGAAACACACACATGAGAGTGATTCCTCTGTCCCAGCTGCTCTGCTGGCTGCTGTCTACAGTATGTCTACATTTCACTTCCTTTTCATTCAACACATATTAGCAAACCTATGCGCAGATTTATAGCTAACCTGTGCCTTTAGACCACTCAAGCAGGTCTCATACATAATAGTATTTCACATTACTACAGCTTGCAATAATATGCAGTTTTTTTGGGATTGTGGACAGGGGTTAAATTGAGATTTAGCAGGTGGGGGAACCCCGAAGATCGGGGGCAGCAGTGCACTGGGGAAAAATTATTCACCTCAAAATAACTCCCAAATTGTCTTGGGTTACGTCCACACAGGCATTTTCACATCATTAACGAAAGTATCTGCATCCACACTGAAACGAGTGACATATATGACGTGGCTATTAGCCTACGTTGGGTATGTGCGCATTGACACACTGATTGGTAAATAAGTTTGTTTTTGTGCGTACAATGAGAAATCCTTTATTAGCTATTTGCACAGGTATGAGTACAGTTACATTGACAAAGGACCAATTAGGGTGCTTTTACAGTCTGCATTTCTCAAAGTCTCCATTTTCACTCATCCTGCAACTCTAAAATTGAATTTTCAGAAGGATATGGCTGTGAGAGCATTTATAAAATCTGTTTTTCAGAGCTGAAAAGTCCGGGGTGGTGTGGATGAAAGGCAGAAATTGAGACAAATGTTTGCTTTTTAAAATGAAAATGTAGCAATGTTGACGTAGCTCAGTACTAGCAGTAGGAGCAGCGGTGGAGCTAAATCAGCGAGTGCGGACAGAGCATGGGAGAATGGGAGAAGGGCCCTTGTAGGTGATTCCTCAGGGTCATCGCCAGCGGAGGCACAGCTCACCCCATGCTAGCGCCGCCTCTAAATGGAACCTAACCTCAAGTGCCAGGCAAGGTGTCAGCTACCATTCTGTACCGATAGCTAGCAAGACAAATAGCATAGTTACACATACATTGGACGTTCGGTGATATTTGTTGCGCTCTTTGAAACATTTCACTTAAAATTACCTACCTCTTCAGAAAAAGAACAGCTCGGTTTATGCCTGCTCCTCTTCTTTAGCTTGTTAGTATCTCAGTCACAAGCTTACCTGCATGCATGAACGCACCGAAGGGAAGGGAAGGATGCGTGTTGAGTGCGGGGGTAGGCTGATTCAAGATTCAAGAAGTATACAGTTGTACATGTACAGCACGCAGTGAAACGTAGCCCTGAATCACCGCTGAGACTGTGTGTAGATTTAAATAAAATAGATAAAAACAGATTTAAGAGACTAGCACTCTGTTTTTTTGAGTGAATATCTCGATGGCATCAGCTGGAAGGAACGCTAAGCTGTAGCACATAAAAAATAAACTAGTTTGACATTATTATTTATGAAACTGTCAGGTTTATTTGCATTAAGTGCGATTCTTGATCAGTGTGACCTACTTTAACTCTAGATTGTGGAGGTTGTATGCAGTAGACCCCAACGACGCATAATGTATAGCTGAGCACAGGGAGGGGTGAGATCTTCCCCCAAACCTGAGCAGAACCTGGAGACCCACTGACAGCCAGCAGCTGAACCAGAGCAACACTCGCCCCAGCCTTCTCCAGCACCCACATTAGCAGCCCATTGAAATCTGACCAAATTACTGGAAGTGCTGCAATAAAACAAAACCATACATGGAAAGTAGAGATGCTGATGACAACCAGTATTTGGTAACGCTTTTTATGAATGCCATGTCTATAAGAATCTATAAACACATTCATAACACATTATAATGCATTCATAAAGAATTACAAACGTAGCTATAAATATTTATAAAAAGGCATAACAAATTGTAGTAATGTTTATTATGCATAATGAATGCTTTATGAAGCTTTCATCTATAATCCACTATAGGTACCTTCATAATGCAGTACAAAGCAACCTTAATTCTCATACTGACCATTATAATGCTTTATGAAGGTATCTGTAGTGCATCATATACGAGAACTTCACTGGAGCTTATGAAGTACTATAATAAACAATATAATGCCTTATTACTGTCAATAGAATATGCTGTAATGCTTTATTAATTATTACACTGACCATTATAATGCATTATAGATGACAGCTTTAAGTAAAGTGTTACCAAGTATTTCTCCTGTTATCCCTGAGGCACTCCTGTTACCTTCATGGCGTGACCTTCTGACATGTTAACATGAGGCTTATCAGCACCTCGTCAACACCGCCCTAACTGGGACTCCCACATCATTACTGAGCACACAAATTAGCTACACTTACACATGCCCAAAATAAACACCATCCCATTAGAGTCCACACAGAACACCCTGGGGTAAATGGACTCTGCGTAACTCGAGAGTGACAGACAGCAGGTCAACTGATAGACAGAAAGCAAAGACTGAAAACCCAGTGCTGGCTTGCTGCAGATAAAGGGAAGCCACACAGCTTGCTGCGGCTACTGCTGGAAAGACGTGCATGCTGGGAATGAGTCAGATCAGCCAGCCACACTGCAGTACATTGATTTAACCAGCAGGGGCGAATTCAGGCCCCAGGGACTCACCAAACCAGACTGCAGTACCTCATTATACCCAGTAGAGGAGGGAGAAGCTTGTGCACATCAGTTTCTTACTATAATAATAGAGTAACTGCATACAGTAACATGCCTCAAAAAAGCTCTGCTTTTGAATTCCTCCTCTGTGTAACTGCATGCAATTTGCATTATTTTAAACAAAACAGCTATTTCAGAATATCCAGAATAAGACTACAGTACTTTAAAATAAGATATAAATTAAGTCTCAAAGCTTAGGATTCCCCTTGATTCAGTCTAGGTGGCAATTTGAAATGTCTTCAAAAATGCATAACAAGAGAATTTGGCGATGTGTGTGAATAAATGAATATCAGGTCTTAATGGTCTGAACACTGAGTCACATCATTTTCATTCGGAAAAAGTCTGAGGTCTGGTTTTCATCCTCGAGCTGTAAAAATCCTGTTACCTTTATGTGAACTGAACACATACCACATATTCATAAGGTTCATAAGAATGGGGTGAAAACATGAACGGGGAGGGAAGGACTTTGCTGATCTGTGTCTTTTGGCTAAAGTCTGGAATTGTGGAGGATTCCCAGCAAAACAGTCTGGACAATCTGATGATACGAAGCTTAAGTGACAGCAATATAAAATAATACAAACACACATTAATATTTTCAATGTTAGTAAAAACATTTATGCAGCTTTTTCAAAATTTCCGCATCCCATGCAACCTGCTTTATAATGTAATCGGAAACCTTGCATCGCTACGATGATAATTCCCAAAATTATTCCTGTGTTATTCCTGATAATTCTTGATAATTCCTACACCGACAAGAAAGACACTCCATTGCTAAAAGCCGAAGTCATTTGTACTTCCTGAGGTGTCTCTCGAAATTTTCAATCAAGTCATATTGTAACTTTTGCAACAATTTTATAAGGTTAACATGGACAAATTATTAGGTACATCCACAGCCTGCTGTCTGTGGATACATTGAAAGTAAAAGATTAAAAAGCCATTACAGAGACCACGAGAAGGACATTTTATGCTGATTTTTAGGTTTTTGCTAAATGGTTCCACTTCAGTGCTCCAGTTCTCTCCAGACCATATTGAACCCAGCTTTGGGCCACGGTCCCCTATCTGTCACTAGTGTCACATGCCCAAACGCTGGACAGAGTGCGAGACATAAACAGAAAGCAGAACTGCCCTGTATTACTGTGACAGCAGTTACTGCCATTAGCAGCAGATCATGCATTATTCAGGTGTGGAGTACAAACATTTCTCTCTGGTGTTTTTCAGCATCCCTAACGACTCATAATAAATAATACAAATATCGACAATAATAAATTATAAGTGGGGTGCACTGCAGCCCCCTGAGGGATCGTTGGTGAGTCTGGCAGAGTTGGAGCCGCCTCGTAGTTCAGCAGCCCGAGAGCTCATCATGCATGAGGAGGATGCTCTGGTGGGCCTGGGGGAGCTCTGTATATGTCAGGGTCTTGGTGGGGGTGTTAAAGTGACCAACCCCCCACCCCCCCACACCCCAACCACAGGGGCCAGCCAAGCTAATCTCTGACACATCCCTCAGCCACATCAACACTCTCCATCTACATCTGCACTGTCAACCATCCAGTCTGGACCACTTGTTAACTGGTGATCCACTGTAGGCTAAGTAAGAGCCCTGATCAGTTGTCCTCTCATTCTCTCATCATCTAATTTTATCTTGCTCCGGGTCATAGTGGGGCCGTGTATCTGGGCAGTGTAGGGCATAAGGCTGGGGTATATCCTGAATGGGAAGCCTAGAATTAGTCCTATATTTCTCACCTGCTGCATTCATTCAGCCGAATCTTTACTGCAGTGTGTAGGAGGGCATTCCGCTATAATCCCTGCTTCCATTCACTGCATGTTTGAAGTTTCATCCTCAAAGAGGTTTGCTGCCTTTGACATGACAGTCTTTCAAAATGGACCCTCCCACTAATGACTGACACACATGAACTAGCAGTGATTCATTCCACCCAAACCAGCTAAATCAGGAAAATCTACATGCAGTTTATTCCAGCTAATCGAGCCTAATTCTACCTGTCACATACTGTAGCTGAAATAAACATTGCTCATACATAGTTTAAAACTACCTTTTGTAAAGCCTATATATATATTATATATAATATATTATTTTGTATAGCATATACCGTGCATTCTGTTATGTTGACAAAAAGGTAAGATGAAGAAATGGGGGTCGTGCAGACAGACAGACAGACAGGTTGCATGTGTGAATTGGGGTCATGCAAACATACAGACAGACAGAGACAGACAGCAAGAAGGATGAAGGAATGGGAGTCATGTAGACCAACAGACAGACAGACAGATTGAATGTATGAATCGGGTTCATGCAGACAAGGCTGATGTGGTACTAAGTCTAGCTAAGCTCAAAATAAATAAATCACAGGGCCATGATGGCATCTTACCTATAGTTTTAAAAGAGATGAGGGATATTATTAGCTAACCTTTAACTTTATTATTCCAGAAATCATTATCTATTGGTGTGGTACCTTCTGATTGGAAGCATGCTAATATAACACCCATATTCAAAAAAGGGGATAGAAGTAATCCAGCAAACTATAGCCAATCAACTAAACTTGCATACTGTACTTGGAGAAATAATGGAAGCTATAATCCAAGTGAAAATGGTTGATTACCTGGATTCAAATAACATTCTGAGGGATAGCCAACATGGATTTAGGAGAGGCATTACTGTTTAACTAATTTACTTGAGTTCTTTGAGGAAGCTACAAGAGAAATTGATCACAAAAAGCCCTACGATGTGATCTACTTAGGGCCTTTGATGTCCCCCACAGACGGCTCTTGCTTAATCTCAAAGCTGCAGGGATATTAGGAACTGTAGCAGCTTGGATAGAAAAATGGACAGGGAGCAGCGAATAGTTATTAGAGGCACAATGTCACAGTGGGCCTGCGTTCATAGTGGGGTACCACAGGGTTCAATTTTAGGACCACTAT
>JAABNX020000052.1:5066588-5080229 GCA_015163995.2 Mormyrus lacerda | reverse complement strand
ACTGCTCCATGCTGGAACAAAGACTTGGGGATCTCGCCCCCCCCCCCCCCCCACCCACACACACACACACAGGCAAAGGGAACAGCGCTATTCCCCAGAGACGGGAGACGCCACTGCCCCCTGCAGGAACAGAAAAGTGGAGATGCTGCAGTCCCACACAGGCACAGTGATGGGAGGATGCTGCTGACTCCTGCAGGCACAGAGACAAGATAAGACTCCACTGTCCCATGCAGGAATAGTGACAGGAGGGCACCTTTTGTTGCCCTGCAGGCACAGAGACTTCAGGTTGCCACTGCCCCTCACAGGAACAGAGATGACAGGACTCCGCTACTTCCCGAAGACACAGAAACCAGGGAACTCCCCTTCTCCCCACAGGCACAGAGATGGCACACCACTACTCCCCACACATACAGAGATTAGGGAACGCCACTGCCAGGCGCAACAACAGTGACGGGGGACACTGCTGCCCCCTGCAGGCATTGTGATGGGGGGACAGCAGAAGCAGAGTAGGATGAGCTGGTCCCACTCTCTACCACATCACATACTCACTCTACCACATCTCTCATCCACTGTTGCACCATCCACTATATCTGCCCCCTCTCTCACTTTCTCTGCCACATCTCTCACTATTTCACCCACATCTGTCATGTTTTTCATTCTCTGCCACATCTCACACTCTCCCTGCCACATCCCACACTTGCTCTGCCATACCTCTCATTTCCTCCACCACGTCTCCTACTCTCTTAGTCACATCTCATACTCACTCCTCCAGATCTCACTCCCTTTGCCACATTTCTCATTCTTTCTGTCACATCTCCCATTCCACCACATCTCTCATTTTTCTCTGCCACCTCTCCCACTCTCTCTGCCATATCTCATACTCACTGTGCTGCATCTCTCATTCTCTGCCACATCTTTCACATTCTTTGCCACATCTTCCAATCTTTCCTCCACATCTCTCACTCTCTTTGCCATCTCTCATGCTCTTTCTCACCTCTCTCATGCTCTTCACCACATCTCCAACTCTCTCCACCGCATCTTAGAGTTTCGTCACTTCTCCCACTGTCTATGCCACGTCTCACACTCACTATGTGACTCCCTTTGCTACATTTCTCACAGTCTCCATCATATACCTCACTCTCTCTGCCACATCTCTCACTATTTCACTCACATCCTTAACTCCCTCTGCCACATCTCCCACAATATTTGCCGCATCTGCTACATCTTGCACTTTATCTGCCATATTTCTCACTCTCTCTGGCACATATATTACTCTTGCTGCTACATCTCCCGCGATATATGCCGCATGTACCCCATCTCTCACTCTCTCCGCCACATCTCCCAGCCTCTCAGCTCTATCACACTCTCTGAAATCTACCATCTTTTTTCGTTGTCCCTCACTCTTGCTTAGTGTGAGTGATTCTCTTCTGTCACCTTGTCACCATGCTCCCATTTCCCTCTCACCCCCCCCCACATTGATAACCCGCACGCACGCGCATACAGATACACACGCACACGCATCACAGCCACGCACGCACGTATTCCCCCCCCCCATTTCTCACACACAGTCTGTAAACAAGGCTGAACGCATGAATGAAAGTGCAAGCAAAGAAGGACAGGGAGAGAGAGACACTCACACTGGCACTAACAGCAAGCGAGAGAGAGCGGCAAATAGCACTCACATCATCTCTGGCTACGATCCTTCTTCTCTCTGTTTTCTTCTGGCCGTTTTCCCTCTATCCCTCTCTCTCTCTCTCTCTCTCTCCCTCTCTCTCTTTCTCTCTCTCTGTTGCGTTGCTTCAGTGTGTATTGCTGTTCCTGCTGCCACACTTTCTTTCTCTCTCCCTTTCTCTCTGTCCCCTCTCTCTCTCTCTCTGCATGTTATGCTATACTGCTGTGAATTTAGTATAAGTGTGTGATCGTGCAAGGGAGCGAGAAAGAGAGAGAGGTGGTAGATAAAAAGAGGCACAGGGGTTATGGAGAGAGGAAGAGGGAGAAGGAAAAGATGGAGAGAGGGGGAGAAAGGGAAAGAAGGAGAGGAAAAGATAGAGAAAGAGAGAGATGGCCTCTATTGCACATTTTTCACACGCAGAGCTTAGCGAAAACATGCTCCCTGGCCCAAAGTAAGAGGTGCTCACCTAAAACACCTTGACAGGCTGCCTCACCTGGAGTCAGTGCTACGTCCACATCATACTCAGAAGATAGGAGCACAATAGAAAGCCCAGGCCCTGATGCTGTTCCTAGTGTCTTTGTTTACATACATTTTCATATTTTGCTTCCTTTATAGAAATCTGATCAACAATCTTTGAAGAGGGATACAGACATGGATGAGATGTATGAAGCATGAAGAGGGACACGGACTTGGATGAGGTATATATGAAACATGAAGAGGGACACGGATTCGGATGAGATATGTATGAAGCATGAAGAGGGACACAGACTTGGATGAGTTATGTATAAAGCATGAAGAGGGACACGGACTCGTATAAGATTTGTATGAAGTGTGAAGAGGGACATGGAATGGAATGAGGTACGTAAGAAGTGTGAAGAGGGACATGGAATGGAATGAGTTATGTAAGAAGTGTAAAGAGGGACACAGATTCGGATGAGGTATGTATGTAGCGTGAAGAGGGACATGGAATGGAATGAGGTACGTAAGAAGTGTGAAGAGGGACATGGAATGGAATGAGGTACGTATGAAGTGTGAAGAGGGACATGGAATGGAATGAGTTATGTAAGAAGCGTGAAGAGGGACACAAATTCACATAAGGTATGTATGAAGTGTGAAGAGGGACACGGATTCAGATGAGGTATCTATGAAGTGTGAAGAGGGACACGAACTTGAATGGGGTATGTATGAAGCGTCAAGAGGGACACGAACTTGAATGGGGTATGTATGAAGCGTCAAGAGGGACACGGACTCGGATGAGTTATGTATGAAGCGTGAAGAGGGACATGAACTTGAATGAGGTATGTATGAAGGGTGAAGAGGGACACGGATTCGGATGAGTTATGTATGAAGCGTGAAGAGGGACACGGACTCGGATGAGGTATGTACGTAGGGGACACAGTTTTATGATCCTTTCACCAAATCCTTTTCACATTGCCCACCCTCCTGACTCCCCCAAGTGCCCTTCACCATCTGACCTCCAATCTGAGGATACAGATGGATACACCACAGGGGACAGAGGGTGACAGAGAGAAAATTAAAACGAGGGAAGAGCAGAAACAGTCACGGGGGCGGGGGGAGCAGTAGGACCAGAAAAGATAAATAAAGATAGCTGCATAGAGTAGGAGAATTTTCAGGAGGAGAAAAGGGTGTAAGTGGTGGGAAATGGGGGGGGAAGTACAAAAGGAGTCAATGCTGGGGAGACCGGGAGCTGCAGGAGAAGCACAGAGACGCCGTACACGTTACTCATTATGTGTATTAAATATGTCAGATTGCACAGTTAGACCGTGGGACAGGAAGGATAGTGCTAAGTGCTTAGCTGTCAAATCTATGGTATCAAAAAACTCATTCTATATACTTTCTCAAAAGAGTCTCAAACAGGATGTGCAGTGGGTTTTATTAATTAACGTACTCTATATTATTGGATGTGTTGTTCATTACTGTATATTACTCTTTGTTACTGGATGTATTGCTGATTATCTTACTCTGTGTTACTAGATGTGTTGTTGATTATCTTACTATATGTTACTGGATGTGTTGTTGATTATCTTACTCTATATAACTGGATGTGTTGTTGATTATTTTACTCTGTGTTACTGGATGTTACTGAATGTGTTGCTGATTGTGTTACTCCGCGGTACTGAATTTGTTGTTGATTATCTTGCTCTGTGTTACTAGATGTATTATGGATAATGTCAAGATCATGGTACTGTTCCTCCATGAACAATCACTGCCTCCTGCAACAACCAGTCCAGAGCTGACTTTTAGCAGGTGTCACAAGTGTGAAAATCACACCAAGCAAGACTACCAACCTGGAGCCTCTGTTGGCCACAGTAATTCACATTTCTGTGGGTCACTGTTGATGCCATTATGGCTGAGCAGCGATGTAACTTACCCATCACAAGCCACACCCACCCAGCAAAGGTCACACCCACCCATCACAGGCCACACCCACCCATAAAAGCCACTTCTCTTCTTACCTGGGGGCCTCGAAGCTGTCGTATGATCCCACCGTGTAGTGGCGAAACAGACGCTTGGCCTTATCACTGCGGCTCTCTGTGATAAACAGGCACAGGGGCGTCAGAGCAGACAGGCAGTAACGGACCTGCATATTGTACACAGTAGAGGCACATGAGGAAGGTGTGTTTCTGGTGGGTACCATGCTCACCTGAGCGGCTGGCCTGGCGTGCTCCTACTTCCTCCACGCATTCAGACGGGAACCAGCCAGTCCGGCCCTTTACTGTACCCTCCCAGTATCCCCCCTCACCCACGCTCAGCACTGTTGGGGGGAGATGGATCACATGGCAGAACAATAAACACACACACAGAACCTCATTGGTGAATGGCTCTATGATATTTTAGAACCTGAATGGTAAACAGTGATGATATTTCAGTTCAGTGATATTTCAGCCCTATATTATTTCAGAACCTCATTGGTGAACAGCTCTGTGATCTTTAAGAACTTCATTGGGGAACATTTCTGTAATACTTCAGCTCTATAATGTTTCAGCTCTGTGATATTTCAGAATCTCTGTGGCGATCAGCTCTGTGATATTTAAGCTCTGTGACATCTCACAGAGGGGTGCTGGTGCGTGGCTCAGTAGGTTAGGCCTCTAGGCCTGTGATTGTAAGGTCGCCAGCTTGAATTGAGTCCTCAGCAGAATAGTCACATGTCGTTACGGCCCTTAAACCTCTGAATTGCTCTACGGACACTAGATAAATAACTGATCCCGTGCTGACATCCCAGAGTTCTCAAATGTGTAATCAGTATGTACAGTATACACACATATGTATGTCTCAAAAGAGAGCAAAATGCAAGACGAAGCATTTTAATGCATAAGTACTTGTGCAAATGTCAAATAAACCATCACTTCATTTAAAAATTGCTGTGAGCTACAGTATATGGATTTTACCTTTGACTTTATCTCCCTTGTTAAAGCTTATTTCTCTCTCTCCCTGGGCAGAATATGACCTCGTGGCCACAAAGACCCGTCCAGGGACAGCGCTGTACAGGCGTCTTCGCTGGCTGCCGGAGGTTACGGCGCCACCGGTCGACCCCACCCTTTCCAGATGGAGACATACAGACACAGAGGTAAAGCCAATGTCTGGCTGCTTCTGAAGTCTGAGCACCACCAGACCAGCAGGGGAGGGGGGGGCTACCAAGAGCAAACGTGCCTACTGACCCCGGTCTGCTTCGAATGGAGCGGCTGCGCTCCTCCTTCTCCCCAGAACGGCCTCGGGAGGGGGAGCGAGTGCGGGCCCCCCGAGGGCTGCTCGAGCTCCGGATGGTGCCACTGTGCTTGAGACCCTGATGGGGGCCATTGAAACAGTACTTTTGAGGCAGATTTTGTATTGCAATCCATTTTGAAATAATAAATAAAAATAGGTACATAAAAGGGTGTTTCCTTATGAGACATACCTGCACAGAGACAACGGTGTTGCCCGCTGCACTGGGCACTGCCATCCATTCAGGAACCGTCATGCTGTTATCGCTGTTGGCACGAAGGAAGGGGTGAGGATGCGGAAGCATGAGTGTACGTGTACTTTCCCGCCTCTGGGGGGCATACTTGGGTGACTCAAGAAAGGGCACTGAGAACGAGAGAGAGAAGCATCAGAGACACATAGAAGAAGCTACCATAGGGTACAGACACAGCACCCAGAATCAGCACTGACACACACACACACATTGTACTCACACGGGACATTAGACTCACCTACGTCTGTGTCACGGTGATTTTTAATAATCTCACCCAGTTCAAAGTGACCGGACATCACAGCGACCTAAAAGACAGGCATGCATGTGAAATGATCTCCGTTCCATGAGAATATGCCCCCACTTCTGCATTGTTAGTCCTCCTCTATCAACTACTTTGCCAACTAACTGCATTTCATGTCATGAGAAACACAGTTACCTGGAAGGGGGTTTGTCCATTGTTGTTTTTTGCATCCTTATTGGCGCCCCTGTACAGAAGAATGCGGGCACAGCTTTCCTAATAGGACCAGAACGGTGTGAATCAGTACATCAGTTTGATGTTTGAAGTTGCTTTTAAACATGACTGTGCTGAATTAAATTTTATAACACCTGTGTGGTACT
This sequence comes from Mormyrus lacerda, assembly GCA_015163995.2. NCBI lineage: Eukaryota > Metazoa > Chordata > Actinopteri > Osteoglossiformes > Mormyridae > Mormyrus > Mormyrus lacerda. The sequence goes on along the minus strand of JAABNX020000052.1, from coordinate 5,073,966 downwards.
AATGGTTGACTATTTAATTTTGTTATAATTAACAAAACAACATGACGTAAGAAGCCACAGGTATGGTTCATAAGCAGACATACCCATCACAGATATGTAGACAGGCCAATCATTGCCAGGAGGACACACCTATCACTGCTTTGAGGACACACGCATCGCTGCTATGAGGACACACCCATCACAGCCATAAAGACACACCCTTCACTGCTTTGAGGACACACCCATCGCTGCCATGAGGACACACCCATCACAGCTATGAGGACACACCCCTCACTGCCATGAGTACATGTGGTTTTTCCTTCCCCGCCAAATCAGAAGTCACAGGCCGCTGGTGCAGATCCAGATTCAGTCTTTATTGCAACAATGAAGTTACAACCAAGGCTGGACACTTGAAGTGTGTCCAATACTGTTTTACACCAATTTTTATACATTTTCTCATTGTGTAACAACATCTCGCCACTTAAGCATCATGATTCCCTCAACCAATCACCTTCGCTGTTTTCTCCCTTAATCCACACCCCTATATGATAAGTTTGTCAATCATCTCTTTTACTGTTTGGGGCCTCTGCTGAACATAAGGGTGACGTGACCATCTCTAGTCAGTTTTTTTAAATGCCCAGCTGTGAACTTTTGGTGAACTCAAGCGAATCCCTTCCTTCAGTAGCAGACCTTGGTAGCTTCTGCTTGTTGCAGATTGTCTGGCCAGGTGGTTAACAAGATATTTGTCCTTCTACATAGTGATAAGCTACAACACTAATAAAGTACCTATTCATACACTGAAGGCTAACAAAATGGCTAACAGATACAGAAACTTCTAAGCCAACAGCAGGTGCTCATTCATACTTGTTTTTTGTCACAATGTGCACAACAGTAATTGGTCTGCATTCTCTAAAGATTACAAGGTCACTCTCTACACAGTGTACATCACCTTTTAAAAGGGTCCTAATGATTACATTCTCTATGCATTATGAAATGCTAAATAATATTCCATATACACACCCATCACAGCTATGAGGACACACCCCTCACTGCCATGAAGACACACTCCTCATTGCCATGAGGACACACCCATCACAGCTATGAGGACACACCCCTCACTGCCATGAAGACACACTCCTCATTGCCATGAGGACACACCCATCACAACTATGAGGACACGCCTCTCACAGCTATAAAGACATGCTCATTATAGCCATGAGGAGACACCCATCACAGCCAAGAGGGCACGTCCATGATACACCATGATCACACCTGTCGAGGTCCCAACTATTGTTGAAAACGCTAATGCTTAAAATTTTAAATGTAACATTATACATCAGAAAAACTATGAAAATAAATTACAAATCACTGGAAAAATGTGTGAATAATAGGGTTATTTGGTCTATCATGTGTCATGAATCAGGCCTAGTTACCTTGTTATATAATGCACAGATATGCAGGGCAGTGTTTCCAGAGGCATTCTGGGAAGTGGAGTCAGCACCGTAAAATAGGAGATGCTCCAAGTGTTGGGAATGACCATTTTGGCAAGCCTGGATAAAATTATGAGGAAATTGTGAGGAGTGGGAGAAAGACTTTAAAATTTTATCATACTCAGGTCAATGATTAACAGCCTGTGATAATTACATGCACATTAAATCTACCTGCTATTTGCCCCTTCACTACCACAAACAGATCCCTGTGCTATAAAAGCAGGCTGATTCTGTCCACCAGGGGGCAGCAGCACCAGGGGGCTGTCACAGGGTTACCTGGTGAGTCTCATCCCAGCCATTCTCATCCCTCACTCCCAGTTTCGCTCTGTGATACAGCAGAGTTTCACAGCAGGAGGTGTCGCCCCCAGTGAGCACAGAGTGGTAGAGCGGGGTCAGACCCCTGCGATCTTTGTAGTCTGGAGATGCTCCCAGAGACAGAAGGGCCTGGAAGGGGAAAAGAGTCTCTGACTCAGAGATATAAAATCATACAAATCAGTTAATGAAGCATAGAAATCAGAGTCACTGTGAAGGTATTGAGATCAGAGTCACTGTGAAGGTGTTGAGATCAGAATCACTGTGATCGTGTTGAGATCAGAGTCACTGTGAAGTTGTTGAGATCAAAGACACTGCAAAGATATTGAGATAAGAGTCACTGTGAAGGTGTTGAGATCAGTCTTCAAGATCATAGCTATTGCAATGGTGTTGAGATCAGAGTGACTGTGAAGGTGAGTTTGAAAATGTCCATCAGAATTCATCATGGTGATGATCCTTGGATCAGAATCACTGTGAAAGTGCTGAGATTAAAGTGATTTTGAAGGTGTAAATGGACACCACTGGCATAGGACACCGTGAGTGTAGTAAGGATATCAGCAGCCACTCTGGGTGAAACCACCTAAGTTCAGAAGTGTCCGTTTCACCTTGTAGCAACACAATTGCCTCTCATTTCATTTCATTAGATCAGTAACAGAAACCTCAATGGGAGTGACATGCATTGGCTGAACATCAGCAGAGGGCGCTGTTAAGGCCAGCCTTTGTGTTATCAGGACAGGTATTTAGAAAGTTCATAGTAGAGTAGGGAAACTTGACCAGTTACCAACAGTGCGATGTGGTTATGGGCTCGCACAGCCTTGTGCAAGGGAGTGAGTCCATCTTTAGCCCGGAAATCAATGTGTGCTCCCCCTAAAATGAGGACGCGAATGCCTTCTCCAAAGCCATGTTCAGACTGAACAGCCAGGGTTAGAGGGGTCTCTGTTGGCAAGGGAGAGACACCAAGGTAAAGCACATTCAGTTATACGATACAGTGAGAGTATCAGGCGGTACAGTGACCACTGCACGATTGGATGGCTGAACTTCATGAGGAATTGAATGTTACTCGTGAAAAACATTGAATTCTAACACATTTCTCACACGCTTTCTCCTTTCATACACATGTACTAACGACTATCGTGCTGTTATTTTAAGTCAAATGTTGAATACAACAAAAGAGATCACCAGTGAATCACAAGTGGAAAGATCAAAGTGGGCCCGTCTGTTGGCAAGCACAGGAACAGGCATATTATGCTCTTATTTCAGTTTAGTGTAAATTATTAATAGAGTAATGTTATTATTTATTATCATGATTATTCATTTATTTATTTTGTATTGTGCTGGTTATTTAAGCATTTCTGTTACTTAAATGCCGGATATGGAAGTTTTCACTGTACTCAAAAAACAGATAGGTGTAAAGCTTTCATTTGATAAAATGTGCATTTTGAGCACCCCACTGTGGTTAGATGAGGCAGTGCGATGTCCATGGGGAACCCGGAAGGAACAGGCAGGGTGCATCTGAAATCGAAAACTTGCACAGTACGTACTGAATTTCATTAGAAACCTACTACTTGACTGTTAATAGGGTATTCAGACTATTTTTGACGGGGCCCCATTAGGGCTGATATATTTGTCCTGATCCCTCCCCCATACACAGACGCACAAAACAATATTCCAGATATGCGTCATCACACTTTCTCTGTCTCTGATCATTTTAGGTGTTGCCTGCTCCTCCAAGTATGTCACTATTAACTGAGCAACTTTCCTTCTTTAGACTTTCATTACATTACTAGTCATAACAGTTCACACATTTTCGCACATTGAAATTATTTTAATTTGCTGACGTTATATAACCCACACACACACATTTCTGATTCTCCCCTTTCTCCCCTCACCTGTGGCCCCTGTGCAATTCCTTCATGCCCCACCAGGGTGGTGAGTCTTACAATTTGAATACCTCCGTAGTACATACTGCATGTATGCTTGAGATCAGTATGCATGCACTTGGACAAACTGCGATCGCCATCTTGCGTGTTACTTGATCCGGATGTTTGCCAATGATGTAGCTTGACCCCCACACTAAGTTAAAAACTATTATCAACATAAAAAATATATATATATTCCAGGCAACTTATGTAACTGGGCTTTGTTTGAGACAGCACCTCTTCATCTTGACAGAAATTTCTGAGCGAGCGACGTTCTTTGCCGCTCCATTGGCCTTGTGGGATAGCATAGCGCCCTTCGGTTGCACACTGGAATTTCGCCGAATGCAGCGTGTCATCAGGGTACTGTTTGCTTGTTGCTTCTCTTCACTACATTCTGCCTACTACATAGCAAGCAAGTATGTGCTTTCGGACACACATACAAACTTTACATAGAACCATGGTTGGTACGCAGAAGATTGGTGATTAATAAAACAAATGGCAATTGGCTCACCTCCACTGTCTGAGTCGTGGTAGTTTGGGTCAAGCCCCTTATCCAGGAACTTGGCCATTTTTTCCACAGCTCCACTTTGGATGTAATCCATGAATTTCTTCAGACTGGCCTGCAGTGGGAATAGTACAAGAGAGCCAGGCCGTTCACACGGATTACAGAAGAAATGTGATGAAACGCGGAGCCCTGCGACTGCCTGCCACATTCACCTTAGTGTGCAGTTTCGCCAACTGTTTCTCATCCAGATTCGTCTGCTTGTACACCCTGGTTTTATATCGAAACTGAAAGGAGAAGCAGAAATTGTACCGTTTTCATCCATCATCCACATATCTTCCATAACCACTTACCAAGCATGGTGTAATGGGGAGACTGGAGTCTGTCCATTGAAACACAGGGCACACCCCGGACAGACACGCTATAGACTATAGAGACGCCATTTCAATTAATGTCACCTGTTTGGACTGCTAGAGGAGACCAGAGTATTATGAGAATACACACACACACATACGGATAAGAGCTATAGTGCATCCATCCAGACATATAATGCCATCCATCCATTTTCAGTTACCATTTGTACAGTTAATGTTGTGGGGGTCCGGAGCCTATTCTGGATGGTATGGCAGAGCTGGGATACCAAACCTTAGCATTCACACACACTCACAGGCAATTTGGTAACTCCAAATCACCTTAGCATGTGTTGGGGAGGGAAACTCGGAGAAAACCCCATGACGACAGAGGGAGAACATGCAAACTCCGCACACTGAGTCATGGCAGGAACTTGAGCCCTGGTCCCAGAGGTGTGAGGCAACAGTGCCAATCACTGTGCCCCTATTTCAAATTAAATCAAATTAAGATACATGGTCTTTAAGCACTCAAAACTGATAAATCATGAAGTTTTATTATAGATTGCTAGCCGTCAGCAGGGTCATACCTCCAAATAGGGCACCCCCTTCTCAAAGGATTGTGGGTATTCACGCAGCAGCCGCTCTTCCTCCAGGAACTTGGCGTCGTGGCCGTCAGTGGCGGGTTGGAAGAGGCCATAGTTGAGCACATCCCGCAGAGACTCGGTGAGCGAGCAGAGCACCTGCTGCTTGGCCCGCCACACGGTAGCGTCAGGGTTAAAGCGCAGGCACTTCTGTGCTCCGTAGGGGCGAGACGCAAGGCCACAGAATAAGAGGCGCAGACACACAACAACAAACGCTAGGGGGAGCTGTTGCAATTTCAATGAAGGAAAAAAGAGAAAAACTCGGTAAAGGCAGCTGAGTTAAAGGGGAAATCTCCACAGCAATAGCGAAAAGTGGGATATCAAAGGGGAAGTCAATCATAAAATATATTATAAGTTGATTTTATGCCATGCCAGATCATTTGTTACATTTCCAAATGTAGGCATTGCACCCTTTTGAGTGAGTGTGATTTCTCTGCCTGTGGGCACCCCCTGCGCCCCCTGCGCCTACTGTTCTCTGAGCCTCATGCTGCCGTCAGTCCTTCATATGCGGGAGTGCATAAGCAGACACTGCATACTGCATGAAACTGCCAGCTTATTAAAACTAAATAATTTAAGGTTATAGGGGGTAGCAAATAAGACATGTGTGAAGAGGGATTCCGTTCACTGCGATTGGCTTCTGCGAAGCTCCCTGAAGGCAGGGCCATCGAGATGCGAGACAGGAACATGCCCACGATGGATCCTCCGGCATCTCAGTGTTGTGCTGAGATCTATTACCATAAATGAACCACTTCATCGGAGGGTGGGAGGGAAACACAAGGTGAAAGCATAGTGAAGGTGAGTCATACACTGGAGTGGAGGGTCACACACAGCAGAATGCGGTCACACGCCAATGGGGTGGGGGTCACACAAAAACAGAGGGGAATACACATACAGCGGGGGGAGGGGGGTCACACACCAGATAGATGAGGGATCACACCTAAGGGGGGGGGGGTGTCACACTGAAGGGAGGTCACACACTGGGGGGGTCACATTCTGGCCACGCCCTCTTTCAACAGAATACGCACAGAATTGCTTCTATGCCTTTACTTTTATGTACAGCCATCACTGTTGCTATGGCAACCGGTTCATTAGTGGAGCAAGCTGCTAGTTGCCATAGAAATGGTTTGCTTGTCCCTGGGAGGCAGGGCACTACGGGCAGGTGTGTCTGTGTGTGTGTGTGTCTATGTATGTCTGTGAGTGTATTCATATGTAATGTGGAAGCATTCCCCAAAAAACAGACATGGAGAGGAAGTGGGCAGGGGGTCGAGAGGAGAGAAAGATGAGCTCAGGGGATGCATGTGCTTGCATGCAGAAAATGTACAGACACACAGAGTTAAATGGGTGAGAACTGCAAATGGAAAACAGCATAATTGCCATTCGAAGATGATAAAACAAAAGAACTAATTGTTCGTTTTTAATGACTGTAATTTTGAATTAGATAAAATGTGATCCCATTGTAGCATGTAAGGCAACCGCTGTGGATGCAATTCCAGCAGAGTGACGCAGAGGGCGGTGGAGCAAAAGCCTGATCTTGGCATGTGATTGTTCGTGGTGTGGAATCTCAGTGTCACTGCCGGAGTTCCACAGGGTTCAGCATTTGGCCCACTATCACTCACACTGTGCACTGGATCTGCTTGCATTCCCCTGCTGCTTTATGTCTGATGTAGCATCTCAATTAGGAGTTAAATATGCTCATAAAGGACCTATGCAAATGTGTTACTGTCTATGTGAGTGTTTGGGTGTCACTGTATATGTGTATGTACTGTATGTATATGTATTAGTGTGTCTGTATATAAGTGTGGGTGACTGTATATACATGTATGTTACATGAGTGTGTGTGTGACTATTATGTGTGTGTAACAATATATGTGTGTAAATACATGGTGTATATGTTTGTGTGGGACTGCATATGTGTGTGTGTGTGTGTGTGTGTGTGTATGTGTGTGTGTGAGTGACTGTATATGTGTGTGTGTGTGTGTGTGTCAGTGACTGTGTATGTGTATATGACTGTATATATTCCATTTCAGCAGTAGACACTTCTCCCCTCAGCTCATAACATTTATGTTCCTTGTACCACCTTTGTCTCCCTGATCTCATTAAAATACAATTAACAAGCAATTAGCATTTATTGAGGGCGAATTAGCCGACATGTAGAACAGGCTGAATGCATTGGGACTAGAGGGGG
>JAABNX020000052.1:5054968-5065588 GCA_015163995.2 Mormyrus lacerda | reverse complement strand
GACGCTGCTCGCAGACCAAGTGTGTCTGTGGTGCAGGACGCTGGTCACAGGACGCTGCTCGCAGACCAAGTGTGTCTCATAGCCTGCGCAACTTTGTGGAGCAGGACATTAGTCACAGGACGCTGGTCATCATCATCAGGTGTGTGTGCAGTGCTGGACACTGCTGACAGACTCGGCATCTCTGTGCTGCAGGGCACCAGTCACAGGAAGCTGCTTATGGACTGGGAGTCTCTACAGTGCAGGTTTTTGTTCATGGACTGGGCGTCTCTGTGGAGCAGGACCCTGCACACAGACAGGATGTCTCTTGCCTCATTTCCACTAATGTGGTGCCGGAGTCAGTGCTGGACTTTTTCCCAATTTGGAACTAGTTCCATGTGTTTCCACTGAAAAAACCGGGCCCTGGGCCAGAAATTATGGCTCCAGCACAGCACCACAGAAAAGCTGGTCACCATAATGTCAGCGAAAGTGGGATGGGCTATCACCTCCAAACCCGGAAAACTCAATCCATAACCAATATGTTTTGTCTAATATCACCGGTGCTGATAGTGGAACAACTTGCCAGCTTATAAGAAGAATAAAGTTACGCTATTTTTTCTTATTTGTGAAAATTAAAAGATTGACCTGCTAACCACATCTAATAATAAATTGTAAATATTTCACAGGTCGAATAAATAAAATATTGTGGCGCTCAATGGTGAAAAGATCATAAGGTGGAAAATTTAATCAAACTAAATTTTAGCAGACACTTCTATTGCATGATCCTTGATCCTGCGATACAGCGAGTGAGAATAAATTCACTTGCACACACAGGCGGGGAACCTTTACGGAGACAAAAGTGGATACAGGCAACAGAAACAGAGCACAACAAGTCATACTCTGAAAACTTTTTTTTTGGTTTAATAACTTATACAAACGTAAAATCCAAAAAGATCAAAATATATACAAAAAATAAAATAAAATACAAATGAACTTTTACTTTACTCTCACCTCCACCTATGTAACATTTCTGTTTTCTTCTTTTTTGATACCAGTGGAAAGGGGGGCAGGTTCTCAAAAGGCAGCAAGCGGGAACCAGCCCAACACCAACAACAGCACCAGCATTGGCTCCATGTTGGTGGAAACGAGGTCCCTGTGGTGCAGGACACTGCACATGTACTGGGCGTCTCTGTGGAGCGGTGTGCTGCTCATAGACCAGGGCCTCTCTGCAGTGTTGGACGCTGGTCACAAGGCACTGCTCATGTACTGGGCGTCTCTATGGAGTGGTATGCTGCTCATAGACCAGGGCCTCTCTGCAGTGCAGGACGCTGGTCACAGGACACTGCTCACAGACCGGGCGTCTCTGTGGTGCAGAACACTGGTCACACGACGCTGCTCGCTGACTGGACGTCTCTGCAGTGCAGGAGTCTGATCACAGGTCGCTGTTCACTGATCAGACATCTATCAAGCAGCCTTCATTCATTGTGTTACATTTGCCACAAGAGTGTCATTGGTTAAAACCATAGCACTCTTCATCGTGCTGCATGGGACCACTGTGTTGTACCACTGCCGTCACCGTGGTTCTCAAGAGCAGTTTATGGTGTGCATAACCATGGCTCATCTTGTGGACTGAATGTGTTTGATCTGGATAAACTCACAGCCCAGAATCACAGGTGAAAAGCTGTGTCTGATTACACAAGTAATCCAAACATGAGGGATGTTCCAACACACTTTTTACTGAGGTGACTTTGCATAGCTGTGCTTGGTAGTACTGCCAGAAGGTATAATCAAAAGGTCTAATCTTTTGATTAATGTATAATGACAACTAATCATGTGACCAAGCTCGCATCATGTGATTATAATGTGATGAAGCACAGATACAGAGGGAATGTCTGTTTAACTTGGATGCTTCCACCCTGGACCTTATTCACTACACGGTGATCATCTCTTAGCAGTCAGGTCACTTTGAATTGTTGGTCCAATGCATCATTTCACTTCCTTGTGCACTTCTGACACGATATCAGGAAGGACACTGATGTCAAAAGCATCATTTATGGCCTGGTTTATTTATTTAGAATTTTTTCAGTGATCGATTGTCATTGTTGACACACCACAGCACACAACAACGAAATGTGTCCTCTGCATTTAACCCATATGTGCCAATGTGACATAGCAGGGGGCAGCTAATTCAGCGCCCGGGGAGCAGTGCTTGGGGGCGGTATCTTGCTGGTCGGGGATTCGAACCTGCAATCTTTCAATTACAAGAGCGCTTCCCTATCCATTCAGTGTGTTGTGTTTGTGGGCCTACCCAGAATGCAGTGATGGAGAAAGGCAGACTGACCGTCTGTTTGATGTCGGGGATCCCGATGCGGAACACCATCATGGAGATCTGCGTGTCGTCAGATGGCACCATACTGCCGCTGCGCTCACGCGGGCGCCTCTGCTGCTGCGTCTGATTGGCCGGCTGCTGGTGGCTGCCTCCTGGGTTTGAGGAGTAGGGATTGGGTGCGATTCCTGGATTGCTGGATCGCCGCTGTCTGTCTCCAGGCTGTCGGCTAGTCATGTTGCCTGATTGCCTGCCTCTGCGTGAGTGTCCGCCTCCATCTCCATCTTCTTCATCTATTTCTTCTTCCTCTTCACCTTCTAGCTCTCCATTTTCTTCATCTTCTCCTTCTTCATCCCTGTCATCCTCTTCTCTGTCCTCTTCCTCCTCTTCCTCTTCCTCTTCTTCCTCGTCTTCTGCCCCAGGGTATAGGTGTTGACTGTTTCCCAGCATCCTTTGCTGTTCCTCGTCACTGGAGAGGGGGCTGAGCGGCATCGTCATGGTGACAGGGCGGGTGGCACCAGTGGCAATGGCATCATTCCCAGAGACACGCTGAAGAAAAAAGTATGAAAGTAAGAGATCAGAGAAGAAGAAGAGTGGAGAAGTAGAAGAGGCAAACTCATGAACTAATTGCACCAAGACAGGCTCGACAAAAATCAGAATAATCAAGGTCACATGCTCCACTGCGGCTTTACTGCTGCAATCTGGGTGCAGTGGACAGTTTGCTGCACACTGGATCTTTAATCTGGTTCTTATGTGTGATGCCATTTCTCTAAAGATCAAGTGAACACAATCTCTATTCTGCACTGCACCATAATAAATACTTGTTTTAGTCTTTGTGGGGAGAGAGCCACAAATACACTAAAAGTACTAATTAGGCCAGTTAAGCTAATAAAGACCAACATACGAATAGATATATTCCACAGTGAATCACCACAAAGAACCAGCATTGCCCATCATTTAAAAAATTAAGGGAAGAAACTGTTAAGGGAGTCCCTTCAGCAAAATCACACACTGGCACACACACTCAGACACAAGAGTTTGAACTGAATCTCCTGTTTAGCTAAATGAATGATTAACTCCAAGTCAACAAAACTCAAAAACAACGCTGATCCATCTGTTGCCCCCCCTCCCAAATCCCTTCAAATATATTCCCCAGAAAGGGCTGATGATCGGGCTGTCCAACACAGAGATCCATCCTTTTGCAAACTGCGGACACCAGCAAAGAAACGGACAGGCAGGGAATCTATCACCTTGATGACCAACGATAGGGTTCCCAGACTCATGCAGTTACTAAGAGTGGTAAAGTAAAACATAGAAGGGGGGGAGTGTGGACAGGCAGAGGACAGGTAGGTCAGTACACAGCTGAAGGCATGACTGAAATGGATAACAGCACACACTGCTGACTAATGACAGTAGGGAGGAACAAAATACATGAGGGAAGAGATCGGGGAGTTTGGATCAGGAAAGAGAGAGAGTATCAGCAAGACCGGGACTGGCACCCCACCTGGCAAGGGACCCCTAGGATAGAAGCCCTGCCCCCAAACCAGGATGGATGGATGGATAACATAAAGGAGAAGAAGGAAAAGGGAGACAGTGACAATGAGGAACTCAGAAGGAGACAGAGATAGAGGGACTGAGAGAGGAGGATAGAGACTGAGAGACAGTGAGATTGAGTAGCTCAGAAAGAAGGAGAGAGAGAGAGAGAGAGAGAGAGAGAGAGAGAAAGCAGACTTGAGAGACAAGGAGAGAAACTGGGAGACAGTGAGAGAGACAGTTCCAAGATGGCGGCACGCACAGATGCAGCAGCTCGATGATCTCCTTTTCGTTGCTTTCTTTATATTACTCGTTTTGTGTGAATGCAACAATTGGACTGCTGCTAAAATTTCATTGTACTCCACACAATGACAATAAAGGATCTGAATCTGAGAGGAGGACAGAGGCTGGGGGAAAGACAGAGAAAAGGAGACATTGAAAATAATTGAACAGAAAGAGAGTGGGGAAGAGAAAGGAGGAGAGAGACTGAGAGAGAGAGAGAGAAGAGGTTGGAAAGAAGCAGACAGAAAGAGGGACAGAGTAGAGAAGAGAGGCTGAGAGACAAAAGAAGAGAAGGCATTGGACAGAAGTAGGCAGAAAGAGAGGGACTGAGAGAAGAGGAGAGGAAGTGAGAGACTGAGAGTGAGGAGCTCAGAAAAAAGGAGACAGAGAGGGATAGAAGATGAAGAGAGAGGCAGAGAGACAGAAAAGACTAAAGATACAGAGAGAGATAGAGGGTCAGAGAGAAGAGGAAAGAGGAAGCAAAGGGGGTAGGGAAATGACGCTTGCTGTGAGAAGGAATAAAGAACAAGAAAAAGCTGACAGCAGAGAGGAATTAGTGATGAGAGGATTAGCAGTGAGCGCAGCCTGAAGGTGCAGTGATGGTTCAGGTACCGGTGGCTGTAGGCTGTTCAGGTGCCTGGGAGAGAGTGACCCCCAGGCAGCCTTCATCGATACCCCCATCCCTGCCAGTGACTGAGCCCCTCCCTCTCTGTGCGTCCATGTCACCTTGTCACTGCTCATGTCATTTCCCCCCTGGCTCTTCAGCATTGTTTCACGGAGCACAGAGTCCTTTTATGTGTTTAGAGGTCTGTGTGTGTGTGCCATGTATATATTGCATTATGGGGACCAAATGTCCCCACAGTGTGATACACACCTGCTTTTTTGACGTTGTGGGGACAATTTGTTCATTCCCCACCAGGGGAAACTCAATTTTATAAAAAATCTGCGACTGCACTCAAAAAACTAAAAATACAAAAAGGCTGGTTAGTTAAAGTTAGTAAGGGCTAGGTAGGGGTTAAGTTGACCATTGCTGGGATTAGGGTTATGCTCATAGAAATGAGTCCCCACAAAGGTATAAATACAAACAAGTGTGTGCATGTATTTGTGTGTGTCTGACTGAGTGTGTATTTGAGTGTGTCTGTGTGTCTGACTGTTTGAATGTGTGTGCATGTGTTTATGTCTGTCGGTGTAAGCCAATGTTTGTGTCTGTCTGTGTAAAAGTGAATATGTGTGTGAGTGATTGTGTGTCTGTGAGTGTGTTGCGTGTGTTTGTGTGAGTGTGTGCTTGCACACGTCTGTGTAAGTGTGTCTGTGTGAGTGTGTGTTGGCGTGTGTCTGTGTGTTTATGACAGTGTGTGTGTTTGCATGTGTCTGTCAGTGTGTGTTTGCGTGTGTCTGTATCAGTGTGTGTTCGCGTGTGTCTGTGTAAGTGTGTCTGTGTGAGTGTGTGTTGGCGTGTGTCTGTGTGTTCATGAGAGTGTGTGTGTTTGTGTGTGTGTGTCTGTCAGTGTGTGTTTGCATGTGTCTGTGTCAGTGTGTGTTTGCGCGCGTCTAAGTGTGTCTGTGTGTTCATGAGAGTGTGTGTGTTTGTGTGTGTCTGTTTGTGTGAGTGTGTGTTTGCGTGTCTGTTTGTGTGAGTGTGTGTTTGCGTGTGTCTGAATGAGTGTGTCTGTGTGTTTGCGTGTCTCTGCGTGAGTGTGTGTTTGCGTGTGTCCTGTCCACATGAGTGTGTCTGTGTCTGTGTGTCTATTTGCGTGTGTCTGCGTGAGGGTGTCTGTTTCTGGGTGAGTGTCTGTTTGCGTGTGTCTGCGTGAGGGTGCCTGTGTCTGCGTGTCTGTTTGCGTGTGTCTGCGTGAGGGTGTCTGTTTCTGGGTGAGTGTCTGTTTGCGTGTGTCTGCGTGAGTGTGTTGGTGTGTTTGTGTGTGTCCCCATGAGGGTGTCTGTGTCTGCGTGAGTGTCTGTTTGCGTGTGTCTGTGTGAGGGTGCCTGTGTCTGCGTGTCTGTTTGCGTGTGTCTGCGTGAGTGTGTGTTTGCGTGTGTCCTGTCCACATGAGTGTGTCTGTGTCTGCGTGTCTGTTTGCGTGTGTCTGCGTGAGGGTGCCTGTGTCTGCGTGTCTGTTTGCATGTATCTGCGTGAGGGTGCCTGTGTCTGCGTGTCTGTTTGCATGTGTCTGCGTGAGGGTGCCTGTGTCTGCGTGTCTGTTTGCATGTGTCTGCGTGAGGGTGCCTGTGTCTGCGTGAGTGTCTATGTACTATCCTTACGCATACGTTTACCATACATGCTTCTGTCAGTCTCTTCCTTCCTCTCCATCAACCACTACTCCATTTCCAACAGGGATCACATACGCACTCCTATCCTTCTCATTCCCTCTCTCCCTGTCTCTCTATGTAGGACAGAGCATGTATTTAGATAGATATTTTCAGTGACTTGGTCCCCTGGAAATTTCACTGGGAAACTTCCAAGGAACAGATCGGCCCACTTTCACGCAGCAAAACTGGAGCGGACAGTATCTGTCTCTCCCTTCCAATCTGCCCTCTCGCTCAGGCCACATGCCCAAACCTCAGGGCCATGTGAGATGAGGGAGAGGGTTCTGTGTGAGGCTCTGCTCATAGATCCAGCAAGCGACCAATCACTCAGGGCAATACCCACGGCAACACAAAAATCAGCCATGGTCTTCCAGGCACAGCGGCCTCTGGGTCCCCCACCAGAACACCCACAGAACCTGCCAGTTCTGCTCTGAAGTGAAGACCCGATCTTGCGCACTCCAAAGGACAACCTGCCAAGGTCCTGCTGTCCGACTCCCCCACAATCATAAAGGATTTTCAGAAGTGTTAAGACAGAAGTACAGGTCGCTGTTAACAGAACATTAAAGACAGATTCTGAGATTTGATATTCTTTTGTTTCTATAGAAGTGTAACACCAGCTCCAGAGGAAATATAGAGCAAGTGCATAAATATTTCAGAAATAAGGACACGGCAATGCTGTCTAGAGTATTTCTGTTGTACCAAATGAGACCAAGTGAATCTGGGAGGTTCACATTTTCACAGCATTTTACCAAACTGCTTGCTTTATATCCTGCATGTTTTAACCTGACAGGGCTGCAATGCTGCACTTAAAGAACCATTTCAGGATGTAGAAGCTGCTTTTTGCCCACGACACAAATAGATGGCTTAATAAAGTCGGCACAGATCTGGAGTACTATGTTACAATTTGTATGTAAGACCCAATGCTTTAGAGACAGAGACAAACTCAGAAACAATGATAGAGGGACAGGGCTGGAAATAATAGAGTGGAAGAGATTGTGGAATGGTTTAAAAAAGGATTTGGCAAAGAAAGACAGCTCTGCCCATCAAGGCATGACAGACACTGCGATGACTGTCCATTAAGACGTGACAGACATAGAGAAAGAACTTGGAGGATGTAACATGCACAGATATGACTCGTTCGATTAGGGCATGACAGACACAGGGTGATGATTTTGAAGATGTGATATACACATATATGATTCTTTCTATCAGTATGTGACTGACATAGATAGATGACACTGTCCAGTAGGATGTGACAGACACTGAGAGGTGACTCTGTCTTGGAGGATGTGACATATATGACTCTTTCTATTAGGACATGACAGACACTGAGAAATGACTGTCCAGTAGGATGTGACATACATAGATATGACTCTGTCCATTAGGACGTGACAGACACTGAGAGATGACTCTGTCTTGGAGGATGTGACATACACCGATATGACTCTTTCTATTTGAATGTGACTGCCACTGAGAAATAACTCTGTCCAGTAGGATGTGACATACATAGATATGTCAGGCAGAGAGAGATGACTCAGTACATTCGGATCATTCGTACATGACAGACACAGAGGTGACTCTGTCTTAGAGGATGTGATATACACAGATATGACTCTTTCTATTTGGATGTGACAGACACTGAGAGATGACTCTGTCCATTAGGATGTGATAAAACATGAATAAACAGCATCCTGGGAAAGAGTATCACACACAGATTGAGTTCCGCAGACTAACTCAGCTGCTGAAACATCCAACTGGCAGCCAGTAATGCAATAAAACTGGAAGTAACGAAAGCTGGATGGAAGCAGCGTTTTGAAAGAGGAGAGCTGACATCTCTGTACCATGTACAGAGATTAGAAAAAAAAGGTGCCCATTTTCTAATGCAGGCTTTTAGCTTTATCACTTTATATAAAAAGTAAGTAGAATTTTTTTCTTTTAAAAATCTAAGACTGAAATTTATGAATAATAATCTGTGACTATTTATATTAAAGTTTACATTTGCCTACACACATCAACACATGTGTAGAGGCACACAGACACTCACTCCGTGGGTGGATTTGCAAAAAGATATTTTGCTTAGAGGAGTTGCAGAGCTTGAAGGAGCCAGAGAGGGAAGCTGTCAGGCAGCTTTGGGGGAGGGGGGAGGGGGGGGACAGCCAGGCCGCCACCTACCCGTGTGTAACCTGAAAGGAGAGGAGCTAAGAGTCACCGCCGGAGCACAGCGTATCACGCTGCGACTGCCACACACAGAGAAACGGCGCCGTCGTACTCGCCACTGCCTGCCTGCCTCTGGGCTTTCCACCAACATCAAGCATTTCAGCGCAGCTATTCGGAACTTCCACATCAATTGCAAATGCTGATGCAAACTCTAAGCAAAATATTCTCTGCACACATATCTGAATATGTGCATGCAGAAGATGTATACACATATTTGCCACTTTAGTAAGTATGCCTGCACGTTAACTCAAACAGCCTGCTTCTTCAAAGGACAAATCGTGTGGTGTGCAACTAAATATATACAGAATATAGACTGGGTCAAGAGGTTTACTGACTGTGTGGCGGAGCATTAAGATGATTAAGATGTGTGATGGAAGTAATTTTAAACATGGTGTGATTGCTGGTGTCAGATATGATTGTTCCAGCATCTCAGACCCAGCCACCGTCCTGGGAATTTCATGTACTACAGTGTCTATAGTTTAGAGAGTATGGTGCGATGGGAAAAAAACATTCAGTCGGCAGAACTTCTGTGGATGAAAACACCTCATTAATGAGGGAGGTGAGAAGAGCATGGCCTGAGTCGCTAAGGCTAACAGGAAGGGCAATAATAACAGCTCAGTACAGCAGCGTTGTGCGGGGAGGCTCCTCAGGACATACAGCTCAGTACAGCAGCGTTGTGCCGGGAGGCTCCTCAGGACATACAGCTCAGTACAGCAGTGTTGTGCAGGGAGGCTCCTCAGGACATACAGCTCAGTACAGCAGCGTTGTGCGGAGAGGCTCCTCAGGACATACAGCTCAGTCTTTGACGACAAAGGCACCTCCTACCTGATATGCAGGGGTACCCTACTAAAGTGGCCACCAAGTGTATGTTTCTACATATTCCTTATGTATAAACCCATGTCTATAAAACTATATTTTCTGACACGTAAAACTTACAAGGCTTATAAAAAAAAATACTTTAATGAGTGCAGTGTTTCAATAGTAACAATAGTCTGCTAGTCATTATGTGGGATTAGAGGCCCAAAGCCTCTTTTCTGGAACGCTGACACTGAAATGATCAAAAGCTACCGAAACTGTCATTCTGCCTATGAATTTCAAGTGCGCGGGACAAATATGTGGCTGAATCATCGGCCCAAACGAAGCGCAATATCAGTGGACTCCCTTTCTGCCGTTTCTTCCTCTTAATGTTCCACATTTCACTCCCTGATTGCCTCATGTGTCCCAGCCTCCGTTTACCCATCTGCTCAGAAAACTATGAATCACGGACAAAAGTAACAACAATACAGGCCACAGTCACGTGAGCACTGCTGTGAGGCTGAGTGGAGTTTGTTTGTGTATGTGTTGTGTATTTGGGTGGCAAATAGTGAGAACGTTTCCTGATAGACTCCTCAGAACAGATGGGGACAAATGTGCCCAAACACTTGATTTTAATATGACCAAGTTTTTAAAACTGCCAAAATATTTTCCTGTTTGGACTGAATGTGAGAGCCCTTCCTGTTTGGGGTGAATGTGAGTGATTTTCCTGATTGGAGTGAATGTGAGAGATTTTCCTGTTTGGAGTGAATGTGAGAGCCCTTCCTGTTTGGAGTGAATGTGAGTGATTTTCCTGATTGGCGTGAATGTGAGAGATTTTCCTGTTTGGAGTGAATGTGAGAGCCCTTCCTGTTTGGAGTGAATGTGAGTGATTTTCCTGATTGGCATGAATGTGAGAGATTTTCCTGTTTGTAGTGAATGTGAGAGCCCTTCCTGTTTGGAGTGAATGAGAGTGATTTTCCTGATTGGCATGAATATGAGAGATTTTTCTGTTTGGAGTGAATGTGAGAGCCCTTCCTGTTTGGAGTGAATGAGAGTGATTTTCCTGTTTGGAGTGAATGTGAGTGATTTTCCTGATTGACATGAATGTGAGAGATTTTTCTGTTTGGAGTGAATGTGAGAGCCCTTCCTGTTTGGAGTGAATGAGAGTGATTTTCCTGTTTGGA
>JAABNX020000052.1:5025175-5049988 GCA_015163995.2 Mormyrus lacerda | reverse complement strand
ACGCTATCCCGACCAACCACCTCATACAGAAATGGCACCATCACAGGACCGCGGTAACGCTATCCCGACCAACCACCACATACAGAAATGGCACCATCACAGGACAGCAGTAACACTCTCCAGGTCAAAAGGCCTGGGCTAAAATAACCCTGAAAACTGGTTTGTGGGTACAATGTTCACAGACAGCAGAGAAATGCCATTTCCCATGCTCTTACTGGAAGAACCAACATCAACACAACCTCTGCTGACAGATGTCCAGCACAACTTTATAATTTGGAAGGGAGAAATGCATCAGTATCTAAAGAGTAAAGCTTTAGCATGTAGCAATTTCCACAGCACAGCCACTCTTTCCAGGAATGCTGTCATCAACAGTGAATCTCGCCACCTACACAGCACATCACTAAACAACATCCTGGGGCAGAGAACAAAGTATCCAGCGTACCAAACACAATGACGGAGCATTTGGTGCTGAAGATGCACCACCAGGTGATACACAGGGTACAGGAGATCGCTTAGGTCACAGCTCTGAGACTCTCTCATGAATCATATCTGATGTGGAGAGAGAACAGCAGATTGGTACTGAGGAAGAGTGGGATCAGAAGATAGAGAGGGTAACTGGGAGACAGAGAGTGTGAAAGAAAGTAACCAGAAGGCAGCATTAAAGTTGCTCGGCAATATAAATCTGTTGCGTCGATAAAGCCAAATGAAACTGAAAATAAAGTGAAACTGATCAGTACCCCTGAGGAAGAAGGGGACAGGAAGCTGTGTACAAATGATGAGTTTAGAGAATGAAAAAATAGAGAAGGACATAGACAGGGAACGACTGCTGAAATAGGCCACAGCACATGGGACACGCCATGTCCCAGATCAGTCGTTCACCTCAGGAGGAGGGGAAGGATAGAGAGTGGGAGTGAGGTGCTGAACACATGAGGGGCGGGGCCTGGAGAACTAGCGAGCGACGGGGTAATGGTCAAACCGCGCCGTCAAACAGGAGGCTCGGCAAACAGAGATACCCACGTCAGTGAGTGACACCCTACAGATAGAGATTTCCCAGCAAGTCTAATTTCAGCTGAAAACACTCACTCAGATTCAGCTGGCAGTTACGGCGTCTTACGTAAGCGCCGCTCGCGTGTGCAGCCAAAGGAATTCATTTGTCAAATGTGTTAAAATTAACCTGTTGCACAAAAAAAATACATTATATCACCAGTTCATCATTCCAAGGAAGGGCTAACAGGCGACGAAGATGACTGGAGCACAGTGGAGAATGGAAGCTGTGGTGTGACATGGTACACAGGCCCCTACCCAAGTTAGGATGGTCTGGGACAGTCATAAGTACTGCAAGAATAAGAAGGACAGGGGTGAGGGCCGTGCAGGCATGGGGGGGGGGGGGGTCAGATACAGGAATGCTGCTCCTATTTGTTCAGCTCTGACTGCTTCAATGCCCCTGCATTCTCAAAGGATGTATGGATGGCCTCTTTACCTGTTTCTTCAGCCTTTTCCCTCTCTATCAGCAGACAGGACATATAAATAAAAGCACCCACCACCACTATGACATCCCCTCCCTGTACCAGCCAGACTCTGACCGTCCTGGCCAAGGGGAGAGCAGCAGAGGACATGTGATGGATAGGCAGGCATTACTAACAGACACAGACATAATGGATGGGCTCTTATGGGCAGTCTGTGAGAAGCACATGGCCAGATTAGTGCCGCTTTGCAGTGCTGCTGCCAGTGCCCGCCTGCCCACGTGCTGCTCTGTGTGTTCATGTCAGTGGGAAGCAGTCCTGGCCCCAGTAGCCACTCATGTCTTTTAGTGAACACCCCGCATTAGCGAAAAGATCCCCTTTAGCGAACAGCCCGCTTCTGCGAATGGTTCCCTTTAACGAAAAGGCCCTCTTTTGTGAAAAGGCCCCCTTTAGCAAACAGCCCACTTTAGCAAAAAAGGCCCCCTTTAGCGATCAGCACGCTTTAGCAAAAAAGGCCCCCTTTAGTGAACAGCCCACTTTAGTGAATGGCCCCCTTTAGCGAACAGCACGCTTTAGCAAAAAAGGCCCCCTTTAGCAAACAGTCTGTTTAGCAAACGGCCCACTTTAGCGAACGGCCCCCTTTAGCGAACGGCCCACTTCAGCGAACGGCCCACTTTAGATAACGGCCCACTTTAGCTAACGGTCCCCTTTAGTGTATGACTGACTCCCTTTAGCAAACAGATCCCATTAGTCCTTCTTTCGCCAATGGTTCCCTTCAGAGAATGGCACTCTTTAGCGAACGGCTCCCTCTGCTGTCCCATGTGTCTCTGCTTGTCCCTCACACTCCGTGTCTTCGTCCAGTAGCTTCAGAAACCCCGAAGCCACGCTGCTCTCCACTCATCCCTGCATCCATCCCTGGTCACTCTCTTGTCGTTCCTCTGAGTATTCAGAGACATGCGTTGCTCTGTCCTGCTCTCAAACACCCTGCCCCACATCTGCTCGAGACCGGCACATGCAAATGAATGTTGCAGCTTGTCCACCTCTGTGGTTCCCCCTCTCCCCGTTTACAGTGGGTTTCCCCCACCCATCTTTACCGCTTTGCCTCCACTCCTCCATCTCCCTACGTAAAGCTTCCTCCTCCTCCTTCACTTGCCCATCCAGCCACCCGTCCATCACTTCTTCTCTTTCAGCCATAAGCAAAGCAAAGGTTACGTCTCTTACTGTGTACACTCTTCTTCTTCTGTTTGCTCTCTTTCTGCTTGCAGATCCTTCTTCCCTTTAATAGAGGGACACAGAAGGCAGAGAATGCCCAGCCACTGCCAGTTGCAAAAATGAGAGAGGGAGAAAAGAGAGGCAGTTCAAAAACCTGATCAAAGACAAAACGCTACAATCATTTTGCTGCTAAAAATGACATTCTTCCGCATATTTGTGCCTGTCACAGGGTATCCTTGGCTCTGTCTTCCAGTAACATCAGTAGTAACAGTTCTTTTTCCCCCGCTCTGACCATCAGTCTTTCTCTCCTCCTCTCTCCCTCCCTCTCTCTCTCCCTCGCCGCCTCTCCACAGCAGCATGTTGAAACAGCCTCGGTGTCTCTCTCTTTGCGCTGGTTGGACCGCCAGTCTGCTGCTCTCTCCGCCCCCTTTCTCTCTCTTCCATTCTCAGTGGTGATGCCCCTCCCCCTACTTTCCTGCCCCCCCATCTCTCTTTCTCTCCATCGGCTTCAGATGCAGGCCATACTATTCCCTTCCTCGCTGCTCCTCTTTGATGGTGAGCTGAGTTGTAGACTTAGCAGAGATGAGAGTCTGTTTCTGGCAGAGCTTGACTGAAGATGGAGGGTGACGGAAGATCAGAGGCGCAGAGCTGCACATAAGCCGCAGCCTGATGCAGAAACAGTGGCAGGCAGACAAAACAGCTGTACACAGAGCTAGTATGTCTACCCTGAATTTACATACAGCACTCGCTCATCTTATTTTAGACTGTAATTGTCAGTTATTGTAGAAGAGACTTCCCCACACATAAGTTACCATCAAACACAGAGCACAAGCTACATGATGAACATGTATATACCCGCAAAAGCCAGGCCGTCAGAGCCTCCCTGCCTGCAACATGCAGCCAAACGGGGGCAAGATGGCGGCTCAGAAGCTCAGGTAAGTGGAGGCCCAACCGGACAGCTAGAATTGCTCCACATAAGGCAGAGCTGCATCACTTGTGGAAACAAGCACTTCGAACCATAAACAAGGACAAACTTCGGGCTGTTTCCAAAGCCTCGGCCCCTCCTGAGCATTTGGTGCCATCATCTCACCGAGAAGCACCAGCTCCGGTTACTGTCAGGGCACAAGGGAATGCACGTTATTCATATGGCAGTGATTCCTGCACAACCTTCCACAACAAACAAACATCAGTACTGTTAATGAGAAGCTGGTATATATTACATTTTACTTGAGTATATCCATCCATCTCACAATCGCATTTCGAAGCACTAAAAAGGTATATAGGCAGAACAGGATGCCAGTCCATTGCTGGGCACTCTTATTATCCATGGGTAGGATAATTGGATATTTAAACACCATTTAGCTTAACTACGTGTCAGTGGTCTACAGAAGTGGTGTCAAATTCCAGTCCTGGGGGGCCGGAGCCCTGTGAAGTTTTTTCTCTGTTGCACCACAAATGATTCAGCTGAAGAGCTGTGTGATAATTAGCACATAGACTTACAAGGAGTTGAACCGGATGTTAAATGAGAGGAATCCCAAAAATGTGCAGGGCTCTGGCCCCCCCAGGACTGCAGTCTGACACCCCTGCCCTACAGAAAGAAATTATAGAGTTTGTGCAACAGTAGGAGAATATACAGACCACAGATGTGAGGCAGCCATACTTCTGAGAATTTACTTCACCGTTTCAGTTTGAAAGTTAAACGAATGTGTGTATGTCAACAGCTCAACAGAAAGACATCAATGACCTGCCTGCATTCTCCATAATACGGGCGTGGAGAAATGTTTGTCAGATGGATGGATGGAACATAAAAATGTTTGCGCACGCATATGCATTATACACAGTCATGCGCCGCATAACGACGTTTCAGTCAACGAAAAGCCAGATATACAGCGGTGGTCCATGTGATTTTAACGGAGCTGAAAACGTTCTATCACCTAGTGACGTTATAGCACAATGCATTACTCATGTTTGCAGTGACATTGGTATAAACAAACCTACTGCACTGCCATTTCTATAAAAGTGTAGCACATGCAGTTATCTACAGTACATAATACTAAATAATGATAATGACTGTTACTGGTTTATGCATTTACTATACCGTACTTTTTACCGCTATTTAGGCTACACCGTCTAGGTTTTTGTAAGTACACTCTATGATGTTTGCACAACGACTCAATCACCTAACGATGCATTTCTCAGAACTTACCCTTGTCGTTAAGTGACGCATGACCGTAAATATCATTTAGCAGTACATGCAATTTACTCTTAAATAGAGAATAATAAACTTAACACACAACAAAACACTCTAACTTAATTGCTCTGCTTCCTAATTTGGGTTGCCTTTTAAATTTATTTTTCATAGAAAACATACAGAATAACACTTTCTATTGAACAGTAATGTCCTTGCACCTTATGTCAGACTTCCAAACTGTCAAAACTGAATGTAACCCAAGACAAGCGGGTTTCTGGTTCAAAGCTGAAAATATTTTCTGCAGTCATCCCACCCAAATTGAATTAAAATGAAATGTTCTATGAATGGGTTTCATGATTACTGAATGAACAAATAATTGAAATACAAAAGTGCCCTGTGTATAATAATATACATATGGCTAATGGCTTCAGTAATATCACCAAAAGAGAAACAGTGAACTTTAATCATTCAAAATGTAAAGATCATTAGGTTTAAAAAACAGAGAGAGAGAGAATTAGAATTCAGTGACACCAAAAAGTAATCTACAAAGAAAATTAAATTTGACAAAAAGCAGACTTTATCAAATGTCAATTACAGTAGAGTCTTGCATTTCCGACATAAACGGACCGGCAGAAGAACGTCGATCAGATAAGCAAAAATGTCGGATAATAGGACGGGTTAAGACAAAGCCTATTTAACGTCAAACTATGTTATAATTTTGTACATTACGAACCTAATAATCATGTTTTACAATAAAACGTAAAAAAATCAACTGAAAAAAATGAACTTATAGTTACAGAATTGTCTGAAGTTAAATACAGTATGTACTGTACAGTCAGGGTAACTAATTAGCTGCGGTAGAGCTGGGAGCAACAAAAAATAGACTGCGCTGCGCTCATGCGCTCAACTTGCAGTTCTTGTTGCCGATTGATGCGTTTTTCTTGCGGTGGGACGTCGGATAATACGGAATGTTGGATAAGCGAAGGTCGGATAAGCGAGACTCTACTGTACTTATGTGCATTGACATTTACTGAAATGTTAATTCTTCTGACCATTAGAGTAAAAAAAAAAACAATTACTTTTTTTATCATAGCATTACTTCAAAGATTTTCTATTTATAAATTCAGATATTCCTCAATAGGAATATTTGAGCCTATAAATTCAGTGGGCATGTACATAGTGGTGACCCGCATGTCACTATAGCTTCAGGGGGTGTGTGTATGATCACCCATAGGTCGTAGCTCAGACTCCAGTAGAAAGCCTGCATGCATGGTAAGGGTGAGCGGTGGAGATATGTTGGACTGCAGAGACTGCCGTCACTAAGCATGCACTGTTTGGCAAAGCATGCCTCACACACAGGCAGGTAGTGAATCTCCCTACATGTGCTGTGTGTATCAGTGTATCAGCAACACTCAAATTAAAACTCTCTGGTGAAGATGGTATTTTGGTCCTATCGAGCAGCAGTCGGCGCTCTTGTGCCGTCTTATTCTCCTTTTCCTCTTTTGCCGGTGTCCTCATTATGAAAAAAGCTGTTCTACTTGCCTTCAGAGTTAACCCCTCGCTTGCGCCAAAGGATGCAAAAGTGGGTCATGGGATGGGAGGGGGGAGGAGGTGGGGGAGGGATGGAAGATGTGAAGAGATACCATATCTGACAAAAGAGGAGTCAAGCAGTGTAGATATGGAGGTCAAAAAAGTTTGGAGTTAGACAGCTAAAGTCACAAAAACCAGGGGTGGGCATTGAGTGCACATCCATACATGACTAAACAAACTTTTAAGAAAGATCTTTAATTTTTATTATGACTTTATATTATTTTACAGCATAATATTAAAAGATTTTTTTTCTCTGTAAAAAATCCAGTTTCCATTTGAAAAAAAGATCTTTATATACACAAGGGAACTTCTTCCAGAAATAGTATGAGAAAACCTCTGTAGTGACTTTACTCACATTAACAAACAGACAATCAATGATTTATTAATGTTATATATTAAAGCACCGTTTATTAAAAAGAGACATAGTCAAATGAATGGGCCATTCCTGTCCTCAAGCCTAGCTCACTGCACCCAGCTGCTCCCCATTTTGGCTCTCTTAGTATCGTTGTAGCTTTAACCCCATCAAGTATCAAGTAGGTACATATCAAGGTATTTGGGGGGGGGGGGGGGAACACAGATCCACATATGACAGAGCCTAAGGTGAACAACTGTAGAGAAAGAGTAGAGTTTGTATGCCACGCCGAGATGATATACGTCTGCTGTACCAGCAGGATCCTGTCCCATGTCACCCCTCCTAAGGGGCTGATGCGAATCAAGAACAAACACAGCATAAGCAATAGCCACAGAAATAGAACATACCAAAACATTTAAAACCCTGCTGCCCATCTCTCACATGTGGAAACACTGTGCTTCAATCTGTGAGTAATCACAGAAGCTCACAAAGCAAGCAGTACGGGTTGCAGACAATGAAACCAGTATCAGGCCTCTGTGATGCCGTCCCACAATAACACTTCTGAATTCTCCTTCAACTGCCATTCACAAATATGCAATTTCTCTGAAAACCTTCATTGGAATCTTACAAAGCCTACAAATTTACACAAGGTGTACATTTATATTTGCATCAAGTACTGTTTCAGTTCAGTTAGGAAAGGCAATGCGCAGACAGTGTGCCCTCAAACAAAGAGACGGACATATTGTATAAATGAAAATTGTACAACTAGGCTTAAGATTTCAATACAGTACAAATATTCACTGAACAGCACATCAGCACCCCCAAGTGCCTTACATATGCTATTACAAAACCAAGTTAAATAAGAACAATTTATTTTTATATTAAAAACATCTTCTTTACTCTTACAAACAAATTTTCCAAGATCACAGAGGAGATCATATGTGTTTTGGGAGAATAAAAATGTAAAAAGTCCTACTGAATAAACAGCAGCTGCTGTTAACCAGCTTTGCCCTCACCCCAGGTTCTGGTAAAATAGCAAACACATAGACACAGAAACAGGTAATGTACCACTTTAAAAGTGTCATTTAAAAAACAATTTCAAAATAGAATGGCTCAGGCAAACTTTGTCAAATAATGTCGCTTTAACAAGGTTCATCAACCCCTAAACCACCTGTAAAACAAATATGTGAACTAAGAATTGCAACAGCTCAGCAAAATGTACCACATCAGTCTGTATACTGTAGGTCTAGATCCACAGATTCCTCTGTTACAACAAGTCTTAACCTCTTGGGTCTCCTGTCTGGGTGGGGGGGAATCAGGGAGTGTGAAAACGTGGGGAGGGAGCAGGACCCTGAGTGGGCAGGATGGGCTACAGTAGGACCAGGCTGATGCACATCCTTCCTACCATGTGCGTCCCTCCGCATCGCTTCCTTGCTTCCCGCACCAGCAATGTTGCCTACAGAGAAACAAGGTGAATAGTTTGAGGACTTTGGCCCACATGGCTCAAGGACTAGCCTGCCTTGCGCTCCAGAAGGCTCCATCAGGCAGCGGTAAGTGCAATTTGTAGCTGCCGGCCCTGGATAGTTCAAATATTCCTTTCCATCCTTGTAACCCAGGGTAACAGTGTGGTCGCCAGTGATGTTGAAAACATATGGAGAAGCCTGACAAAAAGAGCTGGATTGAATCTTACTGACAGGTACCTGTGGTACAGAGTCATGACTGCAAACTGTTTGAGGGCTGTTATTCTGGGATGATGTCTGTGGTTGGTCCATAGACACAGATGGACTGTAGGTGAAATTTGAATGTTCAGAGCGTACAAAGGACGAGGCCTTGGAAAAAGGCAGTTGGTGTTTGTCTGAACACGAAGAGAGTTCACAAGCAAGACGGACATTTTCAGCATGCAACAGTGTTTGGGATTTGTCCTGGATTGGAGTTCGATTGTGAGATAAACAGTCATTAGCAAGTGGCCCAGAAGAAATAAAAGACTTATGGAAAGGGGAGAGTGTTTTACTTGATAAATTACAGGAATGACTTGATTTAACAGATGGGTGTTTCTCGAAAATTATTGCATCTTTACTGGATGTCCGATATACTGGCTGACCCTTTTCACTATGAGAGAGAGACTTGCTTGGGAATTTAGGTGTCTCAAAATTAACCGATACTTTTCCCATATTAAAATCATATTGTGACAAGCTACCTTGACGACAGGCAACGTTGGAAGATGAAACATTGTAACAGGGACGATTTTTTCCTAGATCAAAATATCCGGTTTTTGTGCTTTGCGACTTAGTATACAAGTCTGCGTTTTTTATGGCTGTTCCATTCAGCCAGGAAGTTGCACAGAAATTTTGATCCTGCCGACCACAATGACTTTTTACAGCGCAGTTTGGGTTATGCAAAACACCTACATTTTTATCGTGCACACAGAATACATCCCCCCGGTTCACAGTGTTCATTTGTGAATAAAATACAGAATTATTTGCTGTAGTCAAAGGGTACGACTTCATGGTTTGATTCTGTGTCCCAGAGTTGTACACACCCGCTGCAATTTCACTATTAGTATAATATTCTGGCTTTCCTGTAGAATGAGGCATGCTCAAAGGCGGCAAGGGTTTGTCTTGCACAAATGACTGGACTTTACCACAATCTGAGCGGATGGAATCTCCTCTGGAGTAAAAGTAATCAAGGGGATTGTGTTGAGTAGCATGAGAGAGGGAAGATGTATGCCTAGAACTTGGTGCTGCGTCAAATTCTCTGTTGGAGTACTGATTTCTTCCAGTGAAAGGAAATGACTGTGTGCCTGAATCCTGCTTCATGTATGCCAGTTTATTTCTGTCCAGAGAGCTATTCAACAGAACTGCATTTTTCTGAGCGACAGATTCAAGAGGAGATGAAAAACCAACATTTGGGGTGCTTAGAGATGCTGTATCTTTTGTGGAGCTTAGACCCTCATTCAGAGTGAGAGACTCATTCTTTGATGAACAGATATCAGAGAAACTTTGAAATTCTCCTCCTGGGCTGAAATGACTTCCAGGACTAGGTGTATCGAGATAAGATGTTTCTGCCTGCCATGTCTCAGATGTGGCCTGTGAGAATGGACCACTGAAAGACTGGTTTTCTTCTTCCATGGGGCAAAAATCTGTTAAAGAGCCTTGGAGGTGGCTTTGTGGAGGCATCTCATAATATCCTTCTAAGTTTAAGGACTGGAAATCAAGAACATCCTCACAACAGTGAGCACTACTAGAATCGGCAAGAGGGAGAGAACTCTCTGAAAAGAAAGGTAAATCTTGAGGCTTTGGCTGTAGCTGAAATGAGGTAGAATTTGTATCAGTGGGGAAATCATTGTAAGAGGAGCACAAAGGGTTTGCCACCTTCACTGTGGAGAAAACAGACGCACTGTTCACATTAAGCATATGGCTAGGACAGCTGGTTCTCTTTTGCTCCTCGGTTCTCCTCCACCATTTTCTCGACGGAGGTTTTCCTACTCTGTTCTTGTTTTTTTCAATTGCTCTCCTCAGTAATCCTTCCCCTTTTCGTCCAGGTTCTTCATTCATGCCATGAGGAGAATGGAGAGAAGCGGGTGAGAATGGGACAGAGGAAGAATCTGCTTTTGCAGACTTCATTAGGACTCTCCTTGGTTTGTTTATAAAGGATGATGAGTCAACATTTTTAAGTTCATGGTAGTTGACACATACTGTGTATGGTCTCTCTAGAACATCCTGACTAAAGCTTATGCTAGTCCTTGAAACATCACTCTTTTGTTTATGGCCAATAAAGTCCACAGTCCATTCACCTTCAGGTTTTCTTCGTAGTCGTATTCTCAGTGAGTGATCCTCTTTGCCAGTATTCAAAAGCCCTTTGTCATCACCCATGTCCATTGGTTCTGTTTTACACTTTTTTATTCGTTCTTTACCCTTAATGTCACAGCCTTTGACATGTTTATCAGACCCTTCATTTTCATAAGACCTTCCAATTATTTCACTCTCTAGAACTTTAATTGTTTTACATTTATGAGTTTTTTTAAGCAGGAGAGATTTTGTTTCCATGTCCTCTGCTTTATCTTTAAATCCCCGAAAATCATTTTCCATTCTGTCCTCTTGCATTTGTTCCACAGTAACTTTACTAGAGTCAGTTTCAATGTTTTTCTTCTCTCTCACCTTGTCAATATTACACCCCGGCTTGAAAACGGCATTCTTTATTCTTAGACTTCCCATGTTGCCTCTTTCCATACTCTGTTCCAGTGGTAGTGCTTTTTCCTGTTCTCCCTTGCAGCAAACATTCCTCTCATTTTCATCGTTCAAATCAGAGACACAGTCCAGAAGAGATTTAAAAGGTTCTAGCAGTTCAACTTCTTGTGCCGAGCTTTTATTTCCATCAACATCCCTTTCCATGTTCCTTGCCATCTCCCATTCCTCCCCTTGTTTTCTCTTAAAACGAAATTTAAAATGTTCTTTCATGCCACATTTGTTTATTAGGACCTGTTCTGCAGCCTGTTGTTGCATTCCCAAATGCTCTTCACGCCACCTTACTTCCTCTCTCCAGTTTCCTGTCCTCCTGTCAGTCTGAGATTCTCTTTCGGGGGTCTCCTCTATTACATCAGTCAGGGAGACCCCAAAACAAGCTGAATTCCTTTTAGTCCCAGAATCAGCTGCTGATTTGACGTTTTCCTTCTCAGCTTTCTCACTTTCTTGAGCCAGCACCATTCTTTTTGGTATGTCCATTTCTTCAGTCTCTATTCTTTCATGCACCATAGCCTTTTTCTCACACTGTTTCTCATGTTCACCTCCTTGATCCAACTCTACCTCTGTTTCCGTGTTTCCAAATGCTACCAGGGGTTTTGGTATTTGTCTGTCTGACTGGATATCTACTTTGCTGCCAGCTTTATTACGTTCTTCTAGTCCCTCTGATTTACCCAATTTTTCCCTTCTCTCTCTCTGTTTTTTAAGCATCCTCTCCTTTCTGTGTCGACTTACTCGACATTTTAAATGCTTTACTCTAGAACGCAGCTTTCTTAAAGCTGCGCTCTCTTTCAAGGGTCTTACTAAAGTTTTCTTTCTAGATCTAATGTCACATGTCACCACTTTAATACCAGTGCCAGAGTCACTATTCAAACAATGACTTTCTGTCATTTCACCATCCTTTAACCTTGAGCTAACTGCTACTTCAGCTTCTTCATTCAATCCTAAGTCATGTCTTTGATTCTCTGAATTCTCTGCTCCAAGTCCTGTGAGCTTCATTGACAGAACCTCTAAACTAGCAATATTTAACCCCGGTTCAAACTCAGTATCCAATTCTTTTCGAGGAATCCTTTTCTTTAGGGGGACATTGGCCTGGCCTTGCTGTGGATTGGGATCCAAACATGGTAGACAGTCAGACTTCATAATGGCATGAGGAATAAGTGGCAAAAGAGAAGACTGAGGTGGCTTTGGTTCTTCTGCATCATGTGATGGGAGATGCTCAAAAACGTGAAAAACTGGCTGCAGGCTACCTTGGAGTTCAGTGTCTGCCTTGTAAGCCATTGATGACTGGCCCTCTTTTGTTTCATCTGCTGAAGGTGTCTGACTCATGTGTTCCCTAGCCGTCTGAATTTTTACCTTACTCTTTTCCGTTATCAATTCTTCAAGATCTCCCGCTTGACTGAGTTGCGGACATCCAGTGTTTCCTAGTCTTCCCCTGATCTTGCTGAAATCATTCACCACCTTTGCCTTCTCAAATATATCAAAAAGAAGAACCCTCACTTCCTTAACGCAAAGGTCGTGCCCATTCATAGCTGCTATTTCTCCATTTTTTTCATCTCTGAAATCTAATACAGATCTTAAATTCCCACTTTCTCTATTTTCAAGACTGGTTTCGTCTGCCCTATCGCCCTTGGTTGCCTTTTTATCTGCAGTCTTAAATGTTGCCTTGCAGAATTCCCCTTTCCCATTGTATTGTTCACCCTGTGATAAAACAGCAATTACTTTAGAACCCATTTCATTTTCTATGTTAGTTATATCAGCTGCTCTAAATGACATACCCTTCAACCCTTTCTTACCTTCAAGTCTTCCAAAATCCTTGCCATTCCGTCTCTTAGAGTTCTCCTGTGATCTGGAAACTCTAGTTTTGGTTTCCCTGTCTTCTACTCCAGCGCTGCTCCCTTCTATTGTCTCCATAATCCCTTTCCCATCTCCCTCCGCTGCCTTTTCACCAAGCTTGCATATTTCTAGACTGGACAACCTGACCAGATCAACTGTAACGTACCGATTAAATAATGAGAGAAGGGGCTGGTGGCCAGCGGGAAAGGATTCACAGTTGTAAGAACTGAAGGAGGAGGGCAAGGAGCAGGGACCACAGAGATGTGGTTTTAGGGTACAAGGTCCATTGCTATCCTGTCTCCCCAAGGAGTTATTTGTGTCAACTTTACAAAGCTCGGTTCTTTCGCTGCAGTTGTTACGACTGCTGCCGTGTGAGCATCTGGTAGCTTGGAGAGTCCTGTCAGTCCCCAGAGTGTGTGCACTTCCACACCTGTTATTTCTTACATCTGAAGGCTGGTATGTGCCTGCTGCTCGTGGTCCACTGCTCTCAGACTGTCCTCCTCCAGTATATGCTGGATTACTGGCACATGCCACACTACCACAGCACCTACTAACAGGTATGGTGGTGCAGTTTGTGCTCCTCATGGTACCTACGGCTGTAGCTGTGCCATCCCTGGCTGCTGAGGTGAATTTAGTACTGCCACTCCCATTTCTACTTCTGCTGCTGCTACTACAACTACATGCGATTTTGGGTACAGAGTCAGTGTTACAAACCCTTAATCCAGAACCAGCACTCAAAGGCCTATTTCTTGTCATGTTCCTAGTTCTAGAAGAGACACCTTCTTGCACACAGAGCAGAGAATCTTCCACCATGTCAAAATGTCCCTTGCTAGGGTTCTTCACAGGTACCACAGAAGACCCAGGGTGGAGGACAGCAGCTGGAGGTGATTTGGGATCAGCACAGCTCTTTTTCTTCTCATCACTTTCGTCGTCCTCTCCGATCAGGGAAACATCATGCTTAATCCCACTTTCCAGCTCTTCCACTTTTGGCCGTTTGACTAGGCCATCTGAGGTGCTTGTTGATTGGTCCACTGAGCAACGATGTAGACATACTCGCAGGTCCTTGAGCATGATATGTGAGACTGAGGGGATGGTAAAGCTGTACTTCTCTGTTCGTCTCCCTTTCTCATCCATTTTCCATCTGTTAGTTTTAGACAGTTTCATTTTCCTGCTGCTTGGGGAAAACATATTCTTCTTCATCCCCTGAGAAAGGGGCCCCTTGGAAGCACAAGCTTTAAAATAAACAGATGAACAATTACGTAAATAATTACAAATTTATCTGAATTCATACATAAAGACCCGAAGAAACGCATTTAAGCTACAATAAGAATTAGCCACATTTAACTGGGAATGGTGTTTCAAGGTTAGACCAGTCTTTTCCTTACTAAAACTGATTTTCTTATACCTTAAACATTCCTGTTGCTTTTATCACACCAGATACTAACAGAACAAAATGAAGTAGAATTTCTTTCCCTAATATTTGTAAGGCAGAAAATGGAAGGTACAAGGTTTCAGCAGGTAGCACTGCATTATTAGAAATGTATTCCTGAACATCCCGAGAATGGCCAGCATCCCATTCAGGGTGTCCTATACCATGCACCGTGCAGCGTCACAAAAACCACTATACCCAGTACAGGGTTGTGAGTGATGAACAGATGCAAGACTGAAGATGTTGTTTTCCAGCACATGAAACTTTTGTGCTAAACAGCCTCACAATGAGATACCTCACAGATAATCTTACCCATGGTGCTCAGCGCTAGGGTTGTGCATTGGGTGAAGTTGCCCTTCACCCGACTCAGACGAAGATCGGTCTCCCTTAGGCTGTACTTCTGGCCAGGAGCATCACTGGGATCTGTATGGACTGTCTGCCTTTTTCTCTGCTTAAAGGAACCCTCACCTCTCCTTAAAGAAAATTAAAAGTTCAATTCAGTTCAGTTTTTTGACAAACATTATGTGATACTGCAATTTTTAAAAAAGATTTCTTCAGAGTTTTACTGCATTCCTAACCATTTCTGCTGTTTTATTAACAGCAAACTTAACCTAAACTAGGAAAAAGTGCCGAGCCATCTATAGACAAAGCCCATAAAACAAGATCAGCAGGAAACAGACCAGGCTACACTCTGTTTTCTTGCTACTGTGCCCGCTCACCTCTCACACGTGCAGCATTCACACATCTCGTTATCTTCACCAAAAAAGCTGTCACCATAGTAACAGGTGATCTCTTCCCCAGGAGAAATGGGCCGGACAACTTTCACACATGCTCCGTACTTGTCACCTGGGACAAACTGAGAGAAACAGAAAACATACTGAGAAAAATCAGACAGAGGGGCAGACATTAACAAACGAGATTTAAAGGACTGATATTGCAAAATGGCATACTTCAGGGACTTTTGGAAAGATCTGTTCATGTGGGGTAAGAAACATTACGAACTCAATTAACTTCATTCAAAACTGAACAAAGTTCTGAAACTTTTGAAGCTTAAGCTAAAGACAAGATCCAACATCCAGAATTGTAGATTTTAATTTTATGACCATCAAGTTCAATATACAGGCCATATACTATGAGATGCATTCCTCTCTCATGCTTATGCACTTTGCTGACCAGCGATCAAACTGCAGCCCGGCAACAGATTCCTTACTTGGCTGAAATCAGATGACTTATTTAACTGGTTACAAACAGACTGGAAATGAAAATTATTCAGCATAGTCCTGTTCTTCAGACCGCATGCAGAAGCTAATGAAAAGGAAGCCTCGTTCCAATGAGTAACTACAGGCACTCAGTATGTTAACATGCACAGCTACTACTACAGTTAAAGCTTGACTATGCCATTTAACTGGACTACTGTCCTTGTCCCAGTATACATACATGGGAGGGGAATCGATTTATTGAATGACGTATGTCCGACTGCACTACAATAGGTAGCGATATGGCTCCTTTTAGCCTCTTAGTATTGGGCTTTTTCCCAGTTGACCCATTACATCACAGACATACAAAAATAATAAAATTAATAATAATAATGGGTGTATGGACAAATGAAATGACAAGCTCTAATTGCGATCTGGTCAGAAGAACAGATGTAGCGAAATCATTTTTTTTCCAAATACTGCGATGTTGTAATAAATATTGGGGTACTGATGAGACAAAAGGTGGTGTTCAACATAAATTTTATCACGAAATTTTATACCCGTCTAGGAGTGAATTAAACAGCAAGGATGAAAATAATGATTGTCTTGGAGAATGAATGCAGCGCTCAGATACAAGCAGCAGAGATAGAGCTTAAACTGATTTTTTTAAACATATACTAGATAATCTTGAAAATGGGGTAATTAAAATACCAAAACTTGTTAGGTGTTTTTTTTTCCCCCTATAACATCGTAAAAATGTTTCAGCGAGACTTAAACTCCCTGTGCTATAATATCCGAACCAAACAAAGTAAGAAAAAGCCTGATCTTAATTTAGTTGACTAGCAATGCAAGAATTCAATGTGCATAACATGCGATGTTGGTGTTAATATTGGACATTGTCTAGCCATATAAAAACACTACAGCCATTTTTCAAATTCAGCACAAAATACCCGCCTCGTTATGATGTCATTCAGCACCTTAAAAGTACTGTACTTTTGACACATTGAAGTACCAAAAGTATGGTACCTGGTGCGGTAGAAAAGTACTTCATTCTTAGCATGCATGTAAACAGCAGCTCCAAATTGTGGCTGCCAATGTTTATACTGCCCGCAAACGCAGAAACAGAAAAGTGGGAAAAGAAAAAAAAAAAAAATCCCAGTCCTTTATACGGCAAAATCAACATAAGAAAAACAGAAGAGAGCCTGCTGACAAGGTTCTTACCTTACAGTTTGGTCTGCAGTCTTCACACCACAAAGAGATAAATTAGTGGTTAAAAAGGGCATGTTCACCATATTAGCTTTAAAACAACAAACAGCACTTAAAGACTATGAAAGACCTGCAGATCAACATGACATGGCTTACTTCACATATTAACTTCATACTGCAGAAAGTGACCTGTACCCGACCAATGAATCACTATTTTATATTCTTACCTTATTAGACAGCAATATGATTAACCACATGCTCAACTTAATATTAATAGAAATGTAAGCGCATCATGGTTAACTGATGTACAACAGAAGCATTTTACTAAACCATAGTGAAGAGGAAGCTGAAGGGAGTGAGAAGAGCCTGACCGTGATTGATGAAGGCAGCAGGGCCGAGCCACAATTGAGCACAGCGCTTGCGGGTGGAGTACATCACACTGAAATCGTTTACTCCAGCTCGGAGAACCGCGCTATCAGCTGCACTCAGCTCTGCAATACAGCCCTGCAAGACCTCCACGCGTTCACCCACCAACCTGCAGAAGACAAGTGACCGTGAGGTGCTGGCACACTGGCACGCAGGCACACAGACAAGCACACCAAGGCCCCTGACGCACCAATTTCGTGTTGAAGTGATCTTGGCTCCATTGGTTTCTGATGAGTAACGGTCACATGATTCAATCTGAACACCACTGTCCATCAGGAAGGCGCTGAGATAGCGGTACACCTGAGAAAGGAAGGAGCTTTGATTCAGTAGAGAGAACACACTGCTACTTGTATAGACCTGGTATGTGCTGTACGGCACTAGTTAGGGCTTGATTAGTTAGGGTCAGTGAGAGAATTGCAGCTTGGACACGTTGCCTGTCTGCTTAGTGCAAGAGAAACACTCACATGCTGTCTCAGCAGCTCCTGCCGGTGAGAGCCCAGCTCCGCAAAGTAGCCCCAGGCCCACTCCCCCACCGTCAGTGCCTCAAAGGTCGCCTGGAAGTCATGTGTCCGTCGGAAGCGCTGCAACGTCTCCCTGAGGTAACCCCAGCGGCGGATTTCTGGAGGAGGACTGCAAGAGAAATTCAAGAGCATCAAAACCAGCTCTTACTTCATGTCTTATGAAGCACAGGTACAAATACACAATAACTAAACAGCGGGGCCTCCCGTGTGCTAAAAGTGACGATTCTGTACCTGATATTCATCTTGTGGGTGCTGAAGCCCAGCAGTGGGTCCAACACGAGGCTGGTGGCCAGGTCATCAATCTCACACAGCTCTCTGACACTCATTCTACTACACCCCTCCATCTCCACCCTCCATCCACATACTGCAACAAAAAAAAAAAACAGCAAAAAACAGTCAACATGCCATTCCTAATCCAGGTCTGTATTATGTCAGTCATATGAGTATTTCTGTCCACAAGGCACGTTTCCACAGAAACCCAGGAGAAATGCCATGCCATCTTAAAAATAGCATAGTGCGACAAATAATGAAAACAACATGCATAATATTACAGACAGTTCACGTAAAGCATTCAGAGCAGCAAGAGTCCTCTTTTAAAGGATTAAGAGTTTAAGAGATCAAATATACCGGTTACTTAATATACACTACACAGGTGTTATTCCGCCATGGTTGCTAGACCTAGTAATTATTCTCATGAGAATGCAATTTACATCACTGTTCATTTCCAGGAAATGAGCAACTAACCCTTAAGTATGTTTCCCTCACAAACACTGCGACTGTATGCTTAGATTGAACAAGTAGCAGTGTTGTGCCGGAAAATCACAGATCTCCAACAGCATCCCGCCTGTTCAAATTTTTCATACAAACGCCCGCCGTATCTGTCTGTCTCTCAGTCCCACTAGGCTCTACCCGGGCCGGGTCCGTCGGTACCACGCAGGGAGGGGAGCGTGTTTGTGTGACCAAAACGACACTCAAGCGCTCAGATCACTCCATGCATCAGCTGAATCTCAGCCGGTGCTGAGGTCGCTCAGTGGGGTCACAGATGTTTTATCACTTCGTGGTGGAAAATTAGCATCGTTCATGTCAAAGTACCTAAATCAGGCAAAATACGGCGGACGGAGCCGTTTTTCGGGGAAACAGACCGCTGGCTG
The DNA here is from genome assembly GCA_015163995.2 of Mormyrus lacerda. Classification (NCBI taxonomy): domain Eukaryota; kingdom Metazoa; phylum Chordata; class Actinopteri; order Osteoglossiformes; family Mormyridae; genus Mormyrus; species Mormyrus lacerda. The sequence goes on along the minus strand of JAABNX020000052.1, from coordinate 5,031,177 downwards.
CGAAAAATAGGAAAGCGGAAAACAGGGCGCAGCTTATGATGAACGGAAAATAAAGCTTCCCGGCCCGACGGAAAAGTGGTGCCCCGGGTGCCGGGGCGGCTCCGCCTCGACGGTTATTCTTTCGAAATTTCTGGGCGACCCGGATCCGCGCGCAGACAGCTGGCGAGCTCGCTGACTAGCTAGCCCCGGACAACCGTATCTGACAGGCCGTGAGGTTTCGGATAAGACTGCAAAATCACAAATCAAAGAGAAAATACAGAACCACGCTTTGCACCTAACAATCCAGAGCAAAACACAAAGAATCTGAAAGGCAGTTCGAGTATTTAAATCCAAAAGTTTCATACCCTTGCGCCGTCTAACAGAGTAAGCTTTATTTTTTTATCTTCTCGTCGACGTAATAGCCATCACTCCTGTCCCTGACGTTGATTGGTCAAAATGGACTTCAGTTTGTTTAACAGCAATACAATTGGCTGACCGTTCAAGTTCCCGCCCTAATTCTCGCGCAACAGGGTCGGATTTTATTTGCGTTGATTTGTGGTTACCTGTACTAAATTGTAACTGCTGCGTTTTAAAGACCATTTCAGATACTTCTAGCACAGCGTGAACCCTAAAGGCAGTTCCGGCTGATTTCCTTCTCACGCAGATTTAGAGCGGTTGCTGGTACAAAATGCACGAGTAAAACTGTCGGTACATGAATGCTAATAAGCGCTTGATCTAATATTTATGAAACTAACATTAGGATTCATGACCAGCATGCTTGCATGTAATTTCAGAAGCACTTTTCTTAATTTAATTGTTCTTTGACTATATGCGGCCATGTATCACGCTCATTACCATAAGAAGTTGTCTTTGTTTACATCATTATGAATGAATGATGTATTTCAAATTCCAATTGCAGTTCACCAACACCGCCTGTAGAGCATACCATACACGGTTCTTTCCTCTCTAATGCGTTCTAGTCGTTCTCAATCCCCATAATCTACACAATACACACTTTCTGAATACGAAACTATTTCAAAGAGACATCTTTAATGCGATTTTATGACACAAATCTAAACACGTGCATAAGCAAGGGACATGTTAGCTGGGTAACGGTTTCGTATTAGGGGTGTTGTAGAATTTTTGTGCGCAAATAGGTGTTTTATTATCATAGACGACCTGCGCGAGGTTGCACTATAATACGGTAGAGGAACAATGGCGTCTGTGTAGTTCAGAGGAGCCAAGCATACGCATATATGCGCTACTTTACGGTACATAATTTTATTTATATGTGCGTGTACATCCTACTTTACGGTAGAAAATAATATGGTCGCCTCATGTGAGCGCTGCGTTTCAGTACAGTCTAGAATTTTCCAGATATTGCTATCTGGATACTGCTATAACAGGATCACGTACAGTCACTGTAGTGTGCCTTTATTCACAGGAGCGATTTGAGTGTGGTTGCGCCGTACTTTGGTGAGCAGATTGCGATTGTTGGTTTCTTGTTCATATGTACGCTATAGTAGTATAGTTCGAAGTTTTCTCCGGTAATGTACCACAACAGATATTTGCACACGCGGATAATACTTGATTAAATAATAACGTAGGAAGTGTATCGTTGGGTAGATGTTTGTGCGATGGTGGTTACTGCGACTGCTGACATTATACCCATTAACTAACCTTATTTATTGTGACAATCTATTTGCTGTTAGTTGGTTACGTAACGTTGGTTGACACTACCACGCCTCCATACTTAGAGATGCACACTACTGTACAAGTGTAAGGCCACTACTGTGTGGTGTTCATGCTGACCAGTACTATGTTCTCATAGTACTGGTATCAAGTGCAGCTGAGGGTGTGAGTTGATGTGGTTTGTCGCCTTTTCTCTGCGTTTAGGGGACAATGGCAGAGGGCAATGGCCAGAGACAGCATTCGCGGAACTTGCAGGGCGTCCTGCGCATGGCTGTAGAGGCAGGCTCCGCTTCTGATGGATCAGCCCCCCAGCAGCCCATGTCAGAGGAGGTATGGCACACTGACGCGGGTGTAGTTACAGCCGGGTTGACCTGCTTGCTGCTGTTGGTGCTCAGTCTTCCCCCCCCCCTCCCTCCTCTAGAGGAAAGCATGGCTGAGGGAAGCCCTCGCTGACATCTGTAAGGGGCAGCAAGATGAGGTAGAGCAAATGAAGCAGTGTCTGTCTGTCCTGCGGAGAGTCACAACACGGGAATCGCAGGAGCATGAAGAGGAGGAGGAAGAGGAGGAGACAGAGGGGGCACTGGAGCTGCTCTCAGAACTGTGTGAGAACCTGGATAACGCTAGAGGTAAGGAGCAGGGAGACACTGGCGGGGCGGAGCAGCGTGGGTATGGGGGGGATTGACAGGGTAGAAAAGTGTGGATGTGGGGGGGCTGGCAGTGTGCTTATGTTGAATATGAACTTAGCAGTCACTGTTTTTCTGTCTGCTCCTCGTGTTTAGCCTCTCTGTCTGTCTGTCTCTCTCTCTGTTGATCTCTAGCCTGTCAGTCTCTACGTCTGTTGGTTTGTCTAACCTTTTTGTCGGTCTAACCTGTCCCTTCCATGTGTGCATGCTGCTGGTATTGATGTGTTGAGTGTTTCTGTAATCCTGTCTCCTTACTTGAGATTTTTTGGTTCCTCTCATCTGTTTCCTTCCTTCCTCCCTCCCTCTTTCCCCAGTTCCTGCACCATTCTATATAAGTAATGTAATAATTGCCGCATACTTTTGTGAAGTGCCTTGAGGGGGACTGTGTTGTGAAAGGCGCTATATAAAAATAAATTGAATTGAATAATAATACATCATGCTTCTCTCTCTGCCAGACTTGATGGTGCTGGGTGGCTTGGATCTGTGCGTGTCTCAGTGCCTGTCACATGCCCAGGGTGGGATCAGGTGGAGGGCCGCTCAGCTTTTAGCTTCCTGCGCCCAGAACATGCCAGAGGTGCAGTGCTACTTACTCCACCGGGGCACCTTGTCAACGCTGCTGCAGCTCATAGACTGTGACCCCCACCCTACCGTGAAAGTGAAGGCGCTGTATGCTGTGTCCTGTAAGTACATGTCTGTGTCTCACTGTGTGCGTGCCAGAATGTCCCCAAGCCAAGGCATCACGCTGTCTCTCCGTGCCCATGTAGGTCTGGTCCGGGAACAGGAAGAAGGTCTGCGTGTCTTCCTGTCGCACGACGGCTTCTCTGTGCTGATGAGAGGGATGCAGTCAGACAGTCAGAAGCTGAGGACCAAGTCCGCATTCCTGCTGCTGAACCTGCTGAGTGCGCACCCAGAGCACAGAGGTGCCGTTCGAATGCATATGGGCGTGCATATGTGTGTGCGTGCATTCATGCTGTGCTTGCATGTATGTGCGTTTGCATGCGTGTATCTGTGTGTGTGTGCATGGTGTGCGAGTGCTGTGCGTGCACCAATCTCTGTCTGTACATCTGTGCCCGTGACCCTTGACTCTCCCGCGTTCGCTACCCCTCAGATGCCGTCCTCTCCATGGGCATGGTGCAGCAGCTGGTGTCAGTCCTGAGGTCCCCACACTCCTCTTTCCACGAGCATGTGCTGGGCGTGCTGTGCTGGTATGGATCACAACACTCGCGCGCACACACACACACACACACACGCCACAAAGGTGTCACAGGAAGGGGCTGTAAAATGCCTCTAACTGCATGTTAGGACAGGAAAGCCGCAGCACGCGCTGAGGCCGGCGTCTGTCTGTGTGTTTAATGCTCGGGCAGCCTGGTGGATGGGTGCGACCGGGGGGTGAGCGATTGCCGGGATCCTGCTCTCGGCCTAGAGGAGCTGCTGAAGCACAGGGCGCTGGAGCTGAAGGGCAAGGAGGAATGCCAGGTGCTCGGATCATACCGACGGAGAAGCAGAGCTCCGCTTTCGTCACTGCTTCAGGCTTCTTACTACTATTCACGTGGCTGTGTCTTTCTCAGGAGGAGCTGGCTTACTGTGAGCGTCTGCAGGCGGCCTGCTTCCAGCACCTGTCTGCTGAAAACAACGGCATGGACCGCTGAGAGCCGCCTCGTGCACGGAGCTGGGCTTCGTGTTCGTCTGATGAGATGCAAACTTAACCATCTCCCAGCAAGGGAGTGTGAAAGGGTCCAGCAGAACAGACCCCACACAGCAGCTAAAGTCCTTTTTGCCACTTTATTAGGCAGACAAGCAGACACCGGTGCAATTTCACTCGAGTGACTAAACGCTTTTCATTTAAGCCTCTGATGAGTTACACACAACTTACTGACATCAGGGATAACATGGAATCTCTGTTTTCATATATACACTGATATTTCAATAAAGTTTGTTCACATGGTTCCTATTTTGGATTCATTTTAAAAGAATTTTATTGCGTGCTGGGGAAGGTGCAGATCATTAGTGATGTCCGGGGCACGCTGCTGCGCGGGATTCTCCATTTGGGATTCTGCACCCATTCCTGGCCGGCCATGCTCCTAACAGATCCTACATCCTCTTCCTCTTTCCAAGCCCGCCACCCTGGTCACCATTCGCTGAGACGTCTCCCACGGCAATCAGCAGTTGTGCCAGATAGTAAGTCGTCATGACGACAGCTCTGCCGGCAGGTGCTTGATCAATCACTTTAAAAACTTGCAGGGCGAGACTCAGGTCGGAGACCATGAATATCAGACTGCCCAAGAAGGTTGAAGGGCGATGGGTGCGTACAGCCAGAGTTGCCATGGTTACTATTAAAAGAGTGTAACCCGCCACGGCCAGAGTGATGATGTCGGCGTCCTCTTGTTTCTGTAGATAAGGATACATGTAGAAGTACACACCTGCCCCCAGCAGCCACAGCGGGATGGACAGAAAGACTGAGGTGCAGGAGCAGGGCGCTGGGGAGTAACGGTGGGAGAGGAATGCAGCTGAGTAGAGGAGGTGGGCCACAGCGAATAAAGTCAAACCTAGAGGAGGGAGAGAAAAAGAGAAATGTGAAGGTCTGGGTTTACACAAAGCTGAGCGCGACTGTGTGTCAGGCAGATGACTGTCCACAGAATCGAACGGGTAAAAAAAGGACATTAAATCTACTCAAACAGGGCTGTGTGGCATAGGACAGAAGAACGTGTGTGCGTGATGCAGGATGTGCGGACAGCAGAAAGGGTACATTGCATGGAGCAAACGGCCCGGGCTGCATGTCATTTACACTTTATTTAGCAGATGCCTTTGTACAGAGTGACGTACAAATGAGGCACATTGCACATTACAGACTTACGTGCCGGTAAGGGGACGGCTAAACAAAAATGCCGCTAGCAGAGCTTCCGATGAATGTCCAGGTACAAGTGTAAACAGATTTGGAGCAGCAGCTACATAGCATCTTCTAACAAAGCAAGAACCTAATAATACTATTCAATGATCAGAAGTGCAACATTAAGGACATTCAGGGGACACAGGGTGGTATCAGGCTAATCGTGGAATTCCACAAACAGCATCTGCCAGGGAAGTACTCAATAGTTACCATAGATAAACATTTCATGCCATATAAGGCAAATGTCTCCCCCTGCTGAGAAGAGAAGGCCTCCAGCTACACCCCACAAGCTCCTCCCTCCTTGGTAACACAGCACCAGGGCAGCCAATGAGATCACAGGAATGGACTTCACTGCTGCAGCAAAGACAGAGGGACTGGATTCAGGAATCCACAGGTAAAAGTATGCAGAAGAGGAGAGGAAGAAGGGTAGGAGGGAAAGGAACAGAAAGACGGACTGATAGAAGAGTGAAGCAGGTGTACAGTCATGTTAGGTCATCATGTGTCATACTAAACAAACAATTTTCATTGCAGTTCAGCTCAACATAAAATGTTCATCTTTACACACTGACCAATGAGGACTCTAGTAGTACAACCTGCTGCCAAGGATAATGTATACAGTATATCATACTGTGGCCCTGCTCTGACTCCAGTATTACGCAAAAATAAAGTACCATACTGTACATCTTACCGCAGTCCTGCACCGCCTCCAGTATTAAGCAAGAATTAAGTACCATACTGTACATCTAACTGCATCCCTACCC